>JAODUO010000132.1:560000-615000 GCA_025642075.2 Ridgeia piscesae
TATCGTTCGTATCATACTACTAAGAGTTCGTATCACACTACTAAGAGCACTAGTTTAAAGAGCTCTTAACAACACCACAGACATAGTCCCATGGTCCAATCGCCTCTTTCTGTGCTCATTCACTACCTTGAACCAGTGAACTACGTGACACTAATTGGAGGTGTATGTCATAAACAACTACAGTCACGTAGAATTACTTACATACGTAATTTTGACATGCATGGCTTTGGATCAGCTCATCTAGTCGTTGCGATAGTGGCTAACTCATAACGTAACAAGCAGCTATTTGTGAAGAGTCTGTCAACAGCGATTCATAAGCTATCTTACTATTCATGCTTTGTTTGAGTTTTTATTCGAGATTTGTGTTGTCTCAGAATTCATTGTTCGCCCGTACATGTCACTGATACGAACTGGTGCAATCGATATAAATCCAATTATCGACAATGCCGACTATCTTCGAAACCTTGTCCACTCTGTTCACAGGATTATGCTCAAAGGGTCTGTGTGTATTGATCCGTGTCGACTGCCGCTCCGCGTTATTTGCTGCCGCTTTGTTCCACGCTCCAGTGCATTTCTATGAACGGTATGTTTGACATTATACTCATATTAACAGCCACAACTGTTGTTTATAGCTAAACGAAGGCTTCACTGAGACGTGATTGCAAACAGCGTTATCGTGGAGAACTACACAACCAGACAACTCGAAGCAGGTGGCTAATGACATCGTTTGGACGTGGCAAATTAGCTGCAACGTTTGAGTGACTACTGGCGTTTAATCAAGTCCACACTATCATGACCATACCAAATTATCCCGATGTTCTCTTACTAGTTTAACCGGGTGAATCATTTTAACTATATGTTAGTATTATTCATCATCACAATGCGGCCGAAGTGTCCTGTGGTTTGACGATGGCCCCAGCATACTCTTTCCAGATATAGCCGTTTGGCGCCATACTCTATTAGATAGTGTCCTTCTAGAACTGTTCTAGTTCATCTCTCCATCGTCTTCATAAGATTTTCGCGATGTTACTCGATTATCTCGTATTCTACTGATGTCCATGTCCAGTTCGGCCTTTTGATATAGCTGTTCAAGCAGGTATATGACTTTTCCTTTGTCGTTTAGCTAGAGGTTTGTTTTTCTTTTTCTAATAATATTATAATGGTTGGTGTAGTACATATTAGTCATCCCACTAGGTAACCTGACAAAATGCCGATTCAGCGCTGTCAACTGAGCTCCGATTTAGCTATCCGGTGCCAAATCGGGCAGACGAAAGACCGATACAAGGAGCAAGTCGCCGGTAGACATTTGTCCCTAGACCGGTGTCCGAAAGCAGCCATCGATGCTGCACCAGTCGGTACCGTACACACCAAGGAGAGCGTGATTCGACATGTCGTCACGCTTGAGTTGGCACAAGACCATGTCGTCACGCTTGAGTTGCACAATGACTAATCTACATGAACTCCCACACCGTTGATTGTTTACACGCGGGGTCCTGGCGCCGTTGTTAAGTCAGCTCGGCGGAGTCTTCGCTTTGACATGCTACGTGCCGAGTCGACTTTCCGCGGCGTTTGATCAAGTCGACGGAGTCCATTTTGATGGCGTCTGACGCTAGATTTACGACTTAACGAAACGCCGTACTGTGACGTCACCCTGCTATATCCGTTGTCGCCAACTGAGAGGCGACGCCGATTGGAGAGAGGGATCGCCTGTCTCACGGATCTCGCATCGCTGACACGTGATGACAAGGTAGTGTTAAGTTACGTGTTTGCATTGTCTCACGCATGCTCTCTGGGCGACTTTTACACCGATCGTCACTTCCGTGGTGTTAGCATTCCATGGGTAACATTCATACATTGTCCTGCACACAAATTCTTTCATACACAAAAATACGATGCACTGGGCAGAATTTTCTCAGATGTTTTAACTTTGTTGCCAATTTCAATCATACCTTCCTGTTGTCACTTGTGCCACTATAACTGTCTGCAAGAATGTCTAGTGGATGGAACACTGGACTCTAAAAGCCTTATCATCAACACAGGTCTGTTGTCACTTGTGCCACTATAGCTGTCTGCAAGAATGTCTAGTGGGTGGAACATTGGACTCTAAAAGCCTTATCATCAACACATGTCTGTTGTCACTTGTGCCACTATAGCTGTCTGCAAGAATGTCTAGTGGACGGAACATTGGACTCTAAAAGCCTTATCATCAACACATGTCTGTTGTCACTTGTGCCACTATAACTGCCTGCAAGAATGTCTAGTGGACGGAACATTGGACTCTAAAAGCCTTATCATCAACACATGTCTGTTGTCACTTGTGCCACTATAGCTGTCTGCAAGAATGTCTAGTGGACGGAACATTGGACTCTAAAAGCCTTATCATCAACACATGTCTGTTGTCACTTGTGCCACTATAACTGCCTTCAAGAATGTCTAGTGGACGGAACATTGGACTCTAAAAGCCTTATCATCAACACATGTCTGTTGTCACTTGTGCCACTATAACTGCCTGCAAGAATGTCTAGTGGACGGAACATTGGACTCTAAAAGCCTTATCACCAACACATGTCTGTTGTCACTTGTGCCACTATAACTGCCTGCAAGAATGTCTAGTGGACGGAACATTGGACTCTAAAAGCCTTATCATCAACACATGTCTGTTGTCACTTGTGCCACTATAACTGCCTGCAAGAATGTCTAGTGGACGGAACATTGGACTCTAAAAGCCTTATCATCAACACATGTCTGTTGTCACTTGTGCCACTATAACTGCCTGCAAGAATGTCTAGTGGACGGAACATTGGACTCTAAAAGCCTTATCATCAACACATGTCTGTTGTCACTTGTGCCACTATAACTGCCTGCAAGAATGTCTAGTGGACGGAACATTGGACTCTAAAAGCCTTATCATCAACACATGTCTGTTGTCACTTGTGCCACTATAACTGCCTGCAAGAATGTCTAGTGGACGGAACATTGGACTCTAAGAGCCTTATCATCAACACATGTCTGTTGTCACTTGTGCCACTATAGCTGTCTGCAAGAATGTCTAGTGGACGGAACATTGGACTCTAAAAGCCTTATCATCAACACATGTCTGTTGTCACTTGTGCCACTATAACTGCCTGCAAGAATGTCTAGTGGACGGAACATTGGACTCTAAAAGCCTTATCATCAACACATGTCTGTTGTCACTTGTGCCACTATAACTGCCTGCAAGAATGTCTAGTGGACGGAACATTGGACTCTAAAAGGCTTATCATCAACACATGTCTGTTGTCACTTGTGCCACTATAACTGCCTGCAAGAATGTCTAGTGGACGGAACATTGGACTCTAAAAGCCTTATCATCAACACATGTCTGTTGTCACTTGTGCCACTATAGCTGTCTGCAAGAATGTCTAGTGGACGGAACATTGGACTCTAAAAGCCTTATCATCAACACATGTCTGTTGTCACTTGTGCCACTATAGCTGTCTGCAAGAATGTCTAGTGGGTGGAACATTGGACTCTAAAAGCCTTATCATCAACACATGTCTGTTGTCACTTGTGCCACTATAGCTGTCTGCAAGAATGTCTAGTGGACGGAACATTGGACTCTAAAAGCCTTATCATCAACACATGTCTGTTGTCACTTGTGCCACTATAACTGCCTGCAAGAATGTCTAGTGGACGGAACATTGGACTCTAAAAGCCTTATCATCAACACATGTCTGTTGTCACTTGTGCCACTATAGCTGTCTGCAAGAATGTCTAGTGGACGGAACATTGGACTCTAAAAGCCTTATCATCAACACATGTCTGTTGTCACTTGTGCCACTATAACTGCCTGCAAGAATGTCTAGTGGACGGAACATTGGACTCTAAAAGCCTTATCATCAACACATGTCTGTTGTCACTTGTGCCACTATAGCTGTCTGCAAGAATGTCTAGTGGACGGAACATTGGACTCTAAAAGCCTTATCATCAACACATGTCTGTTGTCACTTGTGCCACTATAGCTGTCTGCAAGAATGTCTAGTGGGTGGAACATTGGACTCTAAAAGCCTTATCATCAACACAGGTCTGTTGTCACTTGTGCCACTATAGCTGTCTGCAAGAATGTCTAGTGGACGGAACATTGGACTCTAAAAGCCTTATCATCAACACATGTCTGTTGTCACTTGTGCCACTATAGCTGTCTGCAAGAATGTCTAGTGGACGGAACATTGGACTCTAAAAGCCTTATCATCAACACATGTCTGTTGTCACTTGTGCCACTATAGCTGTCTGCAAGAATGTCTAGTGGACGGAACATTGGACTCTAAAAGCCTTATCATCAACACATGTCTGTTGTCACTTGTGCCACTATAGCTGTCTGCAAGAATGTCTAGTGGACGGAACATTGGACTCTAAAAGCCTTATCATCAACACATTTCTGTTGTCACTTGTGCCACTATAGCTGTCTGCAAGAATGTCTAGTGGACGGAACATTGGACTCTAAAAGCCTTATCATCAACACATGTCTGTTGTCACTTGTGCCACTATAGCTGTCTGCAAGAATGTCTAGTGGACGGAACATTGGACTCTAAAAGCCTTATCATCAACACATGTCTGTTGTCACTTGTGCCACTATAGCTGCCTGCAAGAATGTCTAGTGGGTGGAACACTGGACTCTAAGAGCCTTATCATCAACACATTTCTGTTGTCACTTGTGCCACTATAGCTGTCTGCAAGAATGTCTAGTGGACGGAACATTGGACTCTAAAAGCCTTATCATCAACACATTTCTGTTGTCACTTATGCCACTATAGCTGCCTGCAAGAATGTCTAGTCGACGGAACATTGGACTCTAAAAGCCTTATCATCAACACATTTCTGTTGTCACTTATGCCACTATAGCTGCCTGCAAGAATGTCTAGTCGACGGAACATTGGACTCTAAAAGCCTTATCATCAACACATTTCTGTTGTCACTTATGCCACTATAGCTGCCTGCAAGAATGTCTAGTGGACGGAACATTGGACTCTAAAAGCCTTATCATCAACACATTTCTGTTGTCACTTGTGCCACTATAGCTGTCTGCAAGAATGTCTAGTGGACGGAACATTGGACTCTAAAAGCCTTATCATCAACACATTTCTGTTGTCACTTATGCCACTATAGCTGCCTGCAAGAATGTCTAGTGGACGGAACATTGGACTCTAAAAGCCTTATCATCAACACATTTTTGTTGTCACTTATGCCACTATAGCTGCCTGCAAGAATGTCTAATCGACGGAACATTGGACTCTAAAAGCCTTATCATCAACACATTTCTGTTGTCACTTATGCCACTATAGCTGCCTGCAAGAATGTCTAGTGGACGGAACATTGGACTCTAAAAGCCTTATCATCAACACATTTCTGTTGTCACTTATGCCACTATAGCTGCCTGTAAGAATGTCTAGTGGACGGAACATCGGACTCTAAAAGCCTTATCATCAACACATTTCTGTTGTCACTTATGCCACTATAGCTGTCTGCAAGAATGTCTAGTGGACGGAACATTGGACTCTAAAAGCCTTATCATCAACACATGTCTGTTGTCACTTGAGCCACTATAGCTGTCTGCAAGAATGTCTAGTGGACGGAACATTGAACTCTAAAAGCCTTATCATCAACACATGTCTGTTGTCACTTGTGCCACTATAGCTGTCTGCAAGAATGTCTAGTGGACGGAACATTGGACTCTAAAAGCCTTATCATCAACACATGTTTGTTGTCACTTGTGCCACTATAGCTGTCTGCAAGAATGTCTAGTGGACGGAACATTGGACTCTAAAAGCCTTATCATCAACACATGTCTGTTGTCACTTGTGCCACTATAGCTGTCTGCAAGAATGTCTAGTGGACGGAACATTGGACTCTAAAAGCCTTATCATCAACACATGTCTGTTGACGTATTTCAATGCCATTGCAAAGCGCTTCAATATATTCAATTCAAATGTAAATGTGCATTTTTTCTGGAATTGCTTGTAATTGTGTATGTTTCGGAGTCGCTTTCAAGCGCATATGTATTGGTCCTTAATTTGTAAATACACTTGAATTAATTCCACGCATTTTCTTTAGTGAAACAAATACGTATACGTGTGGATTTAATTAATGTTCAATGAGAATCAAACAAGTACACAATGTGACGTTTATCATGCGACACAACACTTGCCTCTGGTCTATCTCTGTGATGAGTAATATCTCACAGTTTTTCTGTTTTTGTCCAGATCAACAAGTGCCCGTTGAATTACGATAATCACTTACAACAGTTAATGGCAAAGCCATTCTTGCATGCTATTCCTCGGATAACCATTAGACTGAATCTCAAATCCCATCCCAGAACAGAGAGGAAGAACATTGCGTCTGTTGCTTCTGTCCTGATCTCCAGCAGGCTGTACCTAATCGAATTGGACTTGGGAGCTATTACGGGTCTGAGAACGTCTTTGGAACATCGTCCGCGTTAACACATCAGCGCCTTTTTTGGAAATACAACTGTGCTGCCCATTTGTAATTAATCACGTGCAACTGATCCGATCTAAGATCAGATCACTGATAGGAGTCGCATGTATATGTTTATGAGGAGGAGGATTATGATACAAATACTATTATTATTAGTATTGTCTTTCTACTTCACAACGATCAATTCGTAGCTTTGGTAAGCGTCATGTACACACAAATTATGAAACAAAAATGGAATCAAGCTAAACGCATTGCTTATATATTCCTTATTCAAGTGCACAATTACAGTATAACTACACACAGCGAGGATACTAAGTCGACGGTTACACTTCATGTTTTCAGCCACTCTGTGATTCAGTATTGAAACGGGCAGACTATGAGTTGCTTGTACGTTACTGGCCGGATGCTAATCCGTTTGATTCGAACGAAATCGTTACTTCACGTAATTTCTTATTTCCTGTAATGTGATTTCCGTTTGAACGAACCCCACACTCATGTGGAACGCTGATGTTGATAATCGTAACCGTAAGATACAAAAGGGTTGTCTACTGACACAAGCCGCGGTTTACGGTAAAGTTACGATTGAGCATATATTTGTTTTGTTTCACGCCCTGTTCTACGCTAGTCTTGTATTTTGGACTTTTATCCCCTCACTGCTTGAATTCAGTGGACACCTTTACATTACGTCAGGGCAACATAATCGCCAGAATCGACTGCTAGTAAGGAGAGTATAACAATACAATGCAATGCAATGCAATGCAATGCAATGCAATGCAATGCAATGCAATGCAATGCAATGCAATGCAATGCAATGCAATGCAATGCAATGCAATACAATACAATACAATACAATACAATACAATACATTACAAAATACAATAACCTTTAATAGTCCCCAAAAAGGAAATTCTTGTGATAGATTTTCACATAACACAACATAACACAACGACATTAGTATTGACAATGTTTATAATAGTAGTGCGCCCCATTGTATCCCCCCTCCTCCCCTATCACTTTCCACTCCCCGATTTCGAGTTTAGCAGCCTAGCAGAAGTTGGAAGAAAAATGTTACAATAACGGTTCATGCGTGCTCTTTCGGATATGTATCTACAACCAGATTGTGCTACATAGTAAAATTCGTGCAATGGGTGAGAGGTATCCTTTAAGATGTCCCTTGTCTTTTTCATCACACATGTTTCGTAAAGTTCATTCACTGTTGGCAGTGCCGTGCAATAACAGTACTACAATAAACATTGACGTCGATTCGGCCAATTGTAACTCCGATCTCTCTCAAGACAATCATCTATTCACACGGAGCGGTCACACAGCAAATCCGTCAAAATGAGATCCGGTAGATTAGGCGCACGATCCCGTTGACCTGTGCGATTATAGTGGTCACGCAGACAAAACTGCGGCATGTGAAATTAATTTTCGACTTCTCTCTAATAAGTCTGCCAATAAGGGAGATCGCCTGCTGTGTGTTCGGCCATTGTGCGATCGTCAGGGAGGTGTTTGGACGGCTGGACGCTACAAAGACGTCGGCTCATATCACGCATGTCTGTGTCTTCTGAATGTGGCGATTACCGTGGCCGAAGCGAGCGCCGACGATGTTATTCAATGTTTCCTTGTCTACGCTGGTCTCTCGAAGCTATTCCGTTATCACGTGGTCGCTACGATACGACAGCGCTCAGCCGTTGTCCGTGGAACACTGGCTTCACTCTCTCGACAGACTGACAGGATACGACACTTGTGTGTAGGTGAACGACGCGTGTGTATGTGTATGTGTATGTGTATGTGTATGTGTATGTGTATGTGTATGTGTATGTGTATGTGTATGTGTATGTGTATGTGTATGTGTATGTGTATGTGTAGGTGACGATCGTGTCACGTGTTTGTTACCCGGACTGTGTGGACGTCTATAGAATGACGTTGCATTAGGGAGAAGAGGTCCGTGCATGGTGCCTGTGTGTACGTCAACGTGTCCACCATAAGTCGACAGAAACCGTTTAATGAAGGCACGGGAGTATGTAACTGGTACCGCGGCGTCGTAGGCCTGTGTGTTGTGCGTGGTGCTTCGTAGCATTGCTCTTGGTATCTTCGTTTTCTGTAGTTGTTATTACACTTTGCTTATATCAACTGCAAAACTACAAAACTATCCAGCAACCAAAACAATTGTGATAACTTGTAGTTTTCGCGTAGTATTTGCAATTATGACGACGATGATGATGATGATGATGATGATGATGATGATGGTGATGGTGATGGTGATGGTGATTGTGATTGTGATGGTGATGGTGATGGTGATGGTGATGGTGATGGTGATGGTGATGGTGATGGTGATGGTGGTGATGATAGTAGTAGTTCCTTCTCAATTTACGATGTCTTCAATTATTCCTACCAAGAGAAGATTCGCCATTAAGATTGATTCCTTTCTCCTTTCAGCCCGCATTCGTGCAGCGAAACAAGAAACGACGGTTGACAGCGATCAACCGAGCCGAAGAGCTATCTCCGAATGCTGACTGCTTGGCATGGGCTTAATGACCGACATACTTGACCAGTATGACCGACGAATGTCTTGACATTCCCACAGATATCCAGGGAACAGTCGGCGAATCGGACGCCATAGACACTCCGACTAACACCAATGGCGTCGATGATAGCCCGACCGCGGACCCCGTCGGCGGAGGTCGACCAACCAGCGCGTTGGACCAGGATGCCGAGGCGCGCGATGAACACGACCCGGCGATTAATCCTACTGCCAAACCGGAAGAGACTGAAGCGGTGCACGATGGCGTACATGTGCCGACTTCCGCATGGACGGAAGGAGCCGGAAATGGCAGCGATCAGCAGAAAACCGGAAACGCTCAGAGGGACGAGACGGTGTTGGACGTTGACGTCCAACGAACATCACATTGCGACTCTCCAACGAAATCGCCACTGTTAACCCCGGAACTGTTCAATCCGGGTAACATAAGCGTGGAGATCAGCGGAAAGTCGGAACGAGAAAACAGGGACGGTGATCACGTGTTCTCCGAATATGCGGATTCGCCGTCTCCAAATTACTTCCGGGGCAAGGTCAACACCCCGGCCAGCGCGTTCACAGACCCGCAGGAATTGCTGCCTTATAACGACCGGTAGGTGCAACATTTTATCACAATAGTTGACCTTATCGGTATCGATAACTCTAGTGGAATGGTTGTATAAATGCTAACAATATCATTGTTGAGACGTCATGTATGACGTAATCGCTGCTGTTGCCAGTGTTGGTACAGAGTGTGCTGGTAGAACATTTTCAAATTTTCAGTAATAAAGTCGAATATCTCTAATTAGGTCAGATTCAGACATATTTCGTCAGATCCATGCGAACAAAGCATAAATACAATTTAACATAAATATGTTTTAGCAACATTAAATATGATGAAATAAGGCAATGTCAACAGCGCAGTGCAACTTAGT
The DNA here is from genome assembly GCA_025642075.2 of Ridgeia piscesae. Lineage (NCBI taxonomy): Eukaryota > Metazoa > Annelida > Polychaeta > Sabellida > Siboglinidae > Ridgeia > Ridgeia piscesae. The sequence goes on from JAODUO010000132.1 coordinate 569,928, forward strand.
ATCTAGTAAATTTAAAATAACTATTATCTGCTATGGATCTAAAAAATGTAATACATGATGGATCGTGCCAATTTATCGCTATCACAAAAGCGAGTTAGATTCTGAATTATTGAAGGGAATACAAAAAGCTAATATGTTGTCTTAGCATAATGCCCACCATTCGACCACAGCCGGGAAAAATACAAATAAGCGCTTACCTTATGGGTCAAGCACATGAGACATGTCTCAATATATCAGCCTCCGGGGTTTACGATATTATAATTAATCAGAATCTACCGCTTTAAAACACACATTATGATTAAACCATTAGGGTGATATTCTTGATTTCCGTTGCAACTGGTTGTGTTAACACTGTTCGTATAGACCTCCAAAACATGCTTTCCGTTTCCTGCTTAGCTCTGACATGAACAGTGATTCTGGACAAATACAACAATGATCAGTTGAAGAATTGTGGGAGTGAAGAGAGCGGATAAGAGACGAATTGATGAACTGAGAGTGGAGGATGGAGTGATGGAAACTTTTAAGAACAAATTGGTGAGCAGTGGGTTGAAATGGGCCGGTCATGTGGAAAGAATGAGAGATGAAACACTGTCAAAAAGATCAGATGCCCAGAAAGTGGAAAACCAAGATTGCGATGGGAGGACTGCGTTAAGAGAGATATGGAAAGTGTGGGCTGAGAATGAAGAGTAACAGCAAAAGATAGAAGGAGCTGGAGGCTGTTGATACGGGAAGTAGTGAGAGAAAAATAGGAAAGAAAAGACGAAAAAGGACGATAATAACCATGGCCATCCTCACCCCGACGACAGCGCCGCCAAGAGGAGAACAGTGGTTCTTAGGACAAATACCGCAATGACGAGTATTTATGACACACATCCTAATGACACGTTCTTAGGATATGGGAGAACTGCTAAAGTTGGTACCTTTCTGATTAAAGTTCAAGACGAGTTGATAAAACCAGACATGTCAAACAAACGGTGACGAACTCTCGTACACAGTCTATGGTGTGACAATATAATTCAGTCGGTTCATTGCTACTGGAACCAATGACTGAATGTAGCAGTCGTTTGACAGACAAGCAAACAGAGCGTGAATGCAAAGGACTCGTGGAATGAAGCCAAGAAACACGCCATAGATATGAGGCAGCCCCATTGTCCGTCGTTTAAAGTGACATTTCGTGGCAGTATTTTTAGCGCATTAACCGATTAAAATAAGTTGTGTGGCATGAAAACAGAAACCTAAAAACTTATGCGTCTGTGATCTCGAAGAAGCTTATAAAAGCAGGTCTCAACGACAGAACAAAATACTGTGTCCTTGACTCGCATGTGAAAACAGAAGAGTGAATCGGATTTATCATAGACTAAAGGGATGGAAACCACGGTCTGATCGTTGGGAGATACGTCACAATCAATGTGCATTCGACAACAAAAGGGAGGGAGATGTTGAATACGTTTGTCTCCATCGTCGTCGCCTGTGCTTTATGAAGACATACATAAAGCTGTTGGTCCTTCTGTCCGGTGTCTGTGCAAGGGGAAGTAAGTACTCCCCACACGGGTTAAATACTCAACCTTTCGTTGACACACAATGGTTGTATCTATGTCTATCTCCAACATATCGATGTTTTATCCGTGAGGCCGGAACTGTTCCTGCCTGTCTTGGGAACGTGAGTGGTACTAGCAGCTTGGTTTTAGGGGCTATGTAAATATAAAAAAATCCAATAATCCCAAATAGGTGTGGGGGTGGGTGGGTGGGTGGGTGAAACGTCCATATGGAATAACACGTTGTGCATAAGACATGTACTCCACATTTAACACAAAGTGTTGACACATTATTTTCTTTATATACATTTTCAGCTGTGCCTGTAAAGTTGTGGTTGGTTTTTAATATGATGAACCAGATGTTGATATAATAAACCAGATGTTGATATAATAAACCAGATGTTGATATAATAAACCAGATGTTGATATAATAAACCAGATGTTGATATAATAAACCAGATGTTAATATAATAAACCAGATGTTGATATAATAAACCAGATGTTGATATAATAAACCAGATGTTAATATAATAAAAGATGTTGATATAATAAACCAGATGTTATATAATAAACCAGATGTTGATATAATAAACCAGATGTTGATATAATAAACCAGATGTTGATATAATAAACCAGATGTTGATATAATAAACCAGATGTTGATATAATAAACCAGATGTTATATAATAAACCAGATGTTGATATAATAAACCAGATGTTGATATAATAAACCAGATGTTGATATAATAAACCAGATGTTGATATAATAAACCAGATGTTAATATAATAAACCAGATGTTGATATAATAAACCAGATGTTGATATAATAAACCAGATGTTAATATAATAAACCAGATGTTGATATAATAAACCAGATGTTGATATAATAAACCAGATGTTAATATAATAAACCAGATGTTGATATAATAAACCAGATGTTAATATAATAAACCAGATGTTGATATCATAAACCAGATGTTGATATAATAAACCAGATGTTGATATAATAAACCAGATGTTAATATAATAAACCAGATGTTGATATAATTAACCAGATGTTGATATAATAAACCAGATGTTAATATAATAAACCAGATGTTGATATAATAAACCAGATGTTGATATAATAAACCAGATGTTGATATAATAAACCAGATGTTAATATAATAAACCAGATGTTGATATAATAAACCAGATGTTGATATAATAAACCAGATGTTAATATAATAAACCAGATGTTGATATAATAAACCAGATGTTGATATAATAAACCAGATGTTAATATAATAAACCAGATGTTGATATAATAAACCAGATGTTGATATAATAAACCAGATGTTGATATAATAAACCAGATGTTAATATATTAAACCAGATGTTGATATAATAAACCAGATGTTGATATAATAAACCAGGTGCAATGTGTAATACGGTCTAACCATTCTTTTAAATAAAAATTATTTGGACCCTGCCTACATACATAAACTTATACGTAAACTTATTTTTAGCAACTCCATCACTTTAAGACATAGATACATATTAATGTTTCACTGCAATTCATTGACCTTTCCCATTTTTATTAAGGCTACCCGGATGGCATCAAACATATTTGTTTTATACTTACAAAGCCCTTTTAGTATAAGTCGTCGCCGACTCTCTACGCTGTTCTGCAACAGAATGCACATTACTCAACCGAGTAAAAACTGTGTACAACTGTAATTGCACTCATGGTTTTAATGATGCCTTCTGGCGAACAGTTGCAAAGGTATTTATAACTATATATTGTGTTATTGTTTTCCAACTTACCACGACTCCCGCTGAGAAACTTAATGGCCACCATAAGTTTAATTGCGTCATATCATTATCTGGTGATATAGCATATTGGCATAGATTATAATACAGTGAAGGCGTGTCAGAAGTCTGTGCATTGGCCACTTAGAATTTGGACAGACGCGACAAGTTATTACGAAATTCACTTCAGCGGTCAACAAACTGCAGAGAACACAACATTTGGGTATAAGTATACATAATCGTGATTACTGATTTGGGAGTTGTACGCCAATGCTCTGATTAGCTGGTCCTATGGTTCTGACACCTTTGTTCAGAATGCATATATTAATAGTATATGAATCAGCATTTATCCTGAATGTACACCAAACCCAATACAAATGTGTATTGCCTGCTTAAACGTGGATAATCCATTTGTTCCGTCTATTTTTAAAACACAACTCCAGTTTAAGCAGTGTATGCTTTCTAAATGAAATCCTGGTAAATAGCAATATGCTCGTAATTGACTCGTACACTATGTGACATGTTGCACATGTACCAACGTATGTTGTATTTAAATTCTAGTGTCCGAAATGTTTCGTTATCACGAAAATATACGGCAAAGTATTTGTAATTGACAACTGTATTACGAAAAGTTTGATGTAGGAGATAGTATTTTACACTATTAATGTAATTCAAACGTAATATATCACCATGGTTGGCAATCGCAGTAACGTACATAAGTTTGAGTGTAAGACTGGCAAACCGCGACATAACGGTGCCACCAATTAAGACACGGATACATTAGATAAGGCAAACACGCAATCCCGAGTGCAACACCGACAAGTAATCGTAATCGATTACACTGCCAACGTAACCGATTACACTAACATAATCATGCCTTCCGTCTGGTCGTGAGCTCATTAATTTGTCAACGCGTGTTGGAACTATGTCTTGACCGAATTCCAAAGTAACTTTTATTTGAGCGTGATTTGTTTTCTAAGACCACCTCGTTGTTATTTGAGATGGTCTCCGGTGTTCGACAATTTTCCCTATATTTTTGTTTTGTTTTGTTTTGTTTGTTTGTTTGTTTGTTTTATAACTGGCAAATCCAAAATGGACACTGGATGCACTATAAGCATTGCGCACGGCCTACCAGTGCTTTCAATGTTGGGGCGTCCTTTGTATTTACCAGTGAAGCTTCTAGAATGTTCCATACAGTACAAGTGCGAGGGACAACAATATGTTCTATAATCTTCTGTGTTAGCTCCAACGTGTTTATATTTGTAAAGGTGTTTTGATCTTGTGCGACTGTCACTTGTGGACGATTTTTAACATTCCCGGTTGAATGTTTGGTAATTGTATCTAACTCAACGTCGCGAAGAAACAGCTAACAGGACAATGTGCACCGTGTGTGACACGCAGGGTTGGTGGACACGCTGAAGCTTGTTAATTAATTTATCGAACTTGTTACGCAAGGAGAAGGTAGCGTAACCACCTCGCTCGCCCCACTCTAGCCAGCTGTCGACCGGGGAGCGAGGTGTAGGATGAAGGCGACATGGCCACGATGTCATGGCAAATTTCCTATAGCAGCAAGCGGAAGAAGTCGGAGTAAAGGTCAGCGTTACTTGCGCCCGGAACGGCTCTGTTTCCCCCGGTTTTGTGCTTGAAATACTTATTCGAATATCAGTGGAACGTGGAACGAAAAGTGTGGCTATGGTGAATAAAGACATACGGCCAATTGGGTGCAGTTCTCGCGGTGAATGGAGAAGTGACTTACTTGATCCGGTGCGAGCGGATCATGTAAGTCACCCAGGGAACGCGATTGTAATTTGAGACGGCACGATTCGTGAGAGTGTGATTGAACCTGCTTGTACAAATTATGCAGTGTTTCATTTGATATAGCCATCTTTAAGTAGGCTTCTTGTTCAAAACACAGTAGGTATGAGAGTTATACGTGCTGAAACAACCGGAATATATATATATATATATATATATATATATATATATATATATATATATATATATATAATATATATATATATATATATATATAATAGTATATGCAAGCATTGGTCTCACGGGCATTCAGGAAATAGTTTTATTCAGCGGAGATCGAGCTGTGTTTGTAGAGTCCACTGGTCTTCCAGTGTCGGTGTGATGTCGCAGTATGTGTCGGTGTGATGTCGCAGTATGTGTCGGTGTGATGTCGCAGTATGTGTCTGTGTGATGTCGCAGTATGTGTCGGTGTGATGTCGCAGTATGTGTCGGTGTGATGTCGCAGTATGTGTCGGTGTGATGTCGCAGTATGTGTCGGTGTGATGTCGCAGTATGTGTCGGTGTGATGTCGCAGTATGTGTCGGTGTGATGTCGCAGTATGTGTCGGTGTGATGTCGCAGTATGTGTCGGTGTGATGTCGCAGTATGTGTCGGTGTGATGTCGCAGTATGTGTCGGTGTGATGTCGCAGTATGTGTCGGTGTGATGTCGCAGTATGTGTCGGTGTGATGTCGCAGTATGTTCGTGTGATGTCGCAGTATGTGTCGGTGTGATGTCGCAGTATGTGTCGGTGTGATGTCGCAGTATGTGTCGGTGTGATGTCGCAGTATGTGTCGGTGTGATGTCGCAGTATGTGTCGGTGTGATGTCGCAGTATGTGTCGGTGTGATGTCGCAGTATGTGTCGGTGTGATGTCGCAGTATGTGTCGGTGTGATGTCGCAGTATGTGTCGGTGTGATGTCGCAGTATGTGTCGGTGTGATGTCGCAGTATGTGTCGGTGTGATGTCGCAGTATGTGTCGGTGTGATGTCGCAGTATGTGTCGGTGTGATGTCGCAGTATGTGTCGGTGTGATGTCGCAGTATGTGTCGGTGTGATGTCGCAGTATGTGTCGGTGTGATGTCGCAGTATGTGTCGGTGTGATGTCGCAGTATGACAACCTTTTTTGCTAATAATATTATGACAACATTTATGAATCAATCAATACAAACATGGCCGGTGAGCTAATAATTTAATACGTTAATAACTTAATACGTTATTACACAACAATCTAAACATTCATTATTATTATTATTATATAATATATATATATAATATATATCATATATATATATATATATATATATATATATATATATATATATACATATATAATTATATAATATAATTATATATCCCTCTGTCTCTCCCCCCTCTCTCTCCTCCACCTCTCTCCCCCCCCCATTTTCTCTCTCTCTCTTTACTTCAAGTACATATTTTTACTTTTTACTTGTACTTCAAGTAAATTGTTTTAGAAGTACTTTTACTTTTACTTGAGTAGCTTTTTCTAGGGTTACTTTTACTTTTATTCAATAACAAAATAAATGTACTTGTTACAGCTCTGATTAAAACCATACAAACCATGGCCGCATCAATACTGCAGTGTTCTCTTTTTACCCCCAAGCAATTCGCATCTGGAATATGATCCCACCACACATTACTAAAGTAGAAAATCCCATAGCTTTTCAAGCAGCAATCATGAACCTCCTTTTCACGACACTCAATCAAATAAATTGCCCGTAAAACAAACAAACAAACATACTACCTAACGCATGCGCACATGAAGCACTACAAACTCCTGCGTTAGCCCAAGTTTTGGCTGTTTGGAGGAAACCACCTGAGACCTGAGTTTATAGGGGGTCACAGTATGAAACTACGTGTTATTTCACGATAATGTCTGCGTCTCCTCTCATCCAAAGCTGACTACTTGCTCCATCCGTCAACTGATGTGGAGCCTGAGCTAGTTTCTGTACAGATCAATGATAACTTAAAAACATGTATGATTGAAAAATTGGCATTCCATTTATTGAAGACAGTAACCACAGCCATGGAATGCCGAAGAGCCCCTTCATGGGAGTGACAATCACAACTGGTTATAATTGGCATAACCGGGGCGTCATTGCAAAGTTGATTAGCCATATGCTTACGTACATACAAACGGAAAGGCTGGGGTACTCGACCCCCATCTCCCAAGATACGTGGGACACCACCCCTGACCAAATTGTATACCCCACTCCGTATGCTTGCAGGCGGTCGTTGCTGGACAGTGACCCGATGTACCGCCGCGCCGTGACCGTGGCGGGCGGCCGCTACCCGAGCGACCAGCGCCTCGTTCGTCGTCGCACGCCGCTGATCAGCCTCGAGACACCGCCGGTCGGCAACTACTCACCCCGCTACTTCTACGTCGAGCAGAAGCGGCCGACTCCCATGCAGCCGCTCAAGGTTGGTGTCGGACGGAGGTTGTGAAGCAACCGTTCACGTCACAATAATCGCCACACCCGGGGACCATTTCACACAAAAAAGAGCTGTTAATGACATTAATTTATCCTTAAACAAAATCCGTTGTTAAATTAAATTAGTTTGTTAACACAAATATACATTGCCATTGTTACCATTGACACTATTTCTATGAGTCGAGGCGACCATTTTGGATATGTAAATTACGTAAGACACGTGACTGTGACACGTGACAGTGAGAAAAGCAGTGCACAAAGATAGTGATGGTGTTTTGTGTGTTGTTCTGCACATTGCCTGATACAGGTGTCATGTTCGATACCACACGCACGCACGCACGCACGCACGCACGCACGCACGCACGCACGCACGCACGCACGCACGCACGCACGCACGCACGCACCCCGCACGCACACACCCCACACACACACACACACACACACACACACACACACACTTGTATATAACTATTGCATATGTGGCTTAGCAACACTGGAGATGAGGAGGTTGAGAGGAGATCAGATAGAAGTGCTTAAAATATTGAATGGTCGTGAAAATAAAATTATTGATAAACAAAATTGTCGGTCAATGAAGAGAGAAGGACTAGAGGACAGGAAGTCGCATTACGAAAGGAGCAGTGTAGACTAGATACAGAAAGTTCTCATTTTCACAAGGAACAGTAAATGACTGGAACAGATCGTCAGCTGATTGTGTAGATGCTGGTAGTGTTAATATGTTTCACAAACATAATCGTCATACACTTCAGAAGACCGGGGTACATTTAGATAGATAGGTTGGACTCTCGATAAGCCGAAGGGCTTCCATCTGCCATCAACAGTTGCAATCTCTAGGTGGCAATCTTGTTAACTATTGTTAAATCACACGTAACCTATGTTTAGGTATGGCGCGGTTACCAAGGCAACGTGTACTTTGAACCGATCCACGTGAACCGAGCGAACTACCTCGTACCCGAACCCCCGCCGAGCCCCGCCCTCGAGCAGTACAGCGACACCTTGCGGCAGATCATGAAACGCAACAAGCGCAAACATTCATCACCCCCTAGGACCATCACCCGCCAATCCGCCGCCCGCAGCGAGACCGCAACCGCGACCGCGACGACACCCGCAGACGAGAACGCGCCCTCTCGTGGCGGCGGCTCCGTCGTCAAGGGCAGTCGCAAGATGGCGCTGCTCGACGAGGACGCCATTCTCGACGGCGACAACGAGGCTCTGCGAGAGGACATCGTGTGGCTGGTCGGCATGCAGTCGATCGGTAGTTTACGTATTGATGAGACGGCGGAAGGCGAAGCGTGGTCCTACGTACCAGAAACAGCGCATCTGCAAGGGTTCCGTCGCTCACAAGATCTACGCGCTGCGGAACAAGGAGATCCCGCTGTTGTCCCTCGCCAAGTCAGCAGACGCCAGCCCGAAGCAACCGCCGACGCCGCGGGCGCCGGGCGGGTCGATGCAGACGAGCTACAACTCGTTCCCCGAGCTGGCCGTGCTTCGCTCCCGCTCTCGGCGGACTGGACAACAGTCGAACCGCGAGGACATCGGTGCTCACGACCTCATATCGGCACAACCGCCCCCGGCCGATCGCGCGAACTTTGAAGACGGCGCCTTGCATTTTAACGCTCGTCCCTTTCCCGGTTACGGGCTGCGTGGCAGAATGCGCGTGTCCCGTACAATCAGTCCACGACGCCCGCAGCACAAGGTATTCTGATCCCGGGAACGCTCGTGCTAGTGGCCCGCTATCCGTAGGAGCGCTGCTCCGTGTCATTCGTTATTCGTCATATCTCGCGTAGACAACACCAAAAAAATTCGATTTTATTATCGTATGTTTACTTTATAATACAGAATGCGAAACGTGGCTGCAAAGTGCAAAACATCCGGTATTTCTTCACCATGTAGACGTTTAGAGGAGGTAAAAACGCGTTTTAATTGGCACTTCCGGTAGCGATTGAAAAACCGGAATTGTGTGCGTGTTTCGCAGACGCCATGGGATATTAGAATGTATTGTTGCTGTTCTTGTGTTGGTTTTGTTGATTGTTTCGTGTATGAAGTGAAAATTGTGTCTTGACTTTTATAAAGGACAACTATATGTGTACTACGTTTTTACCTTTTGTATAGAGTGCACATGTAGATAGCCAAAATACGTTAGAGGGCCATAATACGTTGATATAATACCTGAGATATCTGGGACATAAACGTGTGTACTTGCCGTTTTGTATAACTACGATATCAAATGAGGTGTAAACAACGATTATGGTTGGTGAATGTTTCCGAACGGTAGACATTGTGTGTGCTGCGTTATTTTTGTTACTTTAAAATAAAGATTTTTTGTAAAACAGCTGCTTATTGTTTATCGGTAAAACGCGGCGATTGTTGTGTAGTTACCATCTGCGATAAAAATGATATATTTAAGTTACGTGTTTTGAACGCGCTTTCGCGGCTCTTCAGTTTCATTGAACGTGACCGTGAAGGTGCTTGACGGCTTCTAGCAAATCTCTTATGAGGGTGGTCGGTGGAGCCGTTCTATGTCGCCCTTACCGGCCGGCGATGTCGGAGGGTGTCAAGTAGTTATCTCTTGACAGTTCTATATGTGACTTCTGACCACTGGCACTGACAGAGAAACCAGAACGGAAGTTATAGATGGTAGAAAACAACTAACTGAGAAGAGCGTGTATTCTCCCGAGAGACCAGACGAAGCAACTGAGAGAAGACGTTACAGGAAAGAAACAGATTAAACAGGAAAACAGTCGGTGCAGGAAGCGATGGACTGAAAAGTGTAAATAATGAGTTGGACTGTCCAAAAGAGCATATCAATAGAACCGTGTGTTAAACGACCAAAGGTGACGGTATGAAAAACGATATGGGGTAGGCTGGTGTGAACGGCAAGGTTTAGATAGATGGTCATTGTTGATGACATAAACAGGGAGAGAGTTCACTTGAAAAGCAGGAGCTAGTAGCTTAGTGACGTGCACCCCACCCTACAAGGGAGTCTGGGAAGAAGTGTGAGGGTGGCTTTGCTGGATAAGAAAATAAATGTTCAAAGGGACTCCATCTACGTTTGGTAGCAAACAGACTCAGTGAATATCACTCGCATTAGGGGACGAAGACCACGGTCGAAATACGCTAGAAGTGTCTGATTCTGAACACATCTACCGATAGTGTATATTGTGCTGAACGTCCTCGGTGTAGTATGCAGGCAGGCAGGCAGGCAGGCAGGCAGGCAGGCAGGCAGGCAGGCAGGCAGGCAGGCAGGCAGGCAGGCAGGCAGGCAGGCAGGCAGGCAGGCAGGCAGGCAGGCAGGCAGCGGCAGGCAGGCAGGCAGGCAGGCAGGCAGGCAGGCAGGCAGGCAGGCAGGCAGGCAGGCAGGCAGGCAGGCAGGCAGGCAGGCAGGCAGGCAGGCAGGCAGGCAGGCAGGCAGGCGGCAGGCAGACAGGCAGGTTGGCAGGCGGCGGCTGGCAGGCAGGCAGGCAGGCAGGCAGGCAGGCAGGCAGGCAGGCAGGCAGGCAGGCAGGCAGGCAGGCAGGCAGGCAGGCAGGCAGGCAGGCAGGCAGGCAGGCAGGCAGGCTGGCTGGCAGGCAGACAAGCAGGCAGGTTGTCAGGCGGGCTGGCAGGCAGGCAGACGACTTATTGTTATACTTTTTAATTTATATTTTATATAACAAATTGAGATTAATGAACATGAATGTAAATGATAAGTAGGCTCCATTTAAGACGACATGTCGCTGACATGGGAGCCTCTCATTGGGCGTCATTTCATTTGTACCGATGACATTTGCATGATAACCAGACTAAAACCACATGACGACGCGGAAGTGGTAGCGGAAGGTGAAGTACCACACGCCGACGTGGCAGTGGTAGCGGATGGTGAAGAACCACACGACGACGTGGCAGTGGTAGTGGAGGGAGAAGTACCACACGACGACGTGACAGTGGTAGCGGAGGGTGAAGTACCACACGACGACGTGACAGTGGTAGCGGATGGTGAAGTACAACACGACGACGTGGCAGTGGTAGCGGAGGGTGAAGTACCACACGACGACGTGGCAGTGGTAGCGGAGGGTGAAGTACAACACGACGACGTGGCAGTGGTAGCGGAGGGTGAAGTATCACACGACGACGTGACAGTGGTAGCGGAGGGTGAAGTATCACACGACGACGTGGCAGTGGTAGCGGAGGGTGAAGTACCACACGACGACGTGGCAGTGGTAGCGGAGGGTGAAGAACCACACGACGACGTGACAGTGGTAGCGGAGGGTGAAGTATCACACGACGACGTGGCAGTGGTAGCGGAGGGTGAAGTACCACACGACGACGTGGCAGTGGTAGCGGAGGGTGAAGAACCACACGACGACGTGGCAGTGGTAGCGGAGGGTGAAGTACAACACGACGACCTAGCAATGGTAGCGGAGGGTGGAGCAGATCTCTAGGAACTGGTTGAATGTGAAATATGTTCAAAAGATACTCACTGAGAGCAAGTTTGAAAAAAACTGGGGTAATGTTGGTGGGGTACTGGAGGGGTGCTAAAGCAAACGCCGAAACGCGGGTAATAGCTTGGAGGAAAGTCGAAGTGGTGATTAAAAACAGGGGCATATCGCGAAAACTCAAAGGAACGGTGCTTATGTGTGACTTAATTCGACAAACCTGTGTGGCCAAACGTCGATAGCATTGACAATGAAAGAACAAAAAGAGAGGATGCAGGTTTGTGAAACGGAAACGAACGGATAGGCGAATAATGGAGGAATTGGCGATGGACGTTGGACTTAAGATGGTGGCGTCTAGGCTATCATGGATTTCGTTAGATTTTTAGACTTTAAGGTCACATTCTGAGTAAACCGCTGACGTTAAAACATTGAGTATATGTGGAAATTGTTAGTTTGTATAAACTCTATTAAGTGAATGATACGAAACCGTTGCCTTTTTTGCCCTTTAAGGAAAGCGTTTGAAGAAGCTGGTCAGAAGGCGATTGAGGTTGGCAGGTCATGGGAGAGAAGCTGGTTGTGAGAAAGGAGATCCAGAGTGTGGAGGGGAAGGGAGTCGAGGAAAGCCGAGATTGCGATGGAAGAATTGCGTGAAGATGCATATGGGAAGAGTGAGAGAGGAATGCATGGAGGAAACAAGAAAAAGTTAAGATAGAGAGAACTGGAAACTGTTGATATAGAAGGTAGTGCGAGAATAGGAAGAAACGAAGAAGACTATAATGGTATATATACTCACGACAGGGATTCACGAGGCGAACAAAATAGATCATAATATGTCAAAAAGAAATTAGCTTATGGAATGAACTATTTTGACGAATATTAACTGATGTTATGTATTACTCAAAATGCATTTGGTATATTCCAGTTGTTTTGTGTTTTACTTTTGAGACAGTTCACTTTCAAAAAGTGAGGTAGATCGATGACAGCAACAAACTGCTCCGTAACCACTTTGTTTTAATAACGAAACACCCTCTGCTGCTGGCTGCTGGCGCTGGCTGTGCTCCCTCGTGAAGAACGCCGCCCGTGTGCTCCTTCGTAAAGCACTTGGAACGTGGTCCATGGACCGAGTGCAGGGAAGACGAACTTCCATTCCAGGAAACACTACGCCCTATTTTTGAAAATGCATATACAACAGAGGCATCGCCGATTCCGAATGCCGGGAAACTATGTTCGAATTTCATAGCACCCTCACAGGGAGGCATAGAAAGTCGAAACTACGGCCGCTCACTGTTCCAACACGGAGGATGGATTCTGTACCAATTTCCGAATTTCAGGGAAATCATATCATTTTATAGTATAATAGTTTATTTGTAATTTTTTTTGTTTTAAAACAGAGACATACATTAAGTCATGCGAAAGACCAAAATAATACGAGCGATATTATTATAGGCCCCCTATCATTTAGTATCACTCGGTCTAGGTCAGAATTATACTGGGCACTACAGATCTAGTAGGGCCCAGGTTCGAATCCCTGTGCCGGCAGATCGGTGGTTAGGTATACAGATATAGCCTATATTGTATTTGTAATTATACCAATCAATTAAAAACTTATGATCGAAGTCCTAATGTGTTTTCACGTATTAAAAGAAATTATAATCAGATACTTAAAGAGAAAATATGCAAATTTGTGCTGCTGTTATTATATGCATATATTATGTAACTGCATGGAATGTACCGTAATGGTGTAATCATTTTGTACAGTAAAAAGTACATAAAACAAAACTTGTTATGACACAACCTCGCAAAAATAGAAAAAAATTCTCAGTCCACAGAAATCGCATACATAATCTAGATTTCTTATTCAGTAATTAAGCCATTTGAATAAACTAATAACTGCTCATATTATAACTTTTTTCAACATCGTTTCGTACGTGACGATTTGTTTTAGGTACCAATTTACAAAAGGCTGTAGTTTATTGAATGGACTGGGTTATTGCATACCAGAACACTCTTTTTTATAATTATAACTATACAGAGATGGTGCTGTGACCTAGGTCAGGACTAGGTCGAACAGCGGGCCGCGTCTAGGCTCTAGCCTGCCCAGGGTATCTTATGTAGAATGTCACGTCCTGGACCTAGACTGTTTCATCGTTAGATAAGTAACAAGAGTGTCGCCTTTGGTATTCTAGCGTAGCGTATAACAATGTTTACGTCGTGTTATCTTCGTTTCAAGCACATAAAAGAAGCATAGTCATGTTTCTTTGAAATCGTTCGGTACGTCTAAGTTGCTCTTGGCGATGGAATTGTTTGGTAGACGCAGTTTCATTGGATATGAGAATGGCTACTGCCCAATGGAAAGAGTTGTACGTTGTAACCTTCGAAAACATTTACGCATGGGCTTTAACAGATTTCCGGTTGCGACGGGTGGGCGGCTAGGTTAGCGAAGAAAAATAAATTAAACTACGCCTCAATCGCGATGTTCGCGCATTTATAAAGGTATTATATTATGGCGACTTAGAACCGCTAATTTAAGAAAATCTTTAATTTGGCTGCATATCCGTTAATACGGAAGGTTTTGATGCAACACGGCCGGCGTTTACCCTCTCTCTGTCCCCGGCCCCGGCATTACATGTCTGGGTTTCGATTCCAAAATTGTGTGAAAAATCAAAAACATAAATGTAATGTGTAAATCTGCGGTACTTGGAAATGATAGTACTTTTTGCAGCTACCAATCTCTTAATATTGTGTATATAACAATACAGATAGAATAATATTATACAGTCCTATTGTCTTGAAACTGGTCTGTTGATATGATAAATTTATGTCGATTTTTAAATTACACACGGTGGCTTGAATCGATTTGAATGATTTGATTTGTAAAAACGGTACGTGCAGGATTTTGGTTGAGTTCTGCTCCGTGAGACACACATATCCAGACACGTTCTTGAACACATTTTTAAGTAACCAGCTTACGGCAGACTCAAGTTGGTGGATTCCATGTCCAAGGACAAACTGTCAAACATTGTTGGCTTTCATTTAATATTGGCTTTCATTCAATGTAAGAAGATTTTCAGTATAAGTGTAGAATCCGGAATGTTCTCTTTTTAGCCTTTATGGTGTGTTAAATTGACACAGGTAAGTTAATTATGCCTTAAGATGACAGCATCACCTCGGTTTGTGTTTAAAAATCAACACATCGTTTCGTGTTACAAAATGCAGATTTGTTGATTAATCAATCAATGGATCATCCCATATGAACACAGCCAATATTAAAAAAATTGTTGTACCAATTGATTCAAATTTTAATGAATCATGGGAAGCAAGAATCTTAGATTCAAGTATCCAAACTGCAGTTGTTTTGTAGGTACAACAGTTACAAATTTAAGAAATTTCTAATTTAGTGTTTTTTTATTAACTTAAAGTGGGGGGAGGGCATGTAATACTTAACTTGGTGTTGATCTGCCAACTGTTGGTACAGGTGTGAGGGTGGATGGTGCACTCCATCCTGGACAACAAGGCCAACCCTTCCTTGGATACCCAACTCAATTCTCTCGTACGTATCCTCAGTCATCCATCTAGGCTTCTGTAAACTATAGCTCTGCTAATAGTTATTTTTATTATTATATTTATTAATTTTCATTGGTATTTAATAATTGTGTATAATCCTATAAGCAATGAAGGTGATATTAAAATGTTAGAATTGGATTTAATCGAAAACATGATATTAGAGAGTTTAATCAGGTTATCATTGAGCAAATGTTTCAGTTTTATCAGACTAACAATAATAATTAAAACAGTTTACTTGAAGTGGTTTCAATAGTGTGTACAGACCAGTGATATTAGAATTGAGGTTGATTAAATACACACATGAATACATCTGAGTGAGATCAGGTTATATCATTGATCACATGTTTCAGCCTAATCAAACTAATAATAATTTAAAAAGCAGATTAAAATAATTGTTCTCGTTTTTTGCACAATTGTTTCAATAGTGTGTACAGGTTTGCTATAATAAAGCTATGCAAATATAATGCACACAAAGTTACACATATATTATACTTTGTTATGTTACAAATATCAATTTAACCTAATAAGAAGTTCTAGATCTAGCGTTGAATGGAAGGTGTTCCAAACAGAGAACATCACTTGTATCATATCCCGATTCCATCCTGATTAGTCGCTTCATGACTCAAGAATTCAGCGCCACCTGGTGTCGACTGGTGGATCGAGTGTTAGATCGGGGAGAGCAACAGGCCTCCTAGTGAGTCGCACCAGCAACCATTGTGAGGATACGGCGGGCAGTGAGCTGACCGTGATGCCGCGTCGGCGCCGTGGGTCACCTACGTCGTCTCTGGACAACCACAAACCCAAGCACGCCAGAATGACAAACTGCGTCAGGTGGGCAGAGTAACTAGTCAACGTCTTCGTCTACCTTTCTCTTCTTCTTCAATTCACTATCCTGCAGTTTCCATGGACAAATACAATAAATAAATAGGTAAAAAAACTAAATGTATAATACAATTTAGATAAGTAATAAATATATAGATGAATAATTAAAACTAAATGTTAATGATGGTTACAACATAAAAAAATTAGTAAAATATACAAATAAATAAAAAATGTATATCATTCATTCGCTATGTTTTTTCCTGTTCTCATTTATAACTATGCTTAATGATTATTGGATGTTGTGCCACTGAGCTCAGATTCCAATGAATGTATGCGCTATAGAAATTTTATGTCATGTAATAATGCTATTTGAGCTGGTGAGGACGACGTCTGCCAATGTAACAGTTTCTTGCTTGTATCATTACAGCAGCAGAGGCCGCAAAACACATGAATCAGAAGGCGTATTTAGTGCCAAAAAGTGCATTGCCTGGTTCCATGAATATACAGGTATGTCAAATGCTATTTTCCTGACTCATATTTTTTCATGTAAGAACATTGTTGAGAGAATTCAACTAATTGTGCAAGTTTCGGATAGACGTGTAGGACCTCTGTTACAAATGATAACTTCAATTCAGATTGGTCAGATATTTTGAATTAACCAGTGAAATGGTAGTTGTAACCACAATAGAGGTATGCCTTTTCAATGATATATAAAAAGCATTAAGACCATTCTACCTATCTGTTGATAGGGAGAACACTTCCAAAACAGAAGGTACTCTTAAAAATTCAAAGAGTAAACATGACAATCATAAAACAAAGCTTTTATTACCAACTAAGTAAAATTATGTCCAAAGAAATATTTTAGTAGTAGGATGGCTGCATGATTACAATGCTAAGACATAGGACATTGTGTTAGTTTGATGCTGCAACCATGGCTACTGTGCTGGTGTTGATGACATTGTGTTAGTGTTTGGCTGAGACCATGGTCAGTGTGTTTGCGTTGATGACATTGTGTTAGTGTTGGGTTGAGACCATGGTCACTGTGTTTGTGTTGATGACATTGTGTTAGTGTTGGGCTGAGACCATGGTCAGTGTGTTTGCGTTGATGACATTGTGTTAGTGTTGGGCTGAGACCATGGTCAGTGTGTTTGTGTTGATGACATTGTGTTAGTGTTGGGCTGAGACCATGGTCACTGTGTTTGTGTTGATGACATTGTGTTAGTGTTGGGCTGAGACCATGGTCACTGTGTTTGTGTTGATGACATTGTGTTAGTGTTGGGCTGAGACCATGGTCACTGTGTTTGTGTTGATGACATTGTGTTAGTGTTGGGCTGAGACCATGGTCACTGTGTTTGCGTTGATGACATTGTGTTAGTGTTGGGCTGAGACCATGGTCACTGTGTTTGTGTTGATGACATTGTGTTAGTGTTGGGCTGAGACCATGGTCACTGTGTTTGTGTTGATGACATTGTGTTAGTGTTGGGCTGAGACCATGGTCACTGTGTTTGTGTTGATGACATTGTGTTAGTGTTGGGCTGAGACCATGGTCACTGTGTTTGTGTTGATGACATTGTGTTAGTGTTGGGCTGAGACCATGGTCACTGTGTTTGTGTTGATGACATTGTGTTAGTGTTGGGCTGAGACCATGGTCACTGTGTTTGCGTTGATGACATTGTGTTAGTGTTGGGCTGAGACCATGGTCACTGTGTTTGTGTTGATGACATTGTGTTAGTGTTGGGCTGAGACCATGGTCACTGTGTTTGTGTTGATGACATTGTGTTAGTGTTGGGCTGAGACCATGGTCACTGTGTTTGTGTTGATGACATTGTGTTAGTGTTGGGCTGAGACCATGGTCACTGTGTTTGTGTTGATGACATTGTGTTAGTGTTGGGCTGAGACCATGGTCACTGTGTTTGTGTTGATGACATTGTGTTAGTGTTGGGCTGAGACCATGGTCACTGTGTTTGCGTTGATGACATTGTGTTAGTGTTGGGCTGAGACCATGGTCAGTGTGTTTGTGTTGATGACATTGTGTTAGTGTTGGGCTGAGACCATGGTCACTGTGTTTGTGTTGATGACATTGTGTTAGTGTTGGGCTGAGACCATGGTCACTGTGTTTGCGTTGATGACATTGTGTTAGTGTTGGGCTGAGACCATGGTCACTGTGTTTGTGTTGATGACATTGTGTTAGTGTTGGGTTGAGACCATGGTCAGTGTGTTTGTGTTGATGACATTGTGTTAGTGTTGGGTTGAGACCATGGTCAGTGTGTTTGCGTTGATGACATTGTGTTAGTGTTGGGCTGAGACCATGGTCACTGTGTTTGTGTTGATGACATTGTGTTAGTGTTGGGTTGAGACCATGGTCAGTGTGTTTGCGTTGATGACATTGTGTTAGTGTTGGGTTGAGACCATGGTCACTGTGTTTGTGTTGATGACATTGTGTTAGTGTTGGACTGAGACCATGGTCACTGTGTTTGTGTTGATGACATTGTGTTAGTGTTGGGCTGAGACCATGGTCACTGTGTTTGTGTTGATGACATTGTGTTAGTGTTGGGCTGAGACCATGGTCAGTGTGTTTGCGTTGATGACATTGTGTTAGTGTTGGGTTGAGACCATGGTCACTGTGTTTGTGTTGATGACATTGTGTTAGTGTTGGGTTGAGACCATGGTCACTGTGTTTGTGTTGATGACATTGTGTTAGTGTTGGGTTGAGACCATGGTCACTGTGTTTGTGTTGATGACATTGTGTTAGTGTTGGGCTGAGACCATGGTCACTGTGTTTGTGTTGATGACATTGTGTTAGTGTTGGGTTGAGACCATGGTCACTGTGTTTGCGTTGATGACATTGTGTTAGTGTTGGGCTGAGACCATGGTCACTGTGTTTGTGTTGATGACATTGTGTTAGTGTTGGGCTGAGACCATGGTCACTGTGTTTGTGTTGATGACATTGTGTTAGTGTTGGGCTGAGACCATGGTCACTGTGTTTGTGTTGATGACATTGTGTTAGTGTTGGGTTGAGACCATGGTCACTGTGTTTGTGTTGATGACATTGTGTTAGTGTTGGGTTGAGACCATGGTCACTGTGTTTGTGTTGATGACATTGTGTTAGTGTTGGGCTGAGACCATGGTCACTGTGTTTGTGTTGATGACATTGTGTTAGTGTTGGGCTGAGACCATGGTCACTGTGTTTGTGTTGATGACATTGTGTTAGTGTTGGGCTGAGACCATGGTCACTGTGTTTGTGTTGATGACATTGTGTTAGTGTTGGGCTGAGACCATGGTCACTGTGTTTGTGTTGATGACATTGTGTTAGTGTTGGGCTGAGACCATGGTCACTGTGTTTGTGTTGATGACATTGTGTTAGTGTTGGGCTGAGACCGTGGTCAGTCACTGTGCTGGTGCTTCAGGGCCTGATGAGGACGTCATAGGTCCTGAGGGCATGGAGAAGTTCTGTGAAGACATTGGAGTCGAACCAGAGAATGTACGTATACAACACACTCAACCAACTGAAATATTTGATCTTTAGCATATTTTAATTGCATTTGTCATCCACAATGAACATTTCCAAAGTGTTATTTCATCTTGTGTACAGTAGATGCGACATCATACCCAAGTCATTTGGCGTAGTAAGTGCATATTCAGGGTATTTGTTGTATTTAGCTATTTAAAAATGGCACCATCTGATATACATGTTCTCATGCTGTTATGACAGTTGAGTGAATTGTTGACATCTGTTTACCTTGGCAACTGTGATGTTTACCATGTCAAATGCCATATTTACCATGGCAACTGCTGCATTTGCCATGTCAACGGGTGGAGCTACTCCAATCTACTTATATTTACAGTGTATGTGAGTTGATCACCCCAGCCTGACCTATTCTAGTAGTATTACGAGAATGAAAATACAGTGTACAACCCAAATTCACTGCTGACAAATGACGTCACGAATTGCCATTTTTACCTTAGCAACTGCCATGTTTCTCCAACAGATAGTCATGCTGTCGTTGGCATGGAAACTCGGTGCCAATCAGATGGGATTCTTCACGCTAGCAGAATGGCTCAAGGGAATGACGGACTTACAGTATGTATATGCTGACAAACCAGTGTTAGTTCCACGACGATTCCTCACTAATCACGAGATCAGATTAATAATGCTATAATTAGTTAGCACATGTATATAGGTATTATAAGTTCATCTCATCCTAGGCACTAAGGTCCATTCATTCAGTTGCTTCCATTTGGCCAACGCTGTTCTCAGAAAATGCAATTAGCGACTTACAGTTATTTACTTACATATTTATGATATTCTGTGCTTTTCATAAAATGCCTTTCTCCCGTATAGAAGACAGGTGGTGAACTACTGTCCAGGTGGCGCCAGTTGTCCCTGGTTTGTTGCTCAGGGGTTGGGTTTAAGCTGTTTTCAGTTCATTTGTCCCACGAAGACTTGACTCGGCCTTGGAAGGAGAGCTCAGAGTCGACAGACAGAGTCGTGTATCCTTGTCTCATAAGACGTGTGTTTGTGTTGCAGGTGTGACAATGTAAGTAAAGTACAAAGGAAACTCGATCACCTACGGTCACTGCTGGATGATGTTGTCATCTTCAAGAACATGTACCGATATGCGTACGACTTCGCCAGGGTAATAATAATATGATTTTTGTCTCGCGCTAATTCCTGCATAGTGGATCGATGCACTGTACACAAAATATAATAAATGTGTATTATTGAATAGATAAACTATATAAGTTATAAAATTATATATATATATACAGTCGTGCCAGGGGCACAACAAACAACGAACTCAGCAACGTAGTTGCACTTTTGTATTAAATTTCTAAATATCATTAAATTGTTTCTAGATACACCTGTACAAGACAAACATGAGGACTTCAAAAAATTAATTGACAGTTAATTACAGCATTATTGTTAGCTGTAGCACCAATTTTTCCCTGGTGACAGAAATTCGGGGTCCACGACTGACGTGTGTATATATATATATATATATATATATATATATATATATATATATAATTATAGTGTTTTCAGATGTACAATACTAAAAAGAGGTATGTACATTATATAAATTAATATACAACAAATAAAAAACTGTACAATACTAAAACGTTATATGTAAATTCTAAAACATTGTTCATCATATCAAAACAATTTGAATTAATATAAATATGTAATAAAAAGATGTCTTTAAAAACTTTCTAAACATAAGCTGTCTACAGTGTATGTGTCTGTGTTACAAGTCATATACACAGGATCGTGTTTTGGATACTCCACATTGCTCCAGTTCACCTAGCTGATTGAATGAGTAGCTAACTATACACAGTAGCAGATATTTGTGTACATATAGTCTTCACGCAGTAATTGTGTCATGGCTGAATGCTTTCTGGAAAAGTCGATATGGAGTTCTGTTGAACAGGTCTGCCAGGAATTAAAGTGTAAAGCACTTTGAGCAATCCTGAAGATCGGATACTGCATTATATACAAATTTACATTTACCAAAAGCCCCAATGTTGTTTGTCAGTCCACCGTTAAATGGGTATTAAGTTTCAACATTGTGAAATCGTGTTTTATACTCTTGACCATAAGCATTCAAATTGTACCTAGTTTATTAAAATATGTCCAGTAGTTTTTAATTTATTGCTGAAATTGAAGCAACCTTCAAAGAAGTGACTTTAAAAAAAACAGGTAATATCAACTGCTATTGTCTGTTATTGTTTAATATTGGATTTGTAAATGCATATATTTTATTGTGTTTGAATCGTTTTTTAATGAAAAAATAAATATGATATTGAAAGATGTGACTAATATATGCATTTTTGTCAGAAGCACAACATCGATGGGACACAAGTCACATGACTAACACAGCTATTTTTGGCTCGGATGTAGAATAACCCTCTGTGACTTAATACCGTGGGCAAGTTCCTTCACTCTACATTGTTCCAGTTTACTCAGCTGTATGAATGAATACCTGGCTATAGACAGTGGTGAACATTCAACGTTTCTGTATCGGTAGTCTTCTTGTTTTAATGGCAGTGTGGCGTGATGGCTGTGCAAGAAGTCAAGATAGTATTTCACTGAACAGGTCTGCGTGCCAGGGGGTAAAGTGCTTGAGAATTGGATATTGCACTATATAAGAACGTGCCGTTATAGTTCACTGTATGTTGGCTGTTGCAGGAGCGAGACCAGCGCAGTATGGACATTGACACGGCCAAGACAATGCTGGCATTGCTGCTGGGCAAACACTGGTCCCTCTTCAGTTCGTTCCACCAGTTCCTAGAAGTAAGTTACTCTTGTCATGTCTAACCTGTGTGTTTGTCACATCTAACCCAAAACTATTGGTCACGTCATGTTTGTCAAGTCTAACCTGCATTTGTCACATCTTACCCAAAAATTGGTCACATCATGTTTGTCACATCTAACCTGCATTTGTCACATCTAACCCATGTGTTTGTCACACCTAACCCAAATATTGGTCACATCATGTTTGTCACATCTAACCTGCATTTGTCACATCTTACCCAAATATTGGTCACATCATGTTTGTCACATCTAACCTGCATTTGTCACATCCAATCCACAAATTTGTCACATCCAATCCACATGTTTGTCACATCTAATCCACATGTTTGTCACATCTAACCTACATGTTTGTCACCTCTAACCCACATGTTTGTTACATCTAATCCTATATATTTGTGACATCTAACCCACATGTTTGTCACATCTAGCTGACATATTTGTAACCTTCAACACAGTGAACATGCATATTGCATATGTCTCATCTAACCCATGTCTTTCTCACATCGAACTTGTGTTTGTCGTGTGTGACCAGTGCTGGTGATTAGTGGTCTTCCAGTTGGAACATTCTGGCGGCTATTTGTTCTATTAAAACAACATATTTTCATTTATAATAAATTTACTCAACTTGCCATGTATCCTCACTTACAATGTAAAAGTAACTGGTCTCGTCATAAAACGAACCTTGTGTATTGTTATTTATTAGTTACGTATTTGTTATCTATTACTGTTTATTGTATCAGACGCATGCATGCACGCACGCGCCGCACACACACACACACACACACACACACACACACACACACACAGAGTTGTGATGAGATCAGACTCATTGGTAGTGTGTTGTGTGTTTGTGGCTGCAGTAGTTCAAGTACAAAGTGACGTTGTGTGTTTGTGGCTGCAGTAGTCCAAGTACAAAGTGATGTGTGTTTGTGGCTGCAGTAGTCCAAGTACAAAGTGATGTGTGTTTGTGGCTGCAGCAGTCCAAGTACAAAGTGACGTTGTGTGTTTGTGGCTGCAGTAGTCCAAGTACAAAGTGATGTGTGTTTGTGGCTGCAGCAGTCCAAGTACAAAGTGATGTGTGTTTGTGGCTGCAGCAGTCCAAGTACAAAGTGATGTTGTGTGTTTGTGGCTGCAGCAGTCCAAGTACAAAGTGATGTGTGTTTGTGGCTGCAGCAGTCCAAGTACAAAGTGATGTTGTGTGTTTGTGGCTGCAGCAGTCCAAGTACAAAGTGATGTGTGTTTGTGGCTGCAGCAGTCCAAGTACAAAGTGATGTGTGTTTGTGGCTGCAGCAGTCCAAGTACAAAGTGATGTGTGTTTGTGGCTGCAGCAGTCCAAGTACAAAGTGATGTGTGTTTGTGGCTGCAGTAGTCCAAGTACAAAGTGATGTGTGTTTGTGGCTGCAGTAGTCCAAGTACAAAGTGATGTGTGTTTGTGGCTGCAGCAGTCCAAGTACAAAGTGATGTGTGTTTGTGGCTGCAGCAGTCCAAGTACAAAGTGATGTGTGTTTGTGGCTGCAGTAGTCCAAGTACAAAGTGATGTTGTATGTTTGTGGCTGCAATAGTCCAAGTACAAAGTGATGTGTGTTTGTGGCTGCAGCAGTTCAAGTACAAAGTGACGTTGTGTGTTTGTGGCTGCAATAGTCCAAGTACAAAGTGATGTTGTGTGTTTGTGGCTGCAGTAGTCCAAGTACAAAGTGATGTTGTGTGTTTGTGGCTGCAACAGTCCAAGTACAAAGTGATGTGTGTTTGTGGCTGCAGCAGTTCAAGTACAAAGTGACGTTGTGTGTTTGTGGCTGCAATAGTCCAAGTACAAAGTGATGTGTGTTTGTGGCTGCAATAGTCCAAGTACATAGTGATGTGTGTTTGTGGCTGCAATAGTCCAAGTACAAAGTGATGTTGTGTGTTTGTGGCTGCAATAGTTCAAGTACAAAGTGATGTTGCGTGTTTGTGGCTGCAGTAGTTCAAGTACTAAGTGATGTGTGTTTGTGGCTGCAGTAGTTCAAGTACAAAGTGATGTGTGTTTGTCTCTGCAATAGTCCAAGTACAAAGTGATGTGTGTTTGTGGCTGCAATAGTCCAAGTACAAAGTGATGTGTGTTTGTGGCTGCAGCAGTCCAAGTACAAAGTGATGTGTGTTTGTGGCTGCAGCAGTCCAAGTACAAAGTGATAAACAGAGACCAGTGGTGCAATGTGCTGGAGTTCAGTCGTCTCATCCACCCAGATCTAAGTAACTACGATGAGGACGGAGCATGTGAGTGACTCTTCCTCCTTCCTTTCACTTATCATCTGAGGGTCATTTCACTAATGTTGTTTATAACTCTTAAACTCGGTTATGTACGTAAAATCAATTTTGATCCTTAACAATGATCTTGAATATCCGAAAAATGTCAATACCATGACACGCCACCGGGACACAGTTATCGTTGTGTCATGGAAATAGTGTCCTCTGTAAGAAGACAATGGATATTTGCATTTTGAAAGAACTTGTGTAATTTAACAGTGAATTTTTTAATGATGAATTTTCCTTAAGAACTCCTTAAGAAATGGTCACTGCCCAAATGACACGTTGCTTGTTTGTCTTGGTGACAGACGTTTGTGTCCTGTCTACTTTCAGGGCCCGTCATGTTGGATGAGTTTGTTGACTGGTACCGAGAACAGACAGGAAGACCTCGCTCCAGTGGCAGTGACAGCGCTGCAGTGCTCTAGTGCTGCCACCTATGCAGTCATGTGATCTGATGCCAGTGAGTGGCGTGGACAGGCTTGAGACAAACCATCTGCTTGTCTTCCAGTATTCCCCGTTCGGCGCCTCACACACGTTGTGGAGCTCTGCAGTTTTCTTACATAGTTTGTGACACTTTGTACTTAGCCTGAAACCAGCCGCAAACCAAGGTGAAGGACACATAACGGACGCTTCTAACCTGTGACATGACCAGGACATTGGTCAGTGATTCGACCTGGACACTGTGCTCGGTGATTTCAGCAGGAAGATACCGTGATCAGTGTGGGTCAAATACTTGTCCAATAAAACACTCTGGTTAGTGTACAGCCAATGACTTGACCGCTACAAAACTGTGGTCAGTGTGGTGTCAGTGACTTGACCAGTAAGAAACTATGGTCAACTTGCAGCCAATGGCTTGACCAGGAAGATGCTTGGTCAGTGTGTGGTCAGTGATTTGACCAGTGGGAGGCTGTGGCTAGTGACAACAGACCTTATAGAGGGCCGTACATTTTCACGAGCAGGAAGTTGTTGCCGATTTGGACTTGCAAGGTGCTATATGTTTATCGTGCTATGAATATTATATGCACAGTATTAAAATGCACAACGACACATAGATTGCAGTGTTGCGAAAGTGACACGTGAAATTACGCATACTGTAAACACATTTTACAGAATCGTTTCCTGTGATTACAAAAATTTGTCGTTAACACGTAATGTCTGTTATGCATTTACCTGATCCTTGAATGCAGTTGGACCAATGCAGATTATTTAATATGAGACGAGGTGCGTATTACCCAAGGGTAATTGGGTGAGTTGGTTCTATTGCAGTTGTACAGGTAACGGGGTCTAACGCTATATCCAGACTAGTTGCATCAGCAGGATGGTAAGGAGGTTGCTAGAGCAATACTAATGCAGTTAACAGAATTCAAACGTAGTTGTCATTGCAACACTATACAGAGGAGCGTTGTCACTCGACAATGCTCGCCCTGTATATGTCTTGTGTGTATGTATCCTGCACATCCCTGCATGTATGTACTGTGGTTACCATATTATATTATCACATTTGTATTTATCTATGCCCCCCCCCGCGGCTCCACCTAGAGTTGTCTGTTGAGAGTTTATAGCCCCGTCTCTTGTTCAGATCCGTTCATCTACAGCCTCGACTCTATTCAGTTATTTATCTACGGATCCAAGTTTGTTTACAATAGTTTATCTACAGTGCTGCCCTAATAAGAATTTGTTTATCTATAGCCCTGACTCTGTTCAGTTGTTTATCTATAGCCCTGACTCTGTTCAGTTGTTTATCTATGGATCTGGCTCCGTTCTGACTTGTTAATCAACAGCTCTGGCATAGTTCAGAGTTGCTTGTATCAGGATTTATTTAGGTTTTGCTGTTCTGTTGATGTGAAGGTGTTGGTCGCACGCAGGGGAGTCAGGGTGTCTATTTGTAAGGGATCTCCCATCCCATGCAAGCAGATACTTACAGCAAAGAAGTGTGAAAGTGAAGGGATGTTTTAATTTCTACCCTTAGGTACATTTTTGTTATGTGTAATTTGAATTTCATTAAAGGCTCGATATTTGAGGTGGTGTGTACGTTCAGATTTTTGTGTTCTGTGCCATTTTGATTCGGAGGGAGACAAATTTGATGGCGACACACGTCACCGTCATTCTAAAGCCACGTTCAACATGTAGCAAATTGAGTTTATTATTCTGTTCTGCCACAAAACTTTGCCACAAAAACTAAGTATTAACCCTGAGATACTCGATGACTTATTCCTCTAAAGTACAAAGTGACTGTTGTATGTTTATTTCACTGTTATACCAGTATATAACATCTGTTGGTGATTCACTCATCTAAATGCTGATTTATATATATATATATATATATAATTTATGTACATATATAACCAAGGTTTCTTTCTAATATTCAGTATCAACAATTAAAACAATGTTTTAGCAGGAAAAGTCACTAGCATCTGATTTTGCCACATTCAAATAATTGTTTGCATGTAAGCAAAAATTATTTGAATGTTGGCAAAATTAGAAGCTAAACTACTTAAATGATTATTAGATCAAAAGTTTTTATTTTTCGTATCCAAATCGAGATGTTTCTTTTACCTGTAGAGACTGTCGTTGGACGTGACATGTTGCCTTCATCTAAGTCCAACAAAGGTTTCTAGAGGAAATTTCAATTTGGAAATGAAAACATGATCTGAAAAAGAACTATCCTGAGAAATATCCAGTAATATGATTATTAGTTTTCATAGACCACTAAATAAAACCGCAATAAACAAACATTTCATTAATTCATTGGCCTGATCAACAGTTGTCAGCCACAGAAAATCAAGAAGAATCGCAGTTGTTTCAGGTGCCGACCTTATTTGTATTTATTGTTTTCATGATTAGCAATTCTGTGCTGTTCTGCAGAGCATTCTAATATCATGGAGCAGAATAAATAATTATTCAACAACGTATTCATCAAAATCTATCATAACCAGTTAGGTTCCAAGTCAACATGAGGAGTCAGTGCTCCTGTACTTGCTGATCAGGTGGCGGTTTATATAAAATTGCTCAGAATATTTTAAATAGGAATAAATATACAATAAAATATGTACTGAAGTCGACCTGACTGCACTCCAAATCATTCACTGGATTGTGTACCCGTCTTCAAGCATGAGTGCTATTAGTTGTTACTGCTATTTGCTTCGACTGATATTGATAAACCTGGCCCTGCACTGATGCAGATGTAAAGGAATGCAAATTCAGCGATTCCCATGCGAACTGAGCCAGTGACATCGGTGTTCACGATGTCACATAGAAGTGACTGTCAGCATCTCTCAATGTCCGTCGCGTCACGTATGATGCCAAGTGACTACCACCACATAACGGTCAAGCTGACCAGTGCTGTTGTCGCTTTCTTCTGCCCGCTGCTTCCCGGGTCTCACTTACAGTACCGGTCAGACTTCATCTTTTCTCTCCTGCAAATCATCAACGTTGTTAATAATGACAGTTTGACCCCAATTCTTACATTGACAATTTAAGAAACTGATGAATGAACAAGCTTTAACAAATTTCTTAAACTATGTCATCTCATGTGTCCCTGAATCTCATCAACTTCATCAAATCTAATAAAATATGGGGAGATATGAAACAAATTTAAGGCTGGTCACTGGATAGTTAAAGAAGTCTGTATGTGTATCCCAGTAAATTCGCCTGTTTTCTCTGGTAACATTTAAGCAGCTTGCTCTACCCCTGAGAGATCTATGCATGGCATTTAAGTTAGCTGAATCAAACTGGTAAGTTACTTCACTGTACCAACCAGGAGAACAGATGCCCATCGGACTGGTGCTCCATGAAGACGAAACCTTAAATTTCTAGTAATCCCAATATTATTACCCATTTAATCCTCTGATTAACTATGTCCAAACCACGGGAATTTGCTGGCAAGTGATCTATTATTGGCATAGTTTATCTTCAGAGGTTCACAAGACAATTTGCCGGGGCATACTTTACCCTGTGGTATTACCATAACCTCACTAAGTAAACAAACCCCCTAAAAGCAAGATAAACCCCCTATAAGTCACGCCCACCTGTCCAATAACACCTCGTGCATGTTGCCTTCAGTCTTTGCCTGTTTTATGGCCGTCCTGTCTTCAGCGTTTATCTTCAGACGTCTGTCTTGGAAACTCTGGAACTTCTTTCTAAAACACAAAGTATCCATGTCACATTGTTATGGCCAACCACATATGCTAAAGACTAAAGATACGTAGCATACACCGGTATACCGCTGAACCAGTATTTTTATATGGTTTTGAAAAAAACCGGTATTCTATACAGTATGTTTCTTCCCCAATTGGCAATACTTTCAAATCTTCAACGACACTGTAAATCTCATAAAAATTGAACAAAACAATAACTTTCATCACATTCTGGTCACACTGTGGCGCCACTGTCACATAACCATAAGTTTCCTTTGCATTTCAAGAATCAGGTTGCTTTCACGCACACTTAGCAGCTCTCGTAGCTACCAATAAACATTTTAAACCCTAATTTTTTTTTCAAAACAAGGGTTTATTTCACGAAACCCTTTGCAGCAACCTATCCCAAAATATTTTTTAATGCACCCTTAATTTTTTAAAAAAGTTAATAGCAATAAAAACCAAACAACTGTATCCCCAAAAGGTATGGGTTTTTAAAAAATGACCAAAAAAACAAACGTATAGATACCAGGACAAAATACTGCAATATATGCCCGTATACAGCCCAATATATACAGGTCTATTTAAAATAACAAGAAACCAAAAAATTCTCACAACAGTTTGAGACAAGGGACAAAATGGCTCAGGGGTGATATTGCACTGTCACTACAGTACTTTGAACCTGTACAAGTAAATAACAAATAGGTTTCCAATTGTCCAAGTTTAGACACAAGGGTCATAGAGTGGGGTACACCCGTGGCTTAAATCAGAATTCAGTCGTGATATGTTGTTTCAGGGAAGCATCCTTCGCGCATTAATTGTAGCATATGGCTGGATGCTTCCCAGAGAAGTGGAGATGGTGTCTGAGTGAACAAGTCTGTCAGGGAAGTAAAGTGTAAAGCACTTTGAACAATGCTGGGGACTGGATACTGTGCTACATAAGAACTTACATTTTAATGAACCAGATATTAAATCAATCACACAGGTCTATTCAGAAAATAGCTGCCTAAGTACTGAACCATCAATTCTGTTGTTTTTGCAGAAGTGTTTACATTATAATTACATTATTTAATGTCCAGTGTATTTTTGTCCACAAATAACCCAAAATGAAATTAATATGTGCTTTCATGAACCCACATATTAAAAACACAATAGACAATACCAATTACAAACTTTAAATGCAGTTTCGGATTTCACAAAAGGTTTCTTTTTTAAAGTTTGCCACAATTTCAGCGATAAGTCTAAATCTACCGAAGCTATTTAAACAAAACTAATGTGTTTTTTACTGCTCGTGGTATAGGTAATCAAAATAGGTGATACACGTGATTGAGTTACATAAACATATTGATCATGTTTAACTGCTGACCATATAAAGGTGTCCACCTACATGTAGTTGATCTCTGTGTCCTTCACACTGCCCACTTCTTCCGGTGTCGTTTTCTGTTTCTTCTCTTTCTTGGCACAAGTTCGGATCTGAAAGGTCACCATAAGGTCAAGGAATGTACACTGTACAGGACGCTTAATCTGAACGTGAAAGTAACAGAACCAAAATATATTACTAACACGGTTATTATTCATAAAATGCAAAATTACTAGACCAGCAAAAGGCTGCAATGATCCTTAATTTTTTTTTTAATTCATAAATGACAATTTGACAAGTGATGTCACAACATAATTAGTTTAGCCAAGCAAGTGGAAAATTGCTACTCGCCCAGGGGACTGGTGTTATGCCAGGGGCCTAGTGTTATGCCATGGGGCTAGTGTTATGCCAGGGGACTAGTATTATTATTTTTAATTCATAAATGACAATTTGACAAGTGATGTCACAACATAATTAGTTTAGCCAAGCAAGTGGAAAATTGCTACTCGCCCAGGGGACTGGTGTTATGCCAGGGGCCTAGTGTTATGCCATGGGGCTAGTGTTATGCCAGGGGACTAGTATTATTATTTTTAATTCATAAATGACAATTTGACAAGTGATGTCACAACATAATTTGTTTAGCCAAGCAAGTGGAAAATTGCTACTCGCCCAGGGGACTGGTGTTATGTCAGGGGGCTAGTGTTATGCCATGGGGCTACTGTTATGCCAGGGGACTAGTATTATGCCAGGGGGCTAGTGTTATGCCAGGGGACTAGTGTTATGCCAGGGGGTCTAGTATTATGCCAGGGGGCTAGTGTTATGCCAGGGCTAGTGTTATGCCAGGGGGCTAGTATTATGAGGGGCTAGTTTATGCCAGGGGGCTAGTGTTATGCCAGGGGGTCTAGTATTATGCCAGGGGGCTAGTGTTATGCCAGGGGGCTAGTGTTATGTCAGGGGGCTAGTGTTATGCCAAGGGGGCTAGTGTTGTGCCAGGGGGCTAGTATTATGCCAGGGGGCTAGTGTTATGCCAGGGGCTACTGTTATGCCAGGGGACTAGTATTATGCCAGGGGCTAGTGTTATGCGAAGGGGGCTAGTGTTGTGCCAGGGGCCTAGTATTATGCCAGGGGGCTAGTGTTATGCCAGGGGACTAGTATTATGCCAGGGGCTAGTGTTATGCCAGGGGACTAGTATTATGCCAGGGGCTAGTGTTATGCCAGGGGCCTAGTATTATGCCAGGGGGCTAGTGTTATGCCAGGGGGCTAGTGTTATGCCAGGGGACTAGTATTATGCCAGGGGACTAGTATTATGCCAGGGGCTAGTGTCATGCCAGGGACTAGTATTATGCCAGGGAGCAAACGTTACGTTCAATCCCTGCACGTAGGGTACATGCCCCATTCACTCCACTTACCTGTAAGATCCCCTGCTCCCCCGCCTCCTTACTGCTACACAACACCTCTCCGTCACGGTTGACCGACATGAAGCAGCCGTTGCACCCCATCAGCCCCATCTTGCCCTAAACACGGTCACGGGTCATTGCATCGAGTCATTATTAACACCAAACATTGTCATCATTATTCCATTCAGTAATCAGTCCTTTACACTGGCAGACCTTTTCAAACAGACAACATCTGCACTTCTTTGGGAAGCATTCAGCCTTGCTACAGTTAATACACATAATCTATTTGTACACACATCTGTCTATAACTAGACACTCATTCACACAGCGGAGTATACTGAAGCAGTGTAGAGTGATTGAACTAACCCAAAGTTCAACACAACAACACAGGATTCTAACAAGGGTACCAGTAGTTTCGAGTGAGAATGCGACACTCTAGCCACTACGTCACACAGTGCAACAAGTGCATTATATAAGATGTGACGAATAAAAACTTTTTTCATTTCACATACACTGCCTGACAAAGTATCGGAATGCCACCTATTTTAAGTTTAAAAATCATGGCTTGCTCTGATGTCAAGTAAACACCTCAGTGATTGACCCAGTGATCCACCAACCTACTCAGTGATTGACCCAGTGATCCACCCACCTACTCAGTGATTGACCCAGTGATCCATCCACCTACTCAGTGATTGACCCAGTGATCCACCCACCTACTCAGTGATTGACCCAGTGATCCACCCACCTACTCAGTGATTGACCCAGTGATCCACCCACCTCCTCAGTGATTGACCCAGTGATCCACCCACCTACTCAGTGATTGACCCAGTGATCCACCCACCTACTCAGCGATTGACCCAGTGATCCACCCACCTACTCAGCGATTGACCAAGTGATCCACCCACCTACTCAGTGATTGACCAAGTGATCCACCCACCTACTCAGTGATTGACCCAGTGATCCACCCACCTACTCAGTGATTGACCCAGTGATCCACCCACCTACTCAGTGATTGACCCAGTGATCCACCCACCTCCTCAGTGATTGACCCAGTGATCCACCCACCTACTCAGTGATTGACCCAGTGATCCACCCACCTACTCAGTGATTGACCCAGTGATCCACCCACCAACTCAGTGATTGACCCAGTGATCCACCCACCAACTCAGTGATTGACCCAGTAATCCACCCACCACTTAATGATTGACCCAGTGATCCACCCACCTACTCAGTGATTGACCCAGTGATCCACCCACCTACTCAGTGATTGACCCAGTGATCCACCCACCTACTCAGTGATTGACCCAGTGATCCACCCACCTACTCAGTGATTGACCCAGTGATCCACCCACCTACTCAGTGATTGACCCAGTGATCCACCCACCTACTCAGTGATTGACCCAGTGATCCACCCACCTACTCAGTGATTGACCCAGTGATCCACCCACCTACTCAGTGATTAGCCCAGTGATCCACCCACCAACTCAGTGATTGACCCAGTGATCCACCCACCTCCTCAGTGATTGACCCAGTGATCCACCCACCTACTCAGTGATTGACCCAGTGATCCACCCACCTACTCAGTGATTGACCCAGTGATCCACCCACCAACTCAGTGATTGACCCAGTGATCCACCCACCAACTCAGTGATTGACCCAGTAATCCACCCACCACTTAATGATTGACCCAGTGATCCACCCACCTACTCAGTGATTGACCCAGTGATCCACCCACCTACTCAGTGATTGACCCAGTGATCCACCCACCTTCTCAGTGATTAGCCCAGTGATCCACCCACCTACTCAGTGATTGACCCAGTGATCCACCCACCTACTCAGTGATTGACCCAGTGATCCACCCACCTACTCAGTGATTGACCCAGTGATCCACCCACCTACTCAGTGATTGACCCAGTGATCCACCCACCTTCTCAGTGATCCACCCACCTACTCAGTGATTGACCCAGTGATCCACCCACCTACTCAGTGATTGACCCAGTGATCCACCCACCTACTCAGTGATTGACCCAGTGATCCACCCACCTACTCAGTGATTGACCCAGTGATCCACCCACCTACTCAGTGATTGACCCAGTGATCCACCCACCTACTCAGTGATTAGCCCAGTGATCCACCCACCTACTCAGTGATTGACCCAGTGATCCACCCACCTACTCAGTGATTGACCCAGTGATCCACCCACCTACTCAGTGATTAGCCCAGTGATCCACCCACCTCCTCAGTGATTGACCCAGTGATCCACCCACCTCCTCAGTGATTGACCCAGTGATCCACCCACCTACTCAGTGATTGACCCAGTGATCCACCCACCTACTCAGTGATTGACCCAGTGATCCACCCACCTACTCAGTGATTGACCCAGTGATCCACCCACCTACTCAGTGATTGACTCAGTGATCCACCCACCTCCTCAGTGATTGACCCAGTGATCCACCCACCTACTCAGTGATTGACCCAGTGATCCACCCACCTACTCAGTGATTGACCCAGTGATCCACCCACCTACTCAGTGATTGACCCAGTGATCCACCCACCTACTCAGTGATTAGCCCAGTGATCCACCCACCTACTCAGTGATTGACCCAGTGATCCACCCACCTACTCAGTGATTGACCCAGTGATCCACCCACCTACTCAGTGATTGACCCAGTGATCCACCCACCTACTCAGTGATTGACCCAGTGATCCACCCACCTACTCAGTGATTGACCCAGTGATCCACCCACCTACTCAGTGATTGACCCAGTGATCCACCCACCTACTCAGTGATTGACCCAGTGATCCACCCACCTCCTCAGTGATTGACCCAGTGATCCACCCACCTACTCAGTGATTAGTGTCACCACCTACTCAGCAACCGTGATCCACCCACCTACTCAGTGATTGACCAAGTGATCCACCCACCTACTCAGTGATTGACCAAGTGATCCACCCACCTACTCAGTGATTGACCCAGTGATCCACCCACCTACTCAGTGATTGACCCAGTGATCCACACACCTACTCAGTGATTGACCCAGTGATCCACCCACCTACTCAGTGATTGACCCAGTGATCCACCCACCTACTCAGTGATTGACCCAGTGATCCACCCACCTACTCAGTGATTGACCCAGTGATCCACCCACCTACTCAGTGATTGCCCAGTGATCCACCCACCAACTCAGTGATTGACCCAGTGATCCACCCACCAACTCAGTGATTGACCCAGTAATCCACCCACCAAATCAATGATTGACCCAGTGATCCACCCACCTACTCAGTGATTGACCCAGTGATCCACCCACCTACTCAGTGATTGCCCAGTGATCCACCCACCTACTCAGTGATTGACCAGTGATCCACCCACCTACTCAGTGATTGACCAAGTGATCCACCCACCTACTCAGTGATTGACCCAGTGATCCACCCACCTACTCAGTGATTGACCCAGTGATCCACCCACCTCCTCAGTGATTAGCCCAGTGATCCACCCACCTACTCAGTGATTGACCCAGTGGTCCACCCACCTCTCAGTGATTAGCCCAGTGATCCACCCACCTACTCAGTGATTAGCCCAGTGATCCACCCACCTACTCAGTGATTGACCCAGTGATCCACCCACCTACTCAGTGATTAGCCCAGTGATCCACCCACCTACTCAGTGATTGACTCAGTGATCCACCCACCTCCTCAGTGATTGACCCAGTGATCCACCCACCTACTCAGTGATTGACTCAGTGATCCACCCACCTACTCAGTGATTGACCAGTGATCCACCCACCTACTCAGTGATTGACTCAGTGATCCACCCACCTACTCAGTGATTGACTCAGTGATCCACCCACCTACTCAGTGATTGACCCAGTGATCCACCCACCTACTCAGTGATTGACTCAGTGATCCACCCACCTCCTCAGTGATTGACCCTGTGGTCCACCCACCTGCTCAGTGATTGACCCAGTGATCCACCCACCTGCTCAGTGATTGACCCTGTGGTCCACCCACCTGCTCAGTGATTGACCCAGTGATCCACCCACCTACTCAGTGATTGACCCAGTGATCCACCCACCTACTCAGTGATTGACCCAGTGATCCACCCACCTACTCAGTGATTGACTCAGTGATCCACCCACCTGCTCAGTGATTGACCCAGTGATCCACCCACCTACTCAGTGATTGACCCAGTGATCCACCCACCTACTCAGTGATTGACCCAGTGATCCACCCACCTACTCAGTGATTGACCCAGTGATCCACCCACCTACTCAGTGATTGACCCAGTGAAATCCATCCCCACCTGCTCAGTGATTGACCCAGTGATCCACCCACCTACTCAGTGATTGACCCAGTGATCCACCCACCTACTCAGTGATTGACCCAGTGATCCACCCACCTGCTCAGTGATTGACCCAGTGATCCACCCACCTACTCAATGATTGACCCAGTGATCCACCCACCTGCTCAGTGATTAGCCCAGTGATCCACCCACCTACTCAGTGATTGACCCAGTGATCCACCCACCTACTCAGTGATTGACTCAGTGATCCACCCACCTGCTCAGTGATTACCCAGTGATCCACCCACCTACTCAGTGATTGACCCAGTGATCCACCCACCTACTCAGTGATTAGCCCAGTGATCCACCCACCTGCTCAGTGATTGACCCAGTAATCCACCCACCTGCTCAGTGATTGACCCTGTGATCCACCCACCTGCTCAGTGATTAGCCCAGTGATCCACCCACCTACTCAGTGATTGACCCAGTAATCCACCCACCTACTCAGTGATTAGCCCAGTGATCCACCCACCTGCTCAGTGATTGACCCAGTAATCCACCCACCTGCTCAGTGATTGACCCAGTAATTCAACCACCTACTCACTGATTAGCCCGGTGATCCACCCACCTACTCAGTGATTGGCCCGGTGATCCACCCACTCCTCAGTGATTGGCCCGGTGATCCACCCACCCCTCAGTGATTGGCCCAATGAACCACCCACCTCCTCAGTGAAAGATCCTGTGATCCACATACCTCCTCAGTGATCTACCCACCTCCTGAATGATTGGCTCCCACTGTTCCCTACTGCCGATGGCGTCGGAGCGTCCGGCCACTCGGCCGCCAGAATCCTGCACACTCAGGTACTTATCATAGCCTGACTTGAGGGCGATCTTTGTATCACTGATCTTTATTGCCGTCAGGATCTCCTGTGCTTCAGGACCTTCTCCTGCAGATGTCAGCACCATATTAGATGTGATTTCAGTATATTGCATTGTGCATCGTAGTTCTCAAACCACACTGTAATAATATTTATTTACTAATTTATTTTTAATAAACTTTACAATTTCACTTGAATACTAAAACAGTTAAAACTCTATGATTTGTCTCATGAAAATACCATTATCAGCATATATGAATATGTTTTTATGTTATAAGTGTTTTATATAAAATATGTGCAGGACTGCAACACTATTCAAATATCTCACAAATAAGAAAGCAAAACTTCAACAAATATACCCCATGTATTGGATATCTCATTAAAAAAAAATTCTTTTTAAACTTTCGAAAACTAGTACAGTTTAGAAGTACCAGGGGTAGATTAGAAGCAATCACTTCTGTAACTGAGTTATTTAAAATCTGAACCAACTACAGTGTATGCTATTTATCGAATTAATGAATGTGTGGATGGATGGATGGGTGGATGAAAGAATTACTGAATTAATGTAACTGTTCTTCTGGAAACATCAGATATGCCTTGGTAGATGAACTTTGACATGGATTTACACTGTACAAATATGATGTTTTATTCCAGTGCCCACAACATTACCTATATCACGGTGTTCTCCAGCTTTAAATAGGCCATTGTCCAGTGCCTCTATGTAGGTCATGCTGCCCGTCTCTATGGCAACGGATCCAGTGATGTCATCAAAAGTTTGTATGTGCCACCAACCACCTGTGCAAGCAAGTACACTCAACTGATTTAACTGAATATATATAACTTTATAATTATTATTTTTAACAACTAACAACATACAAAATAATTACTGGTACTGGTCATACTTAAGTGTCAATATACACAAACACTAAACATATATGAGTGTCACCATATTGAAACATTTGGTATATTAGAGTGTCACCATATTGAAACATTTGGTATATTAGAGTGTCACCATACACCAGCATTGAGCATCAGGCATTTATACAGGTCAAAATTCTTGCCAGTCCTACACTCCTGGTAAACATGTATTTGTGAAATTGCATAATTATGTGAAAGCTAGCCCAGACCCCAGACATGTACATATGTGTAGTAAAATACAATAATCCATGTTCACACAACATGACCCAAGTGTGACATCCCATTTTCAAAGCATCACACACACGCATGCATGCACTCACGCATACACACTGACAGTCAGACACAAACACACATAATAAAGTTGTATGAAATAAGCTTTTTGTTCCTCAACATTTAACCAATCCATTACATATCCACTCTCATTTTTACCCATCCCAAACAAATTTTACCCATCCAAATAGATAGACAGACTCCATCTCTAAGATAAACCTATGCTGAGCACAGCTGAGTGGCATACATATGCAAGCACTGAGCTTGTCTGAGAGTGTGATTATACACACACAGTGAGCATGTCTGTCATCATACATATGTACTGACCGTGTCTGAGAGTGTCATCGTTGAGTTTGTCATCTTCGTCACCGTCCTCTTCTGTGTCTCTTCCGGTGCTTCTTATGTTTCTTGTGGCTGCCAAAAATGTACAATTAACCTAGTAAAATGTTCCATTTTAAGTCAAACTTTACAATAAAACCTTTTCAGTTTTGTCTAAATAAATCAACACCACAATTGAATGGAATCTTAAATACAAATCTGTGGCATATTATTTAGTTTAAGCAACAATCAATCAATGGCTTCTTCATCAAAACATTCACGTACAAAACTAAAAAATACTTTTTTGAGTAGGTATTGGAAATCCTGTATTTACGTGCAAATGGCAAACAGTTTGTTGCAATTTTTAACAATGTAATTAAAATCAATATTTAGTTTCTTCTCATTGGGAGGTTATCTCCCAATGAGAAGAAACTAAATATTGATTTTAATTGTTTGATGCTGTTCAATAGCCTTGGGACGAGCTTGCGATTATAGATGGAATGATTCTTTCTGTTATCCATGTAGATGTTTTCTAGATGGGTAGATTTGGCCCAACCCAAGGCTTGGGCCTGGGCTAACTTCCTCACTAATGATATGGCATTGGCAATTCCAACGATAGCCGATTGTGAATGACGTCTTACCATTCTGCAGGTTGTATTGCTCTTAACACTTCTGACATTAACAGCAATTCAAGTCAATTAGCTTAAAGTAAGGATGGGACAAAATTCGATTCGTATTCGGAATTTTGAATATCGGTTTTATTATGCCAACAAGGTATGAATATGTGCAATTAAAACGGTACCGAATCTGTTTCTTGAGCGATAATATAGTGATGTTCGTACCTTTTGTCTTTTCCTGCCTTCAGCTTTAACTTTCCTTTTTTCACAAATGAGTAAGAGTCAGCCATGTTATTATTTGCTTGTAAATTCACTTTTTGTAAAAATTGCTGCTGTCCTCCTGCTCGGTGTCGATGTTATTTTATTCAATAGAAATCAGAGTAAGCTCAGCTATAAACAGCAGCGTCATCTGCCGACGCACAAAGCAACTTCCAATTGGTTTATATTTTGTTCCCTAGGTGGCGAGATGTGTTTAATTTGGACCAGAGCCCGAGCTAATACATGCGAGCTGGGTCTCTTCTTACACACAATGGGAACAAAACTTAAAAGCAGATTTTTGTATACCGTACTAAACGACGGTTTTTGATACCGCACTAAACGCTCGTCCATGAATGAGCGAGATCTGTGCGCGTTTAGTCCCATCGGGGGGAGTGCCCCAGCACCTATCCAATAGGTCTGCTTGGTCTTGCCGTGCAGTCGGTTTTAATGCTTCAATAATAATCTTTCTATTTCATTCACACTTAGTTAAACTTTCGTACAACTTTCCTTGCGCTAGTTCAGTATTCTCGGTAGACGTTGTGTAAACTTTTCGTAAATGTTATTGCTGTTTAATACTTAACACCATAAACAAACAAGTAAGAGAACTGATGGAGAGAGATGTATTGGGCAAGCAAGAACATATTATATGCATGGTGACAATTGTCAAAAGAAGAAAGTTGCCGTGGTCATGTGATCAGGTGGAAAGGGGGTTGGTTAATACCGTCCTACAAGGAGGAACTGTTGGGTCAAGAAAGAGAGGAAGACCAGCAAAGTTATGGATTGATAATTCAAAGAATGAACAGAGCTCAATTTCAATCAACTTATTACGTACAACGGCTGAGGATAGAGAATTAAGTGCTGGAAAACCTGCGTGTAGAGATACATATCATTCTGTCGCCCCTCCTGGACATAGATAGGTAGATATGTAGATATGTAGATATGTAGATATGTAGATATGTAGATGGATGGATGGATGGATGGATGGATGGATGGATGGATAGATAGATGGATGGATAGATGATATATATATAATAGATGAGATGAAGATGTGATGAGATAGATAGATGATGATGTGATAGATAGATAGATAGATAGATAGATAGATGGATGGATGGATGGATGGATGGATGGATGGATAGATAGATAGATAGATAGATAGATAGATAGATAGATAGATAGATAGATAGATAGATAGATAGATAGATAGATAGATAGATAGATAGATACTGTTGTAAAACGGTTGCTTCTTCGATCGTGAAACAGCGCATAGGCAACGAACTCTGCTGGCCGCAGTCTTGATTACGCACGGGCCTAAAGTAAGTAGTGAGGAAGCGTTTCTCTCAATATAATGGTACAATTTAAAATATACACTTACAAAACCAAATATAAAGTCTAACGCCATCAGACAGTGAAACAAATCCGTAATGTTTTCCATGAAATCGTGCTTTGGTGCATCTTAAACAATCCAGTTTCCGGCTATTTATATGGTAGCGGCATCGCTGAGAAGTCTGCCTCGTGGACCGTTCACTGCGTTCGCGCCAAGTGAGTGACGTCACACAAAATTGTGCTAAGAAGTGCCGGTGACGCTGCATACATCCTCCGGTTGTCATGTCATGTTTTGCAAATTGGTCTGGGGTAGGCCTGGAATAGGGTAATGTGTGCATGTCGTGAAAACGATATTAGAACAAGAATGGCGCCGTCCAAACTCAGTCGTCATTTTCTTCATCTATACAAGGCTGTCTTTACTAATTGTCATGATTATAAATGTAACCATAATAATAACTGAAGAAACAGAGCAGGCACAAGAGGTACTAACACCATCCTAGAACAAGAAGCAGGAAAAGTCGGCCTACATTGCAATGCAAAGAAAACATAAATTCAAGCATTCAACCATGATACACTGATAACTGTAAACTCAAAGGGATGGAACAATATTACAAATCATTGAAAACTTTAAATACTTAGGAGCATGGATGGAGAACACAGACAAAGACTTCAAAGTAAGAAAAGCTCTTGCCTGGAGTGCCTGTCACAAACTACGAAAGATATGGACGTCAACACTCTCAAAAAGGATAACAATCAGACTGTTTATTGCTACCGTCGAATCAGTTCTACTATATGGTGCGGAAACGTGGACAATGACACAAACTATGAAAAAGCAACTTGACGCTTGTTACACTAGAATGCAACGGAAGGCCCTTAATGTCTCATGGAAACAACACATACCCAAAATACAACTATATGGTTAATTACCGCCAGTATCCACCAAAGTACAACAAAGAAGAATGCGACTCGCTGGGCATTGTGTCAGACACGTTGATGAAGTCGCCAACAAACTTGTCCTGTGGCAGCCAACGGATGGGCATGCAAACCGGGAAAGGCAAAAGATGACTTATGTTGACAACCTGCTGCAAGATACAGGGCTGGGAAACACAAGTGAACTGCAGACAGTCATGATGGACAGAGGGTGCTGGAAGGGCTGTGTGTTCAACGCGGGGCGTCCTGAAAGACGACCAAGATGAGATGAGATGAAATTTAACCAGGACATTGTCACATACTGCCTTAGTAATCCCGCCTTGCTATTCTTTTCATCCTATTTCATCACCCTGTTTCAAACCCGCAAAATCTCCAGTCAAGGAGAATGGAAAGACTGTCTCCGTAAGACCACCTGGCGAACCCCGGTGAAACAGGAAGACAATGACGAGGTTGGAAATATAGAAAAAGCCAAAGGTCTAGTCAACAACAGGAGGTAAGACAGGTACAGCAACATGCCAACTTCCTGCTACTTCATTCGTCGCGTGTGGAGCCAGACATCCGCCATGACACGGGCGCCGACAACATGGTTCCACTTAAGTTGTCACGCCTCCTCAATACACATCCTAATTAGTTGTACTGTTTTTCTCTCCCTTTCCGCTCCTCTCTCTTCCATGGTCTCTCTACCATGTTCTTCCTCTTTTCTCCCCGTTTCCCTATCCCCATCTCCATCCCTCCCTCCATCCCTCCCTCCCTATCTCCCTCCTCCCAACCTCCCTCCCTCCCTCCACCCCTCCCTTCCTTCCCCCCTCCCTCTCTCTCTCTCCTCCCTTCCTTTCTTGCTCACTCCTTCTCTCCATCCGTCCATTCTCCATCCCTTCCTCCGTCCCTCCCTTCCTCCGTCCCACTTTAGCCACCCCTGACAGACCTGTTCAGTCGAACACCCTCTCTATATATGTGGTACATTCAACCACTCCGCAATAAATGCACGAAAGACTGTTCGCACACAAGTGTCCACTACTGTCTGTAGCCAAGTGCTCAATCACACGAGTGAGTTAACTAGAGGAACAGAGAGTGAACGACTTACCCAACGTGCGACACGACAACATAGGATTCGTAGGATTCGAACCGCAGGTCTCACGATCGAGTGAGAATCGGATGCTCTAGCCACAGAGCGACCGCGCCCCACTAGAAGATAAAATCAATGCACCACAATGAAGACGGGAAGACTGTGCTCACAGGCGTATGGGCTGAGGCGAACAGGAACGCAAAAATGCCGAGTTGCAACAGTCGAAAACGACAACAACAAAACACTGGTTAATGATCCCGCCACGTCCCTCTTTGAATCCCGGGATCTACGAGGACAGGTCGAGTCGACGGAAACAAAAAACAACAAAAGAAAATGCCGCCAGAGCTGGCAGCTGTCACCAAGCATCGCAGCGCGTGACTCCGTCCGACTGGTCAGACTCTGCAGCCATGTGACTGCACTATTGGACTCCGATAACTCAGGCACGTGGTGCTGGAGGGTGTCGGCCTGTCTCTCTCCGTAGCGGCGTTAGCGTGCAGCGACTGGCGGCAGCATGCATGCACACTGAATAGCACACTGCGCGTTCTCGGACACGTCAACATGATCAGTTACTACATCCGAGACTCTGCGAGACGAGAGCGAGAAGAGGCCTTTCGCGGCACCAACAAGGTAGGATCAGACCGGTTATAAATTATTGCGGCATAGACATCTGAACGTTAACGTGGGGGGGGGGCTAACTCGGGGCTGCACCCACAGTATTTAGAGTGCATGATTAACAAACTTAATATCTTGTTTTAATGTTTTGTTGTGAGAGAAAATGGTGGTGCAATTGGAAAGATCGGTAACATTGGATACCCGCTCCCCGCCTCTGAATCCACCGACTGCGAACGTTTTCCAACGCACGCAGCTCCCTACAATACTCACCTCATCCGGACGTGTCAAACACGTGTAACACTTATACCACTGTCAGTGTGTATTACGCACTTCTTAGTACAAAGACGCCACGTGCAGTGCTGCCATTCTCGTATGAATATCGACTGCCGTAAGCTGTGCTACGTCGTGGCCAGTTCTTTCCTTCTTTCTCACGTAGCAAGTGTTGTTATTTACAATATTTCTGGTCACCTACGTTTACGGTACTATTCCGGCATAGTTGACAGAGTTGTACATGTCTATATTATGTCTATATTATGTCTACGTACGCGATGTATTAACGTACATCACCTGTTTGTTTACATCCTGGTATAACGAGTCAAACATTGTAACTGTTGCGAGTTTTATCATTAACGGTTAGCCGGTGAAGTGAGCCCTGATTAGCCTGGGCGAGATTCCTCAAAATACACACCGCGAATGTGTTCGCAAACGCAGTATTTGCTTTTACTTGCTCAGAGGTGGCGCTGGTGACAGCCGGGTCAAAAGTCGCCGCATTTGTAGTTAATGAGAAACTTGTCAGTTACTAACAATTTGCGCAATAACATTCATAATGGAATATCTGTAGTACTAGCTGAAACAATGTTAGCAACAACGGGAAATCCTGGCCCGTTACAGTCGCGGGCTCTATAAGAGGAGAAACTCGACCCGGACGAATATCAGTCAACGACACCGGTATAGTGTAAAATGTGGCCCACCCTTTGTTTACACACAACACTGTTACGTCCATTCTGAACACGACATATCGCACTGCGTCAATACGTCAAGCCGACTGAGTTCTCTTGGCCAAAGTACAACGTCGTGCTCGAGTCGTGATTCATTTGAACAAATGCAGTCGCATAATAGATCACAAAGAACGGTGACGACGAATACGCGTGGAAAGTGTCATTTAAAATTGCACTTGAGCAAAGAAAGTGGACATCGAAGAATTCCTCTCATTGTTAGTGACTCAACGTGTACTGCCTCTCGTTGTTAGTGACTCAACGTGTAGTGCCTCTCATTGTTAGTGACTCAACGTGTAGTGCCTCTCATTGTTAGTGACTCAACGTGTAGTGCCTCTTGTTGTTAGTGACCCAACGTGGAGTGCATTAATTGCCGGACACTAATCCTTCATGCCATCGATATAACGACCGACAGCTGTCGGTGTTATAGGTACAAGCATGTTACAGATTGCACAGAAATGGTGTGCTGTGCTGGTTAAGTTGCTCATCGCAGGACAAGACGCACTCAAGTGCATCCGATGGCCGACTGTATCCAGTGAAGCCTGTAGCGCGCGGCTTGGTGCGATCAGACCTGTCTGTCGAGGCAAGCAAAGACGTTCTCGCGGGCAGATCGTCCTTCTTCACTGGC
Source organism: Ridgeia piscesae (assembly GCA_025642075.2). Taxonomy (NCBI): domain Eukaryota; kingdom Metazoa; phylum Annelida; class Polychaeta; order Sabellida; family Siboglinidae; genus Ridgeia; species Ridgeia piscesae. The sequence continues at coordinate 614,897 of JAODUO010000132.1, forward strand.
CGCAACTATTAATATTGACAGGCGCACCTAGCGCATAGAACATTAGTAGACTTCAGTCCTATAGGCGCTGTGTTTGCGTAATGCTAATACAGTACGCTTCTAAG
>JAODUO010000132.1:625000-805117 GCA_025642075.2 Ridgeia piscesae
CAATATCGTAATGCTAAATCAACAGATTCGCTTTGAGCGTTCGATAAGCAAACCTCTGCGTCATAGTAGATTAATTGTATATGATCTATAGCTACAGAGACAGTAGCCAGTTTTGTAACAATACTTACAGTTATACATTGTCATTGGGATAGGAACATGGATAATATAGGGGGGGGGGTTGAAGCTGACCAGAAACTTCCAATGTAATTCAACCCGGTGAACCTCGAAACCCTATAGTAATGCTATAAAAAAGCTTCAAATTGCATCCCAAAATGTACACTAGCATATTTCTTAAATATTAGGGGTTAGACTATATCCTATCTCCAGCCCCCAACCAACGTATTTTCATTGGTTCGATGCCAAGTGTACATAATAACCCACGTAAACCTGTAATGCAAAATGTGCATCGACGTTTCGTCACTGAAAAGAACTTTTGTAAACATTAACCAGACATCGCCCCGGCCACGGTAGACAGTTCATAGCTGGTTTGTCTTCGGTGTGTGCGGAATACACAAGTATTATGTATCGCCAGGCCAAACCTCCGTACACCGTTCTGACAGCCGTACGAATGATGGCCCATGGCGTGGGAGTAGATCACAGGGCCCGTGCATCACTGACTGGGTCGGTCGATCGGTCGTACGCACAGATATCTATGGTCGTACGAGACAGTAAATAAATTACCGACCGACGCGTTTTAAATAATTAACCGGCGCATTCATTGGCGATCGCTATCATTACGTAGGCCAATCGTATTTTAATAGCAATGCACATCTATTTATTAGCTTACATATTACGATTGGTAGCTCACATAAATAATGATTAATAGTGTAAGTTATTATTCAAGGAAATATAATTAAAACTGCGATTAGCGCCGATTCTACGGGTTGCCAGCGAGGAGCCTCGGGCCTGCCTTTGACTACGGGCTATAACAGAGCGTGCACTTATCGACTAGTGCAACATGCCCACGTCACCGATATCAGATATCTGACGGGGCGATCAAATACCAGGTATATTGGTCAAGTTGCCAAGTCGCGGGTCAGTGCACTTAGTTTTTGTCATGTCATGAGCAAACACTGAACAATGACACGGAGTGACGTCAGAAAATACTGTGAGATCACGTTAGTGTTCATTGTATGGGCGTTGTTGTCGCCTGGGGCCGTGTTGATAGTTGTTGCTATGTGAGTCATGCCGTGATTGAGCGTTATACAGGTGCTCTAATTAACATGAGTTATCACCGAGGCTCTTAATTTTAGACGGTGTCATTCATCATGGATGCTTAAGAATCTGTAACTGTACCGCGTTGGTTTCAAGGATTTGTTTCCCTAGGAAGCTGGTGTGAATGACGGATAACCACGTGAGTACGCTGGATATACACCGCATGCACGCCACGTGTACGACTGATATACGGATGGATGTATGGCGGGTGTACACAAGGTGTGTGGATATACACCTAGTGTACGGATACACCGAAGTCTGACCCAATGTATCGGGTGTACACATAGTAGACGGGTGTGTACATGTGTACGAATGAACACATATTATACGGATGTACAATGATGTACACCGAGTGTACGGACACACACCGGACGTACGGGTACACACAACGTGTACGTCATGCCTACATTGTGTACGTTGGGTAGATACACATTGTGTACGTCTGCTGTACACCTTGTGTATCCAAAGCAGCGCTATTCCAGTGAGCAGACGATGTATCACGGAATAACATTTGCAGTCCACGTCGAAGCGTTGTCGTTGAGAACCCCGTGTAACCGTGTTGTCGGTGTTTACTAACAGCAACACGTACACGATAATACTGTATGTGTAACTGGTTGTGTCCGGCGGGTGTAAACATATTCTCCTGCTGCCCGATGTTGCAGTCAGTAGACCTGTGTACCGTATGCCTCTATACGGTTCACTGTACATGCCGTACATTTCATATGGTATACGGTACGCTATGTTGTTTCTACAGGTGTCCATTGTGCTCTGTGCAGGAAGCCTAGGGTTATGTAACAGTGGCGCCACACTGTGGCTTGGTGGAGGACGTCATTGGTCGACTTGTACATCTGGAAGCGAAGGCCAGGATGTGTTAAATGTCAAATTTTTGTTCAATTTGTATGACGTTTGCGTGGTTATGGAAGATTCAAAAGACCTAGAGCGCCGTGGCTCAGTGGTAGAGTTTCGTGTTGCGGTGTGGGCAAGATTTTTCACTCTACATAGCTCCAGTTCACTCGGCTATATAACTGAGTACCTGGCTATAGGCAGTTGTGGATATGTGTAGCTGGATGCTTCCCAAAGAAGTTGAGATAGTGTCTGATTGAACAGGTCTGCCAGGGAAGTAAAGTGTAAAACGCTTTGAGCAATCCTGTGGATTGGGTACTGCGCTATATAAGAACTTACCTTTTTTAGTAATGTCCATTGGCAATGTATCATATCTTATATGGAATACCGATTTTTCAGAACCATATAAAAATACCGGTTCAATTATATACCGGTAACAGTCGGTTAAACAGAACAATGAGAGACCTCACACCGATGAGGTGGGACTCAATCAGTGTCGTCCCAATGGTCCTACTGCTATCTTAGTACACCATCAGCCCCAGGCCGCGACCACTTCCTACTCTCTCCACGTGTCGCTTTTGTCTTCACCGAACTTTCTGCCATAAGACCACATTACACAAGTCCCCAGACAAATTCAAACAACCTGCACAATGCTATTTCTGTTGGGAATTCTAGTTGGCAATGACGGACGAAGCAACAGTAGAAGTCTTTGAAACCTTATGTCCATTCGAGATGTGTTGTATCAAAACACGATAATTTCCCATCACTTTCTCTGCTACGTTTGTCTTGCATACCTAGGGTGTTATCTGCGCAACAAACCGATACATACGGGTGTAACTGTGTTTATGACCGCTGATTTTAAACACAACGACTTGTCGGATAAAACCGAAGTCTGGCGAACTGAACCGAGTATTCATGACCATGCATTTATGGATAGCATAGGCGGAGACCAAACTAGACACTTCCGCGGTATTAGTTGTTCGATATATTGTCTGGTTGAGAAGTGACCAATAAAACACGTTTGTAATTAAACGTAAGCATCGAATTACATAAAATAATTATGTAAACATGATCAATAAAACATTGCACACATTACAAAAGGTTTAAAATTGTTAAAGAAGAATTATTTTAATGTGTTTGAATGTAGCGATACCTATGTTTTCTTGGTTCATGTTATTTAGTAAAAAAATTACTTCTGAAAACACTTTTTGTTTTCTCCGTCATTAATCCGTCGGGAAATGTCAAATAATTCAATCTTGTCATGTTTTTTGGTATAATCTTGGCAACAGGTTTAAAAAATTTGTTCCATAGTGATTTAGCGGCCATTTTAAAAAGGCCGCTAAATCACTATGGGACCAAATAGACAAAATGGCAACAAGGATGTTTAAGTTCTATTTTTCTATTTAGATGATTTAGAAACCTGTTGCCAAGATTATACCCAAAATATGCTTCCTTTACACTTGCCGACGCACTACATACGGTTGTCTCTCACAGCCTTCTTCAGCGGACTCAATTTCGCGGTCGTGTCCTGTAAAGTGGTGCTTCTCCTCGTACGACCGTCGTAACGACGTGTCTCTCTTGTAGCCCGCGTGCCGTCCGCCGGCCATGGAGACTCCGGACTCCACCGAGTCCCCCTCCTCCACCCAGCAGGTGCTGCGGGACGAGGCGAGCTTCATCCACGACGTCGCCCAGTTCTACAACCAGACTGACCTCGCTGACGTCACACTGCGCGTCGGTGACGTCACCTACCCCACACACCGCTTCGTGTTGGCCAAGTCGAGCGACGTCTTCCGGTCGATGCTCTACGACGAGGCGTGGGCCGACAACCGGAAGGAGGAGATGACGCTCAGCGAGAGCCCAGAATGCACCGCGGTGTTCGACCGGTTCCTGCGGTATTTGTACACGGCCGAGGTTGTGATTGGCACCGATAGCGCCATCGGTATACTGTGTCTCGCCGACAAGTACCAGGTGAGACTATAAGAGGGAGGGAGAGGAGAGGGAGAGGGAGAGGGGAGGGAGGGGGGAGGGGGACGGGGAGGGGGAGGGGACGGGGGGACGGGGCGGGGGGGGGGCGGGGGGCGGGGGGGCCGGGGGCCGGGGGACGGGGACGGACGGACGGACGGACGGCGACGGCAGCGGACGGACGACGGACGGACGGACGGACGGACGGACGGACGACGGACGGACGGACGGACGGACGGACGGACGGACGGACGGACGGACGGACGGACGGACGGACGGACGGACGGACGAGACGGACGGACGGACGGACGGACGGACGGACGGACGGACGGACGGACGGACGGACGGACGGACGGACGGACGGACGGACGGACGGACGGACGGACGGACGGACGAGACGGACGGACGGACGGACGGACGGACGGACGGACGGACGGACGGACGGACGGACGGACGGACGGACGGACGGACGGACGGACGGACGGACGGACGGACGGACGGACGGACGGACGGACGGACGGACGGACGGACGGACGGACGGACGGACGGACGGACGGACGGACGGACGGACGGACGGACGGACGGACGGACGGACGGACGGACGGACGGACGGACGGACGGACGGACGGACGGACGGACGGACGGACGGACGGACGGACGGACGGACGGACGGACGGACGGACGGACGGACGGACGGACGGACGGACGGACGGACGAGACGGACGGACGGACGGACGAGACGGACGGACGAGACGGACGGACGCGACGGACGGACGGACGGACGGACGGACGGACGGACGGACGGACGGACGGACGGACGGACGGACGGACGGACGGACGGACGGACGGTCTTCTGCCTGCAACTTTAAAGGTGACGTCATGTTCGACAGGTGACGTCACTCAAGGACCTGTGCACGCGCTACATGGCGGAGAACAGTCGCAGTCCGCGCGTGCGCAACGCTCTGGCGTGGTACCCGTGGGCGAAGGCCCTACACCTCGAGTCCTTGGCGCGCCAGTGCACTCGCACCATCGCGTGGAACTTCGACGCGATCGTCTCGTCCGACGACTGGGTCGGCATGGACGCTGACTTCGTCGCCGATATGGCCGGTTCCTCGGAGCTGGTGGTCAACAACGAGTGGTCAGTGTGGGAAGCGCTGTCCACCTGGCTCCTGCACGGCTCGCGCGGGGAGGTAATGATAAGTAATTAATATTATTATTATTATAATAATTTATTATTATTATTAATTTATTCAGCCTTCGTTGCCGGAGAAGAAACACAAAAATAAATATTATACATACATAATTATACATGCATTCACATATAAAAGACACATGGTAAAAAAGTAATGTCTAATAAAGTAAATAGCAATAATACACAATAGCAATTAATAATAATAATAATTGTACAAGGATATCCGCAGCGCGTTTGTGGTCAGGTAGGATAGGATGCAATTTGTCTCAGTTAAACATGCTATTTTGATATGCGGTAATCGGGCACACGCTGTAGGAAAGAGTGCGACACATCAGCTGTCGAAGCACGATTCCCGCCCGGCCGCACGCTGAGGGAATCTCTGATTTATAAAGCGCCGTATATCCAGAATATAATTTAACTCATAGGCACATAATATACAACATTGTTAAAACAACTTTATTAAAATCATAATATATAACTAAACGTATCCGTAATATATTAGAATAAAACTAATAATAAAGTAGATTAATAAGTTAATAATAACGAAAAATATGTTGTTGCGTACATTGATGATCTGAGCTAAATCTATTTATCGATCTATCGATCTATCGATCTATCGATCTATCGATCTATCGATCTAACGATCTATCGATCTATCGATCTATCGATCTATCGATCTATCGATCTATCGATCTATCTATCATCAACCAGGATTCGCTGACGGAGAACGCGAAGCGCCTGCTACCACTCGTCCGCTTCCCCCAGATGCTCGTGTCCCAGCTGAAGCGCCTCGAGGGCTGTGAGTTGGCGGGGGAGGCCGGGTGTCGCTCCCTGCTTCACGACAAGCTCGGGGCCGCCTATCGCTTCCGCGCCCTCTGTCCCGCGCAGGGCAGCCTCGATATCACCTTCAGCGATGACGTCACCTACATGCCACGTGACTACATCGACCTCGTTGTCGACCGTGTCCGCATGCAGAACACGCTGCGCTTCGGTATTCAGGTGAGAGCGGGTTGTGGTGGGTGGATAGGGGGATGGGGGAGTGGATGGGGGGGGGATGCATAGATGGGTGGATGGGTGGATGAGTGGGTGGATGGATGGATGGATGGGGGTGTGTGGATGCATGCATGGATGAATTGATGGATGGATGGATGGATGGATGGGTGGATGGATGGATGGATGGATGGATGGATGTGGATGGATGGTGGATGGATGGATGGATGGATGGATGGATGGATGGATGGATGGATGGATGGATGGATGGATGGATGGATGGATGGATGGATGGATGGATGGATGGATGGATGGATGGATGGATGGATGGATGGATGGATGGATGGATGGATGGATGGATGGATGGATGGATGGATGGATGGATGGATGGATGGATGGATGGATGGATGGATGGATGGATGGATGGATGGATGGATGGATGGATGGATGGATGGATGGATGGATGGATGGATGGATGGATGGATGGATGGATGGATGGATGGATGGATGGATGGATGGATGGATGGATGGATATTTTTGAGAGAAAAACGTCACTTTCTAATTCATATTGTGTCGGAACGTTATAATGTAACGATCTGATACAGAATTTTACCTGGTCACCTAGTCACATGGATATTATGCGTTCGATGGATTTGTTGAATTCACGAGACCATTCGCCTGAGTACCGACTTGTTGTATACGTGCGCGCATATATTGCGCGCACGTATACAACAAGTCGGTCTCGTGAATTCCCAAAATCCATCGAACGCATAGTATCTATGTATCGATTAAAACTATCTCCCGTTCAGAAATACATGATGTTATACTTCATTTAACGTGTAGGCTATACTGCAAACAAAATAGCTAACACTTCCAAGGTACTACGTTGCCAGGCGCAATGCAGCAGGAAAGCTAACAGTGATCTGACGTATACCACAGGTTGACGTTAAGATGTATCGCGGCGCGCTGCCATCTGAAACGCGCGACGCTGATTGGAAGATCAACTACCGGAAGCAGAATGACGTATGGACCCTGCAGGTTTGTAACGTTGCTCTGATTGTCGTATTGGAGCGAAACCGCCGATTGACTATCGACCGATTGCTTATTGCTGAGAACATATCCAACAGTAGATAAATAAAACATGGTATTGTCGCCAGAAACAGAATGGATAGAGTCTATTTCAATTATCAACATAGAGTAGACCCATTTCTACTTAATTGTTTGAAATAGAAAACAGACAACTGTGTTTTGTTAAGTATAATAACTGTATCACAGCGCGGTAAGCGGTAGATATATATACGTGTGCGTGCGTGCGTGCATGCATGCGTGCATGCGTGCGTGCGTGCGTGCGTGCGTGCGTGCGTGTGTCGTGCGTGCGTGCGTGCGTGCGTGCGTGCGTGTGGCAGGTTTGATTTCGTTGACCGACGTGTGCATGTTGACAGTTGTATGCGCACGAGTCGGCGATGATCGGAAACGAGGCTCGGGTGGAGGTGAGCGTCATCGTGTACAACGAGGGCAATCAGGTGATCCAGGTGCATCGCGAGCCGACGTTCGCGTGCACGCGCGGCACCGCCATGAACATTGCCGTGACGATAGAGCAGTCGGACATCGCAGACCACATGGCCGTCCTACTGAAGACAGTGCCGTCGTGACGCTAACGGCACTGTCTCGTCAGCTGTCGTCAAGCTAAAGGCACCGTCTCTCGTTAGCCATTGATACGCTAGCGGAACGGTCTCGTTAGCCGCTGGGACGTTAACGGCACCGTTTCGTTAGACATCGTGACGCTAACAGTACTGTTTCGTTAGCCGTCGTGACGGGAATGGCACCGTTTCGTTAGCCGTCGTGGTGTTAATGGCACTGCCTCGTCAACTGTCGTGAAACTAACGGCACTTGCTTGTTAGCCGTCTTGATGCTAACGGTATTGTCTCGTTAGCCGTTGGGACGCTAACGGCACTGTTTCATTAGTAGTCGTGAAACTAACGATACTGTTTCGTTAGCCGTCGAGACGCTAACGGCTTTGCCACGTCAGATGTCGTGACGCTAAAAGGCACTACCTAGAAAAACATCATGACGCTAACGGTACAGTCTCGCCACCCGTCGTGGCGTCTACGATACTGTCTCGTCAGAGCTTTAGGCAACGTTTGTTTTAGGGAATCGTCTGAGCAGTACGAACTACTACTTGTATTATCATTGTACATAATTATTTAACTTGCAGTGACGTTTTTATTGTATTGTCACTATGTCATTGTTAGGAAACAAGGATACAGGACGGCAGGACTGCACTAGGGCATCCAACATGTCCTTAGGACAACATGTCCTTATCAGGAACTATTACTGTATACACAGCTAAGCAGCACCAGGATGATGCTTCATAAACATTTGTTCTCAAGGACCATAACGTACAGTATTATAACTTATTGCCTTAAACATGTTGCATTTCCTGATATTGTACATCGCCTTATAATGATCAACTGTCGTGTTTGACCACAAATCATCGTCATTGTGCCGACCTCACGAGCAGGTCACGTACACCGTTGCTTGGCTCCGGAATGCCGGTTCACACACAGACAACACGTGCACTGCGCGTGCACCTCGCTATTAAGGTCACCACGGGGACGGGAGAAATGTAACCCGAATTGCGAAGTAATCGTATTAGCTAAACTTACTCCCTGTACTGTTATATAAGTATTTTTGAATGTTGACCTTAATTGCAGTTTGTCTGTGTTACTGGGGTGACCGTAAAAGCAAGTTGACTATACTCTGTTGGTAAATGCATAGCGTACGACCGCTGCTTGCAGTAAATGTACGACCGGTTACCGTGAGTGTACGATGTCAACAAAATGACTGGTGTAAGAAACAGGGAAACATTGGCTAAAAAGGGCGAAGATTAGTAGAATGGGGAGAGGGAGATAGAATGTGGGAGAGGGAGAGGGAGAGGAGAGAGAGAGGGAGAGGGAGGGAGAGGAGAGAGAGAGGGGAGAGGGATGGAGGAGAGAGGGAGAGAGAGAGGAGAGCGAGGAGAGAGAGAGGAGGGAGAGAGAGAGGGGAGGGAGAGAGAGAGAGAGAGGAGAGGGGGAGCGGAGGGTGTAGAGGTGAGGTGGTGTGTGTGTGTGTGTGTGTGTGTGTGTGTGTGTGTGTGTGTGTGTGTGTGTGTGTGTGTGTGTGTGTGTGTGTGTGTGTGTGTGTGTGTGTGTGTGTGTGGTGGTGTGTGTGTGTGTGTGTGTGTGTGTGTGTGTGTACACTACAGCGCATCGACACTCGAGACAGCGTACGCTCTGCTCGTACATCGACACTGCTCGTACATCGGTCGTTCGTTGCGGGTTTCATCCATCTAGTCTTAAGCATTATCATATTCTAATGAATTGTTTTTGTATAACGTTTAAGTACCCATAAACTATGCCAAACATGCACACTAATTTATATTGTTAATAAATATATTTATACATTTACGTGTCGTTTCAATCGTGTATTAATGTCAAGTTAGCTTGTCTAATTATCCTTTAATTAATTACATTTTCTGTCTGTCCCTGTCCGGCACTTTTGCTGAGAAAAGTAAACGGAAAGGATATGTTACATTCTTAGCGCAGTATCCAGCCCTTAGGACATACCAAAACGTGTTACAGTTCGCTCCCTGACAGACTCTTCAATCGAACACCATCTCTTCTCTGGGAAGCATCCAGCCACGCTGCAATTGATGCGCGAAGACTGCTCGTACACATATATCAACCACTGTCTATGCTCTTCTCTGCCATCTCTTTCCAAACCTATGTGTTCCTCGTTACCTGTTACGTAGTCGATTCCTACGTATTATTTCTATAGAGCAAACAGGGGTAAAATACGTAGGACAACATTTGATTGTTCCATATGCGTCATGATAATGTTTCCTTCATTTCCTACACGATTTCAACAGATGTGTTATTGACAATTTCAGTACATGTAAAACCTCCACTGTCAAAAGTGCTCTGGGAATTCCCCAATCAATATCACACTTGTATCAATACGCGGAAAACACCATGTGACATCTGTCATAATGTGACAGTTCTGTTGCCGCGCAGCAAAACAAACATAATGTCTACTCATCTACACTACACAAGTCCTCACAGAAATTCAGACAACCTGCACAGTGTCTTTATATCGGGCACTCTTTCGTCGATCTGGGAATGGTGGGCGAACCCATAATGTGGACTTTCGACACAAACTGGAGTGCTTTGACTTCGACTTAAGTCTTACCTGCGCTCGCTGACACGGTGTCATATTATAGATGTCATTTCATCGACAAATTTCAACCTTCATTTCTTAACTGTATTATTAGTGGTTAACATATTTTGGTTGATTTTCTTGTTAAAAATAAATTGATAAACCCATCTCAACATGGGTTTTTAAAAGCGAGGTCATGCTTAACAAATATGTTATGTTTTTTGGAAGATGTCACAAAGTGGGTAGATGAGGGATCACCAGTAGATATAATCTATTTGGATTTTAAAAAAGCCTTTGACAAAGTGCCACACCAAAGACTACTACTTAAACTAAAGGCCCATGGCATAGGAAATGGTATGATCAACTGGATAGAAAAATGGCTTATTGATAGAAGACAAAAAGTAGTAGTTGATGGGGAGGTTTCAAACTGGAAAGCGGTTTTGAGTGGAGTACCGCAGGGATCAGTACTGGGACCTATTTTATTCTTAATATACATCAATGATTTGGATGATGACATAACAAGCAAGGTGTTGAAGTTTGCGGACGACACAAAAGTGTTTAGGAAAATTAAAAGTGATGCAGATAGACAGCATTTACAAGATGATCTTAAAAAGTTGATAGAATGGTCTGAGAAGTGGCAAATGCTGTTTAATTTTGGAAAGTGTAAGTGCCTCCACACAGGACATGGGAATGAAGATGCACAATATGCAATGGGTGGTACTGTACTAAATACTACCTTAAAGGAAAAGGACTTAGGGTTAACTATTAGTGCTGACATGAAGGTGTCAGAGCAGTGTGGAATTGCAGCAGCGAACGGAAACCAAATTCTTGGATTAATCAGGCGAAATTTAGTGTACAAAGAAAAAGAACTAATAATACCGCTGTATAAAACAATAGTTAGGCCTCACTTAGCATATTGTATACAAACATGGAGGCCATATCGCAAGAAGGATATTGATATGCTAGAAAGAGTACAAAGGAGAGCAACCAAAATTTATTCCAAAACTCAGGAATATTAGTTATGAAATGCGTCTAAAAGAATGTGGTTTAACAACACTAGAAACCAGAAGATTGAGAGGAGATCAGATTGAGGTGTTTAAAATATTGAATGGGTATGAAAATATTGACAGAAATATTTTTTTCACAGTCAAGGAAGAGAGAAGGACTAGAGGACATGGAGTTACATTAGCAAAGAAGCAGTGTAGACTGGATATTAGACAATTTTCATTTTCACAAAGAACAGTAAACGAATGGAACAGATTATCAGCTGATTGTGTAGGTGCTAGTAGTGTTAATATATTTAAAAATAAAATCGACATATACCTAAGACGGGCGGGGTATACTTAGATAGATAGGTTGGTCTCTCGATAAGCCAAATGGCTTCCTAGTCCACCTGCCATCTAGAGTTGAATCTCTAGGTGGAAATCTTGTTAAATCTTGTTAAAAAATGTAAATTTCATCGACAAATATCAACCTTCTTCACTTCTTAACTGTATTATTCGTGGTTAACATATTCATGTAAATTATGCACCATGTAACTAATTACGTGTACCATTAAACATATTGTTACAATACCAGTAACAATATAATATTATTTTATATTTTGCGTGGAACAACAAACATGGGGAATGTCTCGCCTCACGTGTGGCGTTGTACGTAGCGAACAATTCCTGCCGCTGAAAAATACTGCTCAAACTTAATGCGCATGTCCGGAAGTACAGATCTTCGCGTTGAGTAGCAGGGGTACTAAAACAATTGAGATTTTTTTAAGTTAGATGAAAACGTGTTTGCCAAATAAACTTTCTTGTAGAATTATGACAATGTATACAGAATATAATAATGCATGAATTATAAGTGTACATAAAGTCACCTGCCAACAAGTCTGAACGTGCCCATTAAAGCAATGATGATTAAGGGTCGGTGTGGCAGTATTTTACGACGGCAAGATAGTTCGGCCCTTGCTGGGTATACTCAGTGAAACACAATGTTAAATGGGAGTCACTTCAAACCAGGTAGCAATATTACACAGTGAAGTACAAATTGAAGCAGGACTTACTTCAAACCAGGTTGCAATATTAAAGGGGCTAGTGTGTAGAGCGCAGTGGCGCATTGGCGCAGTGGCTATAGCATCGAACCAACCATCGAGAGGACCCGGACTTGAACCATGCGCTGCCGCCTCGAAGCTTCAGTGAGTTCGTGGGCAACAGGAAGAAAGCAGAAAATCATGAACATTATGCTTAGGAGGAAAGACGGGAGGATATGGACGTAGAAAAGCCCAAAACGGAGTAAAGCAGCCCGACATTAACTACATTTTAACACAAAGGACATGCTTAGGACTTCATGCTCATGACAATCATAATAAATTCAACATCGGAAGTGACCACAATATGGTCATGAGCAATATCAAACTGGACGTAGAAGTGGAAAGGAAGCGTTTATGAACAAGAGGCCACCAAAAGTAGATACTTGCTAGTTGCTAAGAAGCAGTGACGAAGACACTCGCTAAGTTGTACACTAAATGCTTATCAGAAAAAAACAATACCGACAGCATGGAAGAACGCAGAGAAGGTGGTACTCTTCAAGGAGGGAACTAAGAAAGATACCAAGAATTGCAGACCTATCATGGAACGCAGAGAAGTACTCACGAAAATATTAACGAAAATGTTAGAGCAGACAGTAAACGAAAACAGTTATGACAGAAAGCTGGATTCAGGATTCATATCAACGACAGACCACACCTACGTCGTAAATCAACTTAATGCAAACTCCAGCAGACCTGACCTCACGTGAAGAACAGGAGGTAGAAAACGAGTATACCGAACCCCTCAAAGACATCTACACAAACAGCTCGATGGCAGTCCACCTACACAACGAAAGCAACAAGATCAACACCGGGAGACGGAAGACCATGTTGAATGTTTACGGCAACAGTCAACAGCATATTCCGAAGACCAGAGGCTCGAGGAGAGACGGAAAACATTGCAATCACCTTCGCTTCGCTGACGACATATTCACACTAAGACACCGCATGAGCAAATGTTGCAGAAGCTTGATGATGAAAGTGAAAATGGGGATCTAGATCACCAAGTCGACGACAATTGGTGGTGATGGAAAACGGCACACCAATATGTATATGTATGTGTATGTGTATGTGTATGTGTATGTGTATGTGTATGTGTATGTGTATATGTATATGTATATGTATATGTATATGTATATGTATATGTATATGTATATGTATATGTATATGTATATGTATATGTATATGTATATGTATATGTATATGTATATGTATATGTATATGTATATGTATATGTATATGTACATGTACATGTACATGTACAGTCGATGTAGTTTTGTGTACTTCTGAGTGTGTGAAACATACGCAGACATATATATAATACATATATATATATATATATATATATATATATATATTGTGTGTGTGTGTGTGTGTGTATTTGTGTGCGCGTATTTTCACACCACTCAGAGTACCACGAAAACTACATCGACCTGGGACATCGATACCTGTCATAGAGACAAAAACCGAGACAAGGAGATTACAAAATGAATCATAGCAACAACTTCAAAGGTAGGTCTACAACACATACATATTTCCAGCAATTACACACAACGGACACACACCAACCAGGCAACAAAGAATAAACCGTACCAAAAAGATGGAAAGATATCACACACCGGGACAGAAAAACAAACGCTTTGGTAAGAGACAAAACAACGATCATAGATGTGATTGAACAAATCAGAAGATGGAACTGTAAGTGGGCAGGACACATTAGTAGAATACGAGATAACCAATGGACATCACGTATCACCATTTGGCATCCTTACGAATAGAAACGATCTAGAGGAAACCGGCGAAACAATGGAGAGAAGAACTAGACGAGTATCCGGAGCCACAAAAGAATTACCGGGTATGAGGGACCGACCATCTCTCTCTCTCTCTCTCTCTCTCTCTCTCTCTCTCTCTCTCTCTCTCTCATCGTCTCATCTCTCTCTCTCTCCTCTCTCTCTCTCTTCTCTCTCTCTCTCTCTCTCTCTCTCTCTCTCTCTCTCTCTCTCTCTCTCTCTCTCTCTCTCTCTCTCTCTCTCTCTCTCTCTCTCTCTCTCTCTCTCTCTCTCTCTCCCTCTCCCTCTCCCTCTCCCTCTCCCTCTCTCTCCCTCCCTCCCCTCTCTCTCAATATAACACTCATTCCTTTGTGGATGGCCTGTCACCACGGTTGTGTCGATCTTGCGCAAGAGCCTCCCATGTGTCTATGGCGATGTGTATAGCCCTTAGGTGTAAATTGACTACATATTTGTATCGCAACCGCTGTCCACCGTGAAAACGTTTCCCTTTGGCTAATTTGCTATAGAATACAGCCTTTGGGAGTCTGCAGTCATTCATACGGGTGATATGTCCAGTCCAACGGAGTTGGGAAGCTATTAAATTGGCTTCTATGCTGGACATATTAGCCCGCCTCAAGACTTCAACATTTGGATGTAGTCTTTCCATGAGTTCCGCAGGATTTGTCGTAGATGTCGGAGATGCATTTTGGAAAGTTTTCTAAAGTGGCGACGATAGAGAGTGTATGTCTCTGCTGAGTACAGTAGTTTTGGAAGCCCAATTGCCTTGTACACCTTGCATTTTGTGGAGACTGTAATACCATGTTGTGACCATACACTTTCCAGAGCACTCCAAAGGCTCCAGAGGCAGCATGGATAATTGTTAATTTCCATATCAATGGTGTTGTCAGATGCAACAGTGCTGCCCAGGTATGTGAAGTTCTGAATTGATTTTAGTGGCGTGCCATAGAATTCAACATGTGGATCGATTGAGGTTTGGCCGGGTGGTGATTGGTAGAGCGTCACAGTTGTCTTTGTTTTGATTGTAAGTCTAAATAGGGTTGCAGCTTGTTCAAACTGCTTGCATATCTCTCTGATGTCTTCTAGTGTATGGGCAACGATAGCAGCATCATCTGCAAATAGTAGTTCACGAATGCAGAGTTCTCGAGTTTTTGTGCTTGCCTTTAGTCTAGCCAATTGGAATAATTTCCATCAGATCTAGTGCAGATGAAAACTCATGCAGTAAGGTGTTCGGACACTGTAGACAGTAGTGCTGCCAGAAAGAGAGTGAACAAGGTAGGTGCCAAGACACATCCTTGCTTTAGTTCATGGCTAATTTCAAATGGATCAGTAGTTGATCCACCAATAGACAGTGCTCCAGCCATACCATCATGAAATTTTTGAATTCTCTTTAAAAAAAAGTCTCTCACATCCATATCTCCTTAGTAAGATCCACAAGTTTGATCTGACCATGGTGTCAAAAGTTTTGGACAAGTAAATGAAGACCATGTAGATGCTTTTTCCTGTAGTAGCTGTTTTTGCAATTTAAATTTTGCTTGCGCATAGCGTTGTTTTCGGTTTATTGTCTGTTGGAACAATAATGCGTCATGCGTCCTACGCCTTTCCTCAAGCAGTGATAAAATCTCATCATCATTTTATCAAACCAATCCTTGTGTTTCCTGGTTGTGAGCCCCAGAGTGTCAACAGATGTTTTTTACACTTTCTCACAAAGAGTCTCCCACTGATTATTAATCGTGCCATTGTATGAAAGGTTCATCGTGTGGGTTTCCATATGCGCTATTAATAGTTTCTGCATCTCAGAATCTGCCAGTTTACTGATATTAGTTTCTTCACAGGAGTTGGTCCGAATTTCCTTCGAGGTGGCCTGATATGGAGGTTGAACAATGGTAGAATTGGGTAGTGATCGGTTGAACAGTCAGTACCACGCTTAGCACGTATACTTCGTACGTCAGCTAAGTCTACTCTTCGTGTTATCACATAGTCTAGCACGTGACAGCGTTTGGAACGAGGGTGTTGCCAAGAGTAGTACCAGTGATATGCCATTTTGAAAAAAAGTGTTTGTAATCGCTAATTTGAACAGGCTAATTGGCCAAGATGTGAAGTAATCTGCAACTCTTGCATTGAAATCTCCCAGTATGATTACTTTATCAGTAGGTGGAATCTTTTGGAGCGTTATCCCAGTAGTTCATAGAATACTTCCTTAACTGATCCAAATTCGTCATAGTTGGTGCATAGGCACTGATAATGGTTGCACAGCGGGTTTTCCCTATTGGTATTCTAAGGGTGATGAGACGTTCTGATATACCAGTTATAGGTAGTTATTTAACAAGCTGATTGGCTATCGCAAATCCTACTCCAGCCTCTCTCATTGGCCGGGCCAGGCTCTTTCCCTATCCAGAAGAAAGTGTAGTTGTTTTCTTGTACCGAACATTGTCCTTTGAGACGAGTTTCTTGGAGGGCAGCTATGTCTATGTTATAGCGATCAAGTTCTCGGGCAACTAGCGATGTTTGCCTTTGTGGCCTTTCTGCATCTTTCAAATCCAGCCAGGTCCTCACATTCCATGTTGCTCAAATATGATAGCTTCTTCTTCATTTGTTTCGCACTGCGGGTATTGGAGTCCCACCAGCCGCGGTGTGCTGATCAGGAGTCAAAGCGAACAAGCTATGTACAGGAAGACTAAAATTACTTAAACTACACCAGCATCATATCGAAGATTAAGATAGAAGTCTACAAAATAACACCCATAATTTATTATCACGAATCTGTACCAAAACGTTTGAGAAATATTGAAATATCACAAAGAACAGGAAACAGGGGACACACTCTAAAGTTATTCACCCAAAGGGCTAAACTAAATATAAGAAAAAAAGGTTACTCCAATTACAGTTACCACGAACAGTGAAACAGTGGTATCAGCAACATCACTAAAATCGTTTAAAACCCGACTAGACGAATTCTTGTCTACGCAGGATATTATATATAACTATGAAACTCAATTACAACTAATTATAAATAATCACAGAACCGGAACATGCGATCTCATAGATTCAGAAAATGAAGAACTAATCACATAGCCGAGGAACACAGGATCCTAAGATCAGAACAGTCCTAATGTATATAATTATATTGGTATACGTCAGTTACACCTACCTGCTAAACCTGAGGGCGACACAACATTCTTGTGGATCACGTGGACATGTTTCGCAGCCAACTCCGGCTGACTGAGCTGCAAGACGCGTTGTCGTGGGCAATCGATTGTTCGTCGACCAATTTCATGCTGAGCTATCCACTAGAGGTGCCACTGATTAATTCGATTATCCGCTAGAGGAGCCACTGGTTTTCTCGAGGGTAACATCTGCGCATGCGCCGATGGCGATGTGTCAACATGGCAGACACGTTGCAGCGAGAGCTGCACCAACAAACTAAACAAAGTCTTGATGCGAAAATATTGCGAGAAAAGTTAACAGCATGGGATACGAAAGACATCCCCAAAGCTCCCCTTACGGA
The DNA here is from genome assembly GCA_025642075.2 of Ridgeia piscesae. Classification (NCBI taxonomy): domain Eukaryota; kingdom Metazoa; phylum Annelida; class Polychaeta; order Sabellida; family Siboglinidae; genus Ridgeia; species Ridgeia piscesae. The sequence continues at coordinate 642,775 of JAODUO010000132.1, forward strand.
CAAACAAAAGGACAGCTTCATGGAACTTGCGACCCAGTGGTCAAACCGACCTCTGCCAACGGAGCCAGAGGTGTGGCTTCTTTTCTTTGAGCTCGATTCCGGGGTCCGATATTATCAGAGAGTTGTGATCGTTTGATTTCATTTATATGTCACATCAAACCTCGTTGGTTAAATTGTCAGTTAGGCCAGCGCAAGCTTAAAGTACATTATAAGTCGCCGGTAAATGTAAATCGTTTGTTTGTTCTGAAGAACAAACATGGAATATTACTACCACACAGCATTTCACTTGTACTACTACTCACTTCACTAGTTGTAAGTTGTAGACTAGTTCATGAAATTAATGGCAGTGTGACCATTATAGACTAGTTAGTATAGTAGATAGTTTGTATGCATTTGAGGACCAAGATGTCCAATGTGACAGTTATAGACTGAATCAGCTAAAGGTGTTGGAACACATGGAATGACAGTGCTAGCAAAGAAATCGCTTGCTCTCATACTTCAAAGTGGGAGGTAGAACTAAATGTGATTCGGAAAATGGAGTAGTTCCAATATTTCACAGTGTTGGGAGAGGGGGCACTTGAGGGGAAAATATTCGTGATGGGAGAGTGTAGGCAGCAAGACAGATGGAGATTAAAAAGGACAGGAATAAAACTAACAGCCTGTATCAGGACCAGCCTCATCCAGAGACTTGGCCAGAGATCGTTCTAACCTGTCTTCAAGTCGGCAGTTGACTGGCCGGGACATTTTTTTTAAGAGGTGACCAGCTGACCACTATATTAACTAATATAAATTTCCAACTCTAGGTCCCACACCAGTTGGCACAATTGGTAGTGAAACAACAAATGCTGATAAAACTGGTTTATTATAGAGCAAACTGTACTGGCCAATAATGAATGTAATATATATTAAGTTAATAATGTTTAAGCCAAGGGTCTGGTCTCATGGGACTAGAGAGGGAAGGAGTGTAACAGATGTCTTATGTTGCAGTTGCCATTGGATGACTCATTGTCTCAGCCGCCCCCGTCTGTGGTAGGGTCTGGAGGAGATGTGTTGTCTCAACAGCTCTCTCAGTTGGCAGAGCAGAAGATTGAGAATGCACAGCAGGTGAACTCTCTTGTTACATACAAGAGATACAACCATCACATACATCACATACATTTCATTCAGTTATGTTCTGTGCAGCACTCTGCACATTAATTGCCAATATATAGACCTATAAGACCATAACCCATGTTATTTGTATCTTAGATCTCTTTCATAATCTATTTAAAGAACTAAATGGGTAGAATAAATGTTCTACTGGAATGCTATCAGAGTCACTGAATGAATGTGTTTAAAAACAATATTGATAGAAAATATGTATGAAGGGTGGGTTATAAGAATAAATAGAAATGTGTCACAAAGTTGGACCTTCCGTAAGAAAAACAATTCCTTGTCCACAAGCCATCACAGTTTTTACTCTGTTAAATCTTTTAAATATTAGAGATAATTATTTAATGAAACATTGACTAACCTCAGTGTGATTAATTTCCTTCAAAGCTCACGTGATAGTTTGGAGTATTGTATCACCTTACTAGTAGAGAGATCAGCAGGTAATACGAATACAGTATCTAGGTTTTATATATTTCTCTGTTGTAGTTCTTTCTGTGGTTTTCTGAAGTGGAAGAGAAAATTGAAGAAGAAGAGCAGTTTCAAAACAGGTTGGTCGTCTGATTTGTTATCTCAAGTTGTCTGGTTTGACAACTGATCGGATGTCTGCTCTGTCACATTAGCTGTCATCTGATTTGTTGTCAAGTATGTTACCTGATCTGTCATATGGTCTGTCATCTAGACTCTCATATGGTCTGTCTTCTGTTCTGTTGTTTGTGCTGTCATCTGATTTGTCAACTGGTCTGTCATATTTTAGTCTGTTGTCTGTGCTGTCATATATGGTCTGTTATATGTGCTGTCATATATGGTCTGTTGTCTGGGCTGTCATGTATGGTCTGTTGTCTGGGCTATCATATATGGTCTGTCATATATGGCCTGTCAGATGTCCATGTAAGAGTGCAGATACCAGACTGAAGCAGTTGCTCAGTTGCTCAGTGAAGTGTTGCTTTGTGTTTGGTGCAGTGAATACATGGATGACTTGAAGGCGTATCGCGATGAATGCGGCTCAGTGCTCAGTGAAGTGTCTCAGGCGCTCAGTTTCCTCAGTGAACTCAAGTGCAAGTATGTGAACGTGTCGATGAAGACGAATGCATTGCACGAGGCTTGTGAGAACCTGCTGGAGGAACAGGTGGGTGCAACAGACAGGTGGCTGCAGTACACAGGTGATTCGACATGTTCAGCTTTATAGAAACATATTGCTGTAAACGAATATGGTGTTGGTGTTTAGACTATCTGAAGACATCTGGAACTAACCATCATCTGAGTAATATTACACTGTTTGCTTACCGAAGAAATAGTTGAAATCATGGAGCTGTTCTGTTTTTATAACTTCGTTGTATCATTAAAATTGGTGTGTGATTAACATAAGCTGTATAGTAACACAATTGTGTACATTAAAACCAGCATCTGACCACTGAAATATTGTACTAAGATGTCTGTCAGTTGAGTGTGATTGGTTACTGTGCTGTCAATTAATCTACTATGTACACAATATCCCAATATAGCAGGTATGTAGCCATAATGTAGGTGTAACAATTTGTGAGAAGGTGCACATGCACTGTCATGCAATGATGTCACGGCATTAAATTATTTCATGGCTGTGACATGACCATTTGTGTTTCTATAAACATGAAAGTGTGGTCCGATGTGTTTGGTCTGATTTTCTAGAGCAGTGTAGTTATTACATCAACCATGAATGTCTTAGAAATTCAGATGATATCACTTAGTTGTTGTTGTGATATGATATATTGTGATGCAACATAAACAGACAGGCACTAGAAATTAGAGTAGTTATGTGGAGAGAAAGAGGCACCTGGGTGTGAATTGTTGGAGCCTGTAGAGTTCAGTGGTTGCTACAAGTCGGTGAGTGAGTTGGGCAGTCAGTCAATATTCTGAATATTATATTTTATGTGCGTTTGTCTGTTGTTTCAGAGTCAACTGATGAACACAGCTGAATGCATCAATAGCAAACTGTCTTTCTTCAATGAACTTGACCGACTCTCAACTGTAAGTGGTAAATAATAATAGTAGTAGTAATTATAATTAATCTAATCTCCTATGGTGCTTTAACTAATTTGTCAAACTCTCTAGCATTGGTTCACTTGTCACCCATGTCAATATTGATGTTTGACTTTAAGATTTACTCATGTTTCCTGGATTGGCTTGCCCAGTGTAGATCAGTTATGTGTGTCTATCTACATTTGGCAGTAATAACAGACACATCTCACGCGTATGTGTATAATAATATTGTCTCAAATGTAGGTAATATTTCCATTTGTTGATTGTCGAGAATTCTGGTAATTTTTTAAGATTTTTTATTTCACATTGATAAACAATTATTTTATAAATAATATAATAATAAAGTATAATTAATACTTAAAGGTGACCTTTCTTAGTTTTGGTTTCATGATAAGGATGCATTCAACTTTGGGCACATTTGCCATGTTTCAAATGTATGTTATATGTAGAATTAATAATTTGGTCTGCTATTGAGAGTATCTGTTATGACATAAATTTAAGATTGATTTTATATGAGTGATTGTCCTGTATTAATTAATATGTTCTGTTTTTCATCAGAAACTGAACTCTCAGACGTTGTCAGTTACAAGCGAGTCGTTCATTCCAATGTTATCTCGACTAGATGAGTGTATAGCCTACTTGAGGACAAATGTAAGTGAAACGTTTCATCCAGCTACAGTATTTGAAACAAATGTATTTTTAACCACATACTTAGTCTACTACAATTGTCTATCTCTGTTTTATATTCAAAGTGCTCTTTGTATTGTATTCAAAGTGCTCTTTGTATATGTTTTGTTTTCAGTAAAACAGTAATTTTTTAGTCTTACTTGTTAATTTATATTATTTCTACTTTAAATGTGTTACAGTTTTGTTCAGTTCAAAATGTTGTTTGGTTTCAACCAGTATTGTCATCTACTGTATACATTTTGACATTGATTTGCTAACTTAACCCCTTTGCGCCGCATTTTGTCTTCTCCTGTAACCCCTTTCATTTTGTTTTGCATTCTTTCTTAACCCACCTTCACCCTCTATTTCCTTTTGCCTTTCACTCTGCTTTTTATACCTTAACCCCTTTCACCCTGTTTTGCTTTCTACCTTAACCACAATCACCCTGTTTTGCTTTCTACCTTAACCACAATCACCCTGTTTTGCTTTCTACCTTAACCACAATCACCCTGTTTTGCTTTCTACCTTAACCACAATCACCCTGTTTTGCTTTCAACCGTAACCCCTTTCACCCTGTTTAACTTTCTACGTTAACCCCTGTCACCCTGTCTTACTCCCCGTCCTATATTACAGCCCCAGTTCAGGGAGTCGGAGTTGTTCCTGGCGAAGTACCGTCACTGTCTGTCACGTGCTCTCAGTCTCATCCGCACTCACGTCTTCAACATCCTCAACGGAGCCACACAGCAGGTTCTGCCTAACAAGGTGGGTTGACACTTGACACGTCATCACAGGTCCAGTCCTGTCACTGGTAGATTCACTCAATGTCACTTGTAATAATAATATAACAACAATAATAGTAGTAGTACTTCCATAGTGCTTATATCCTTGACAATTTAAGCCTAGGTGCACAACAAACAGAATCATTACATGTCGTCTGAAATGGAGACAGGCAAGAGTTGACATTAGACCATAGGACAGCTGAAAATTCACACTGGGAATGCAGTTTCAAAGACGTTTTGAGACTTATGAAAGGTTGTTATTTTTACAGATGAATTAATTGTCATGGGGAGTTGATTCCAGATTTTTTATCTGGCTACAGAACAAGAAGCTACAGTGTTTCCACATTATGTTACGTTTCCCAAACATATCTGCTTGTTGACAAAAAAGGGGTCTTACAAAAAGGTTTGATGAAATCATAAAATAAACTGTTAAATATATTTTTGGTTAGCTGTGTTTTGGTTCAACAAAAATGGCAAAGTACCAAGACAATTCAGTCATTCACAAACTACCAGCTCTGATTATCAGAGTTATTTTGATTTCAATAAATGTAAACCATATTATATTAACCCATTACTTATTAGTTCAAATATTCATGCCACGTGAACAAGAGTGAAACATGTTTTTGTTTTCTTTTCTAGCCTGTCATTGACATTTCGGTGGTAAGCCATCTGTAATGTTACACTAATTATAAAAATAGTTAGAGGTATTGATATGGCGACAACAGTCACAGTTTTGAGTTGCATTTCTTCAAAGAGCTTATGACTAGTCTCTTAATCTTGTATAATCCTTTACTATAATATAGTTAAAAAATCTTAATTATTTTAACATAGTTAAGAAGTTGTGGTTATGGTAATATACATACTTAAGAAGTTATTTGATTTTTAACCAACCGTGTCAGCATTCTTCATGTGTACATTTTAACATATAACATGACATGTAATTTTAAGGTGGCTTGTGTAACTGGTTTATGGTTAATTGAATAGTTACAGTATATTTTGAATAAGTTCTACACTCATTGCTTCTAAAACTTGATAGATACTAATAATATTCATGATCATGACAATGAGTTCAGTACTGAGTTTTTCACAGTGATTTTAAATATGAAACAGTTATCGCTGAATGGCATTTTATTTAATATAAACACTACAACATTATGTGTGAATATGTCAGTGTCATAGAATCCATTTCAGGGAATTGTATGTATGAGTGATAGAAACGGCTTACTGCCATGCCACCGGAATGAAACTACAGTGTGGTTGATAACAAACAGAGTGGGACAATGTTTTGGATTCTAAAACCTTGTGCTAACTGTCAAATGTCTCCTGTAAGACTCCTAAGACACTGAGGCACTTTCTGAATTTAACTGAAATTTATTGTTCGCAACATGACATGGATTTTTGGAGCTATCACAGAAACCATGTGTGCGTTGTGAAAACTGTTAGAATTTACATCAAGAATAACAAACATCCAACATAACTACTTTAGGAACCTGCTTCTGTGTCTGAGTTTGGTGCCATTCAAGTGTGATTTAAGTCACTTTGAGCCCATTGTCAGTTAAACTTACCCTTCTTGTTCAGTACGCATACATCTCAATACCTATTTGTGGATCTCAGTGGGTCGGTGACAAAAGCATTGGACTCTCAATTGAGAGAGCTTGTGTTCAGATCCTGTGCAGATCCTTGGGCAAGTTCAGTCACTCTACGTTGTTCCAGTTCACTCTGCTGTATGAATGAGTACTTGGCTATAGACAGTGGTGGTTATTTGTGTAGATTAGTCTTCACATAACTGAAAGCATCCCAGATAAGTCGAGATGGAGGTTGATTGATGCAGTCTGCCAGTGTGTACAGCTAGAGTACTCCTGTCGACTGGATATTGCACCATATAAAACAACGTACCTTTACCTTACCTTATGTCTCAGAATTTGTAGCATTTGTATGTTTTTGCTGAAACAGCCCGAGTGTGTCGTGAGGATGACAGTGGATGTCTGGGTAAGGAGAGGGTTAATGGGTGGTTCTTGCCTGGGTAAGGACAGGGTTAATGAGTGGTTCTTGTGTGACATCTGTACATCGGGGGCTATTTCTTGCGACTGTGTCTGTTTCGGATATTTCTGGTTGATCCACTCGAGTGTGTTTGTGTTTGACGGTACTTGATGGAATGTTTACAGTGATGTTACAGGTCCTGTCTCATCACGTCAACAAATGCAGTTTAGTATGTGCTACTCAAAATACCCTGATTCTGCTCTGGTGAATAATCTTTGACAATAGGTAGTGGGAACCACAAGTATTTTATGACAGTCTGGCCAATAGCTATTGTGTATTCATTAGCTGCTCATCTAGTGATTAGAAATATGTTATTTCAGTTTGTGTCTGTTATAATTTGTTTGTTTCGGTTACTGACACGTTTCAGTGTTGATATCGGTTAGATAGTAGTATTAGGTTTGCATTCAATCTTTACTGACTGTGCATGTATCTATGGGCCTACAGCATATGGAAGTTGCTTTTTGGTGCAAAACTCGACATGAAAATCAAATGTAAACATACATTATTAAAGGAGGGTGCAAGTTCCTCTTCTTTTTTCAAGAATTGGCTGAGCAATAATTTGTATCAGGAAGTCTGATATCTAAAACATGGGAAAGTTAAACATCAAAGTTATTGCAGTTAACTCTATTCACCTCTGTATTATTGCAAATCAATTTTGTTCTGAAACTGGATGTTTTGTTTACTATTATTGTGAACGAGTTGTAGGTGGAATTTTTCAAACATTGTTCCGCAGCTTAACAACATAACTAAACACAAATTGGCAGGCAGTAAATGCTTAACAACCAAGCTGTAGTCATAATGACGTAATATTAAATGAAAAAAATTAAACTTAACAGCTCACTTTAAAAATTCCCAGGCTGGCTGCAGTGGCCTGATGTAACAGGGTTGAGATTTTGTCATGAGATCTTCAAATCAACATGCAGTCGTTTCAGTTACAAGTGTTAATGCGTTCATTCCTACATGGCATGCTGAGCATGACGTTGTTAGTACTTAAAAAAAAAATATTTTCAGATACTGTATTTCGAAATAAGAGATAATAAAGTAAAGAGCCAAAAAAATGTCTTGGGTCGTATCACATTAATTTGAAAATGGATCATTTATTGCTGTATTGAGTATAACTAAATTATATACTGTCAGTCTCTGTTGGTTCCAGGAGATTCCTGCCCCAGCCGATGACGCCTTCACATTATTCTATGGCAAGTTCAGGGCTAATGCCCCCAGAGTGAAGGGGTTACTAGACCAAATACAGCAACGCACGGACAAGGGACCTGAGTAGGCTGCCCTTCACTGTTATTCTTAAATCTACCGTCATTTACTGGCCGACACACAGTACAATACAATACATTAACCATTAATGTGGTTGAGATGTGTATTTTGTATCATTCAGTAATTAACACTAAGTCTTATCAAGTTGTTGTTCAGTTACTCAGAAATTATTATCAATGTGAACAAGATTAGCTATATATTTTAGGTTATAAAATTAATGTGCCACAATGTTTTTTTAATAGTACAAACCCAGTCTGCTTCCCGGAAACTGGACAAGCAAATAACAAACAGTACACAACTATTATGGCCCGTGTGTAGCATGAAATGTTAATAACACAAACCCTTTTTTATTAATTCGGATTTTGGCGAATGGTATAGTTCAAACATGGGTTGGATTTGACCTCTTTTTCTGAAAATAAAATCTTGACATATATATATATATATATATATATATATATATTCTGGCAATCCATTTAGCTGAACAGCCTAGGTTTTTAGGAAACTGAATTTATGCAAATTATAACTTAAACAAACATAGATATTTAAAATAGAGCCATTAACTGTATATTTTATCTCAGGTATAATAATAATTCCATTGCTTAATATAGCGTTTTTTAAGTAATTAAATGCCAAACAAAGTGCTTCATGTAGCATGGCATGTTGACTAAATCTAAAATGTAAATTAATTAAATAAATAAGCCAAAATAAATAAGCTAATATAAATAATTAAATATGCTAAGATAAATAAACTAAGATAAATAAAAATAAATAAATTACGGTGTAAAAATACAGTTTCAAACAGAACAATTTAAAATCAATGAATGCTGTTAAACAGAAATCAGTTGTAGGTATTTGTATGTTATTTTGTTTGTTGAAGGTACGACCAGTTGCTGCGGGACTGTCATCAATGCTACTTCCAGCAGAGGGAGCTGCTACTTGGGCCGAGCATCACGAATGCTGTCAAGGAACTGGCCGGCAAACATGTCCGGGATCACTGCGCTTTGGTGAGGCCAGCGCTCACCAACTCTTAATGGTTTTTAAGAAAAATCCACTTATTTTGAAGCATAACTTGATGAAAGGTACAAGATTTCATCCCATCACTCAAAGGTCTTGGTCACCTACTGTTGTCACGTGTGATGGCTCAAGTGTTGGTGGGATAATTTGGTTGTAGATCTGCAGTATTTACAAAAACAAAAAAATCTTGGAACCCAGAACAATATGTTCCATCATTTCAATTGTTGCAGAACTCAAGCCATTTGATATTAATAAGTGATATGTAAACGTAGGGGCCATAGGCAGAGTTGGTCGTTCTGGTAAAATGCGTGTTATATTTGATGGAATGAAACATTTTAAAGCTGTCTTAAAACTTTATACAAAGCCACTTAATTGGTGGTGTACAAACATGGCACAGTGAAAATACTATAAGAAAGCTAAATATTTTACAAAAAACACTAACGATCATAGAAAAGATAGAAGTCACACCAATGCTATTTTTAAATCTAAAAATATTGTTAAAATCTGATATTGACAGGATGCATGACTAACTGTTTATGTATGACTATCACCATAGTACTCTATGTAAATCCTTTAAACAGTACAGTGTATATACAAAAAAGAATCTAGTCACAAACACCAGAATTACTAGACAACAAAACCTCTTGCATTGCAGTGAAGCCTAGAACACAATGCTTCTTCTAGGTTAAGACTTTGATACGAAACATTAAAGCCAGATAGAAATATTTATTATCCAGTCAATATCTGGACAACTACTGTGTATTGCATAAATCCCAGATGTTTGGAATGCAGTTAAGTATTTGTTTAATTTACATTTGGATTTGTTCAAATGTGTTATCATTTTTATAACAGTAATGTTCGTCAATTTTTTTTTTCTTAATCGCACCCCACTGTCAGAAGATGTCACGCACTCGTGATAGTCAGTGAATATGAATGTGTATTTATATTTGAAATGGGATCAGCGGAAGATGTCGTATAAAGTGTCATGTGTCCACCATCCAAGACAGTGTTACTTTTTCAAATATTGTTATTGTGCTCGTACAATGTTACGTTGTTTTACTTGCAAAATACATTGTATTTTTATTACATGCATCTGCAATGTGTGAATGTTGCCAGGCGGCAGTGTCTTCATGTGTCACATCTCTGTTTCAGGTTCGAAGTGGTAGTGCCTTCATGGTGCACGTCTGTGAAGATGAACATCAACTGTTTTATCATTTCTTCTCCCACGCGACTCCTCTCCTTGAGTAAGTCTCAGTAGCTGATGCATTTCTTATGTAGGTATTGTTACACATCTTTCCCTTTTTATTATACAGTTAATCATTTCAGTCTTACACCCCTCATCTGCTGTGACCACTGTGCAGCAAAATTGACTACCTAATTTCAAGTCAAGATTTGAGGATCAAATATGCATTTTATGAATAGAGATGTTATATATTTTTGGGAAGTGTGATAATCAGCTAGTAAAATGAACTGTACTCTATTACACTGACAACACGGTACACCAGTCTTGCTCTGGGCTCACGCTGTCACTGTCATTGTCACTCGCATCTGAGTAATGATAAAAGTGCTCCACTGTCACAGTCAGTTTCGTTGGTAAGTTAGTCAACATTGTCGTACTTGTAATTTTTAATGTCATCATCCAGGATAGCTTCTTCACCAAAACTATCAAATAAGCCATCCAAAACATACCATGGCAACTCACTGGTTGAAATACTGCCTTCCACCATTGTGGCCACCGTTGATTTGAATAATCCATCTTCAAAACCCGGGAAACTATCTGTAAACTATGACAATGATTAAATAGGTAATTTATTCAGTTACAAACAAGTGGCTCCATGTAGTGGATATTTATGAATTAAAATGCTTTGAAGGCAAAGATTGTCAAAACCCGAATAGCAGTCACCATACAGAAGTGTCACAAGCCATGCGGCCACTAAATGGGCATGCCGTACGGAAATGGTTAAATCTCACAATTAATGTCATCCTTGGGCCTGGAAAATATGCCCTGATTAGCAAGGTGACCTCATTGGTTAGACAAATTTACTTCAATGATGGAAAAATACAAAATCATTGTTAGGCTGTTACTAATGTGCAGTTAAAATGGGAAGCTGTAGGCCTCACATGCTCTCGTTGTAGTGCGATGCTGGAAGGATTCTGTCACAAGTTATATGACGTCTTTCGACCACTCATCATCCACATCAACCATCTGGAAACACTCGCAGAACTCTGTAGTATTCTCAAGGTCTGTAAATGTTGTCTAAATGAGTTCATTTATGTATGTTAACTTTTTTCCCAATAGACAGTTTGCAATCAACTGCCTTACTTTCAGGGATTAATATACGACACTTGTGAAGAAATTTACAGCATTAATTCCTCTTGGTTAAGTGTTTGTAAAATAACACATGTTCTGCAATTAGTTGAGGATATTTTACTGAACTTGCATTAATGTTATGAACTTCAATTTATTATATCTTAACAAGCAGTATTTGTGAATACACCTAGAAACTGTTTCTAGTCCCCTAGAAACACTGCCTGAACTCTGTCCTACTCTCAAGGTTTGTATCCAATGGGAATTTAGAACAATGTGTCTCTGTCATTGGTAACGAGACAGTCTAGAGACCAAATGGACTGTTGCTGGTCTTGTGCTTGTCATCTCATAGACTGCGGAAAAATAAATAACCTGTGTTTAATTTTTCAGGTGGAAATGTTGGAAGAACACGTGCAGAACAGTTGTAAGTTAATTACTTTGCATATAAACATGCATGTATTCATGTGTAGGTACAATATCATAATACACAAAATACATTTATATGTTGCACCACTTATATATAAATTACTTTGAATAATATTGTGGACATTTGTAGAATGGCCGTTGGTTTAGTAAGATAGTTTTTATTGCCTTTCTGTTTAGCAACGTCGTGCTATAGATATGCCTTCAATCATACTACCTATTGTGCTAAATGAATCTTCCGCCAGTAAAATTTCAGTTTTACTAATGACATGTTCTGGTCACCTAAATCGATGTTGTTTGCGGATATAATGCAATAAATACTACCATGGGTACCGTTTTACCCCAGGGTAAGCAGTAAAGTTTATGTGCCATCTGGTGAATACAGCTGCATAATTGTGTTGCGACAGTTTTCTTAATGACACTATCGTACTCATCTGTGTTTTTTTATGCTTTTATGTGTGTTTTTCATCTTTTACGCCAGGCAACAGCTTTAAAAAATAAATAACCCAACAAAATTGCAGATATTTATCTGCTAATTCAATATTGACTTAATGCATCATATGTCAAGTGTTTTGAGAATGTGTCAATGTTCTATTCAGCGCAAGAGCTCGGAGCATTTGAAGCCGTCTGTGAGCAGATGTTGGAGGACGTTCAGGAGCGACTCGTCTACCGAACTCACATCTACATCCGCGAGGAAATCCTCAACTACAAGCCGGCAGGTGGCGATCTTGCATACCCCGATAAACTCGAAATGATGGAGGTGAGAAAGTCGTCTGATTATTAATAATAAAACCTGGATAATAGTTATCAGTTAGAACACTAGATAGTGACACAGCAACAAAAAAGAATAATGCTTAGGGACTCCAAGAAGCCTGCCTTTACGGTAGAAACAGGATTAGAATATCCATTAAAGTAATCATGATTACATTCTAAAGTTATTGTACATTGTACTCAGTATATTTGTTTGTTTGTACTATGATTACATTTGAGTAATCGTACTTATGCATCTTCCTAGTAATCGTACTTTGATACTCAAGTGTAGCAGCATTCTTAATACCTTGTAACATCGGTTTTGTGACATTGGACAGCAAATAACAGTATTCTTCTGAGTATCTCTTGACTTTTTGCATAGTATCTTGTGACATTGGTGCTGTGGTGTTGGCCAGAGTATAACAGTATTCTTCAGAGTATCTCGTGACATTTTTGCATAGTATCTTGTGACATTGGTTTTGTGGTGTTGGAAATAGTACAACAGTATTATTCTTAGTATCTCATGATATTTTGCATAGTATCTTGTGACTGTTTTTGTGGTGGTGTTGGACTGAGTATAACAGTATTCTTCTTAGTATTTCTTGACATTTTTGCATAGTATCTTGTGACATTGGTTGTATGGTGTTGAACAGAGAGTATAACAGTATTTGTTTTTGTATCTCTTTACATTTTTGCACAGTATTTTGTACCTGGTTTTGTTGTGGTGTTGACAGAGTATAAAAGTATTCTTCTTAGTATCTCCTGACATTTGTTCTTAGTATTTTGTGACATTAGTTTTGTGTTGTTGGACAGAGTATAAAAATGTTACTGTTATTCTTGGAATGCTTTGATATGGTTTCTTAGTTCATGTTATTTGGTAAATTCTTTACCTCTCAAGAAATGTTTTCTCTGTATATTTCGGCTGCATTTTACAGCCTTCTTCAATGGACTAATTTTTCCGCTCCATTTTTTTCCCGAAATATATGAAGAAAAAAACAAGTTTCTTGAGCTCTAGATCAAAACATTACTAAATAGTATTCTTAATATTTTTTTGCCTATTATCTTGTGACATTGCGTGGTGGTGTTGACAGAGTATGTATCTTGTGACATTGTGTGGTGGTGTTGACAGAGTATGTATCTTGTGACATTGTGTGGTGGTGTTGACAGAGTATGTATCTTGTGACATTGTGTGGTGGTGTTGACAGAGTATGTATCATGTGACATTGTGTGGTGGTGTTGACAGAGTATGTATCTTGTGACATTGTGTGGTGGTGTTGACAGAGTATGTATCATGTGACATTGTGTGGTGGTGTTGACAGAGTATGTATCTTGTGACATTGTGTGGTGGTGTTGACAGAGTATGTATCATGTGACATTGTGTGGTGGTGTTGACAGAGTATGTATCTTGTGACATTGTGTGGTGGTGTTGACAGAGTATGTATCATGTGACATTGTGTGGTGGTGTTGACAGAGTATGTATCTTGTGACATTGTGTGGTGGTGTAGACAGAGTATGTATCTTGTGACATTGTGTGGTGGTGTAGACAGAGTATGTATCTTGTGACATTGTGTGGTGGTGTAGACAGAGTATGTATCTTGTGACATTGTGTGGTGGTGTTGACAGAGTATGTATCATGTGACATTGTGTGTGGGTTGACAGAGTATGTATCTTGTGACATTGTGTGGTGGTGTTGACAGAGTATGTATCTTGTGACATTGTGTGGTGGTGTTGACAGAGTATGTATCTTGTGACATTGTGTGGTGGTGTTGACAGAGTATGTATCTTGTGACATTGTGTGGTGGTGTTGACAGAGTATGTATCTTGTGACATTGTGTGGTGGTGTTGACAGAGTATCGCGGCCAGTCTGCGCCAGGGAGGGCTGACGAGGCAGGGGTCTACAGCATCCTCCACCGGCTCACTTACAAGTCTTGAAGTCGCTCAGATTAACTCCTCCGTGACACCAGCAGGAGGTAGCACAATGCCACTGCACGAGCCGACCTCATTCGTCAACATTCCACTGCATGGTGAGTGGATTCATGTCAAACTGGCCTGGCACAGGTTAGAAGCTGTTTTATGCTTTTGTTTTTGTCAAACTTGATGTCGTTGTGCTAAGTAATTTTATGTGAAGCCATCCGTTTAAAACAAAACTGTCTGCAGGAAAAGATTTCTGTTGTGTTAACATTGTAGGTGACCTTTAGTGTGGTCTCTGTGATGTATGTCATGATGGTGACGGTGACGGTGATACAGCATTTGTGTGCACTGGAAATCTGACAGTTCTAACCATTAAGAAGCACATTACGGCAGCAACTAAAATTTGTTAAATAGTAATATAATATAGAACAAGTTAAAATAATAATAATAACTAAATAACAACTACTACAATGTTCTGGCAACTCTACCCATTCAGAGGTGCATCCCAGCAGTTCTAAACTTGTAATAAATACCACTTGTTTCCTCAGAGCCAGGCTTGATGAGCAACATGCCAATGTCGCCGGCTGATCTGCACGGCATGTGGTACCCTACGGTGCGCCGAACTCTCGTCTGTCTCTCAAAGCTCTACCGGTGCATTGATGTAAGTGTACGCAGCGGGAACTAGAGATCTTAAGGAAAAATTTATCATTAACAAAATTTGTTGTTCAATTCAATGAGTCTTCCAAAATGCATTATTCCCAAGGGCACTATTTCCATGACACGCCAGTGACAATGTCCCACTGGAGCGTCATGGTGTTGACAGTTTTTAGGCATTCAAGATCAAAACTTATTTTAAAAGTGCAAAATCAGGTTTATTTACCAGCAATGCAACTTTGTTGAAATTATCCCCTGGATACCCATCATTTGGACAGGCATAGTCTGTTTTGGACCGGTAAAAATGTGTAGTTGGGCGGGTTGAAATGTTTGGGAGCCAAAATAGCATATTTCATCAATATGTATGTATTGTCAGTTTACTCAGCTATGCTCTGAAAATTAGTGTCACTCTTGCATATGCATGGATTATTTTGTACTTATTGAATTATATATTATATATATATATATATATATATATATATATATAATTCCATATATATATATATATATATATATATATATATATATATCATTTAGGCAGGTTTCAGTTTGTGTCTCTGTTTATATTTACGTTACATGTCTGGTTGCAGAAAACAACGTTTCAGGGTCTATCGCAAGAGACTCTGTCCATGTGTGTCCATTCTCTGGTCAAGGCAAGTGACCTGATCGTCAAGAAGAAGGTAAGACGTCAGAGTTAGTGTCATCTGCTAGAGACATGAGCAGTATATATGTAAATATAGGTAAGGTGGGGAGCCTGTAGAAAAAGGCAGTGGCTCAGGGGTAGAGCTTCGGACTCTCGACTAAGAGGACGCGAATTCGAATCCTGTGCTGCGGTGTTAAAACCTTGGGCAAGTTTTCACTCAGCTGCATTAATGAGTACCTGGCTATAGACAGTGGTGGATATGTGTATGAGCAGTCTTTGCGCATTAATTGCAGTATATGGCTGGATGCTTCCAAGAGAAGTTGAAATGGGGTCTGATTGAACAGGTCTGTAAGTGAAGTAAAGTGTAAAGCGCTTTGAGCAGTCCTGAGGACTGGGTACTGGGCCATATAAGAACTTACCTTTACTTTCACTTTTTTATGATAAGTGTGTCAAATATCAATGCCTGCGATAAATTCAAATTTTGTAAACAGCCTACAATTTGGCGTCACTAATCTTCTATATGCTTTTGACTTGTTTAAGTTTGATGATTGCAAATATTAGGGACATTAAGCAGTTAATGTGTTCAGAGGTCTGTGAATTAACTGTTGATAAGTGTGTGTTTTACTATTGATGTGTTCGTGTGTTCAGAGCCTGCTGGACTCCCAGTTGTTTCTCATCAAACACCTGCTGATTCTGCGTGAACAGATTGCACCATTCCAGGTGAACTTTGTCATCAAAGAGACTGGTGTGGACTTCAGCAAGGTCCGAGGTAAGGTGGCTACAATCATGGACTTAGTCTGTGTCTTCCTCTGACCAGGAGATCATGCAAGAATTTACTACATAGAATTTTATTGTAATTTCGGCAACTTTATTTGAATTTTATACCTGGTGCCGTACCAACGTTTGTCTTTTTGATTTTTTTAAAAATCAGAACACACTAAAGAGATATTAAAACACAGTTTTGTTTTTATATTGAGCACTACTTAGTATTTAAAAAAACATCCAATGTTCACCAAATGAGAAATTGTTTTGATCGTTTGTTAAAACTGACACATTTTAAAGCAGTTATGGTAGTACTTCATGTTAAATTTGATCATCCGTCATTCTTTGGATATCATTATGAAGAAACTAAAGTCCAGTGAATCATACTAACTGACTGTTTTGTTACGTGTTGTTTATGTTTCCTTGTGTTCTTGTTTTGAGTTACTGATTTGAAATTTGACCGACACCCTTGCAGTAACCCTTGTAGATGCAGCTAAGGGGTTGTATGCGGCACGGTCGAAGCTGTTCGCTCTCAGTACCAACAACGCTGTGCTCCAGTTTCTTCTCGAGGTCAGTACATACCACGTAGCATTTGACTCGAAAATCAACATGGAAATCTTAATACAATCAAATGACCGTGGGTGTGTGGGGGTGGGTGGGTGTATGTGTGTCAGTCAGGATATTGCAAAGGATCGTATTTTATGCTGTGTAACATAAAAGTACATTAAAAATAAATTGGAAACTTCCTTGTAAGTGGATGTCCCTTTAATTCATTAGTACATATAACAAAGTTCATTGAGGATGTTACATATTTATGAGATGACAACGACAGTTCTTTAATAATCCTTGGGGAAAATTACATTTGGTGTCTCAGTACATCAGCTGCACATACAATATAGTATAAAAGAATGTCAAATATAAATATACCTGTGCATAGACACACATCAGCCTGTGATCATAATTTACTTTAAAGACATGAACAAAATCACAGAAAAATGCTATTGTGTTGACAGGGCACCCCACAGCCACTTGAGACTTACGTCGACTCGAAGAAGGAAGTCGACCAACAATTGAAGACGACTTGCGAGGACTTTATTCACCACACATCTGAGGAGTTGGTCGGGCCGCTCAAAGCCTTCATCACCAAGGTACATTGATGAGTTAGTTATGGCTTTGCCATCACCAAACATTGTCCATGATATCATGGTAAATTAACATTAGTTTGATGATATTTTGTGCTGCTGATGTAACATGTTTATTTAATTTTTTTAGCCCTCTGTTGGTGTAACATTTTACATTTCGGTAATCTGAGTACATTACTTATCTACTTTTCATCAGTCAGTTTTGTTTGTGTAGATTGTTAAAGCAACTTGTTAATCATTTGTCTCAGTTATGTTAATTAATGTAACTTGTTAGCCGTCTATATGTTAGATTTGTTGATCTAACCCATTAACTTTCTGTCGGTTTATAATTAAATGTATTAACCATCTATCTCAGTTATGTCCATGCCACTTGTTAACCCTCCATGTCCAAAATGCAGGCAGACGTTATTGTGAAAATGAACAACGAGGATGGCGGCCGCCAGGTGTCGCTGCGGTTGCAGCCATTTGCGAGTCCTGAGAAGGTGCACGATGTTGTGATGGAGACATATCGGCGACTCAAGAAGCGAAAGTTGGAAGTGCAGCGAAGCATGACCCTGTACCTAGCTAACCGCGACACTGAGTACATTCTATTTAAACCTATCAAGGTAGCTCACTTTACTGCATTCTGGTCCATAATATGCAACAAATTACTCTATTCTGTCCTTATAAAATATTGCTTGTCTCAACAGAAATCCACATTAGATTTGTTATTGGAGTCACCCCTTTTATATTTGTAATTAGCTCTCGTTTCAATTATGTATTTATTAATATTTTTCTATTTACATAATTATTTTTATTACAATTTGCACTAATAATGTATTGCTGTAGTCATTTATTATGATGAACTACTATATATATATATATATATATATATATATATATATATATATATTGAACATATATTACACATATACATAAATACATATAATATATATATACTTCTATTTCTTGACTATATTGATACATAATATAATTTACAACAATGCCAACTTTGGTTTAGTTGTAGTTTTTCTAGTTCAGTTCCATACAACATCTTAACTGTATGTATTCATGTTTTACTTGTACTTTTATTATATTTATCATTTTTAATTACTATTGTCCACGCTACTGAACAGTTTTACTTTGGATTTGTGTCTAAATAAAGTCTATAATTATATTATTATTATCGCATTGACAGCAATGTTGTAGTAACAATGGTACGCATCAAGTCATCATTGCTTGTATAATTAATGTCTGTGAAGAGGGAACATAATTCTTGCATATTTTATCATGGTTGGTTGACCAAGTGATTGTTTTTTTAGTCTCAGATCCTCAACAGTTTCCAACAACTCATCACGATCCTCGAGGCAAATTATTCGGAAGAGGATCAACAGATCATTGGCAGCCCAACCCTTGAACAGGCAAGTGTCTATGATGTTCCAATAAACCATCTCTGTCTGCCTCTCCCTCCATCTGTCTCTCCTAACTCTGCCTCTTCTCACTCTCTCTCCTCACTCTCCCTCTCTCCTCACTCTCCCTCTCTCTCCTCACTCTCCCTCTCTCTTCTCACTCTCTCTTCTCACTCTCTCTCCCTCTCTCCTCACTCTCCCTCTCTCGCTCCTCACTCTCTCTCCTCACTCTCCCTCCCTCTCTCGCTCCTCACTCTCTCTCCTCACTCTCCCTCTCTCTTCCTCACTCTCTCTCTCTCTCCTCACTCTCCCTCTCTCCTCACTCTCCCTCTTTCCTTACTCTCCCTCTCTCTCCTCACTCTGTTTCTCTCTCTCCTCACTCTCCCTCTCTCTGTCTCCTCACTCTCACTCTCTTTCTCTCTCTCCCCTCACTCTGTCTCCCTCTCTCCTCACTCTCCCTCTCTCTCTCACTCTCTCTCCTCCCTCTCTCTCCTCACTCTTCCTCTCTCTCCTCACTCTCCCTCTCTCTCTCCATCTCTCTCCCTCTTGCTCCTCACTCTGTCTCTCCCTCACCTGTGCATCACGTTAAATCTCATAGAACTATGTCTACCTCTGTGGTTTTGGACACTTCCGCGGTTGTGACACTTCAGGTTGTGACAATCCCAGGGTTGTGACGCTTCCAGGGTTTTATAACTTCAGCGTCTGTGTCAGGTTCATGACTATCAATATTTGAACACAAGTAATGACAACGTAGCACAGCTTTGTGGATTCAAAATGAAAGCCCTTAGGAAATTGTCATATGTAGGGCCTATACACTAAGTAAATAATTTGTTTATTTCCGAACACAGCAATTAAGAATTACACAATCCTATATTATAAATACAATATTATATATATATATATATATATTTATATAACCATGAGTGTTGGTGGAAATGGGCTGAACAGAAGTGCAATACTGATATATGGTTCACCCCCAACCAGTATAGATACATGTTTAATAAATACAATATCTTAAGCAAAAGCAATTATAATTCCAATGAAAATGCATTAAACAGTGCCTACACGACATAGTGTCTAGCCAGAATTAATGTGATTTTTTCTAATACATAGATAGATGTAACTTACAGCTGTTTTAGATGCCTGTGTGGTTCTATTACTGTGGACAAGTCATCATGTGTCGAGGACCAGTCACCATATATCTATGTATTTTATAGTAAACCTGTATTAATGGTGTTCCTGGTGAATGTTCACAGATCAACCTCCTCCTCACCAGCACGCAAAACAAGGTGCACCCGAGACGTTCTGTCGAGGACCAGCCATCACCCCTCCCTGCTGTCACTCCCAACGCAGCATCTCGTCTTGGCATCAATCCTGACATGGCGTTACTCAACAACACGACACCCCAGGCTGCCGTGTCGGATGTCCTGTCATCTGCGTCAGATGTACTGTCATCTGCGTCAGATGTACTGTCATCTGCTGCCTCTCACATTCCACAGTCCACGGTTGACAACGCTCCGGAAACGGCCAACACGACGGAACACGTGATAACGACAGGAGATGCGGGAACATAAGGGTTAACATGTGATATAGACACCTGTGGCAGTGTGAGAGTTAAAACAATTAATTAGTTGCTACCAGACAGGTCTTCTGGGTGCGTGTGAAACTCCACTGCCAGTGGTTGGCATGGCAATGATTTTCACTTCTTTGACTGCTGAACTATACACGGTTGCCACAGAAGCAATTGGCTCAAGTGTCTGGGTTAGGAAACGTTTGTGTTCAGTCGTTGCCTTATTTTGGAAGAATGTTAGGGCACGGAGTCTAACTGATTGGCTTGCATATCTGATATGGATTATACAAATTGTTAATTTAGGGGCGAGGTTCTATAGAGCATTCTGCCATCTCGCACTCGGGTGTCATTTTGTAGTGGCGACATTCCTTCTGCCTCCATCAAGAACCCATTTCTTTTTACTATTATACATACTACGTTCTACGTAAGCTTTATTCTGTCCTACTTCCACATGTCGCTGCGTGTTTACAGACAGTCCAACTACTATAAACATGCAAGACATATCAGTGCAAGAGATTACATGCTGATTGTTGTGACCACTACACCAAAAACTAATTAGACCGTGTGTCTAGATTGATATGCAAACACCAATCAATGCAGGTGCATTTGTTTGGTTCAAGGCTCTCGAGATGTTTTACAATTATGATTGTGCAAAAAATGGCATCCAGTTTGGCTGTTCACCCAACTACAGTTGTGTGTACGTAACTGGAGTGTTGGAAGTAGCTGTGCTTGATTGCTGCCAGTGACTTCGTAGGATTCAACACTTTGTATTTATCAGGGATGTGTGCAGGTGTTTGTGAGTGTAAATAAATGACGCGTTATTGTTGACCGGTGACCTTTTTCCAGCAAGTTGTTGTTTATATTTCTTCGGTGACATCGACAGACGTCATCAGCTGGGACTGGAGGGGACATGGGGCAGTAGACAGTGGTGTAGGAAGAGACAAGGGGATGAAGGACAGAGTGGGAGGAAGAGAGGAGGAGAAAAATATACAAAACAAATCGGCAGCTTTCAGTCAATACTACAATCAGCACCTTACAGTCAAAACTGGAGTGCTTTGTGAATGACTGACACTTGATCAAAAAGTTTTCATATCCAAATCAAGATGTTTTTACCTGTAGAGACTTTCATTGGTCGTTGTTACACATTAACTCTCTCAAGTACTGAGAAATTCGACATCTTGATTTTGGTATGAAAACATTTTGATTTGGAAAGAACTATCCTATCCTGAGAAATGTTCAGTAAGACACACATTGAACATGTCAACATTGTTTATTATCCCAGCATCTTTATACATTGCTTATTAATCCAATAATACATTAATGCGTTGTCTTCTACAGTGCAATGTCTCCAACATTCCACTAAACAAAGATTGTTCACACTGTACCTATCATAACTCAGATCATATACACAGAAAGCAGACTAGCTGTAGTAAATTAAGTGATTGCCACTCTATAGGTAAATAACTGAAAGTAACTTGTGTCATAGCAGCACCTTATAGCAGCAGAGCGTGACTCGGGCAGGGTTATGAGAGTAGTTGCTGTACCGTTGGCTCAAGCGTCCGATAATGCTGCGACTCCAGGGAGAATTTTACCTGTCAACAAACATCACATCACGTATAATTTCACGTGAACACAGTTCCAGGCAAAGGACGAGCTGGATGGACAACATTCGGGAGTGGACTGACCTCGACGTTCAAACGCTACTGATACTAAAACTAGATGGCCCCCAGTGGAGGGCATTCACTGCATCGTCTGCAACCATCATGTCTCTCCCACGACCTGACATGGCTTAGGGTGAGTGAGCGAGCGAGCGAGTGAGAGAGCGAGCGAGCGAGTGAGCGAGTGAGAACACAATTAAGTTACATACCATAACCAACTAACTCACAACATGAGTACTGAGTTCATAGCATCAGGACTGCGCAAACAACTTTAGGACTGAGTGAATAACCTAGGGACTGAGCGGGTTGAGTGGATAACCTAGGGGTCAGTTGACAATCTGAGGACTGAGTAGACAACTTGAGGACTGAGTGGATAACCTGACACTTGTGTGGATAACCTAGATCGAGTGAACACTATTGGGTCTGAGTGGATAACCTACGGTCTGAGTGGACAACCTAGGGTCTGAATGGACAACCTACGGTCTGAGTGGACAACCTACAGTCTGAGTGGACAACCTACAGTCTGAGTGGACAACCTAGGGTCTGAATGGACAACCTAGGGTCTGAATGGACAACCTATGGTCTGAGTGGACAACCTACAGTCTGAGTGGACAACCTACAGTCTGAGTGGACAACCTAGGGTCTGAATGGACAACCTACGGTCTGAATGGACAACCTAAGGTCTGAATGGACAACCTACGGTCTGAATGGACAACCTACAGTCTGAGTGGACAACCTAGGGTCTGAATGGACAACCTACGGTCTGAATGGACAACCTAAGGTCTGAATGGACAACCTACGGTCTGAATGGACAACCTACAGTCTGAGTGGACAACCTAGGGTCTGAATGGACAACCTACGGTCTGAATGGACAACCTACAGTCTGAGTGGACAACCTAGGGTCTGAATGGACAACCTACGGTGTGAATGGACAACCTAAGGTCTGAATGGACAACCTATGGTCTGAGTGGACAACCTTGGTTCTGAATGGACAACCTACGGTCTGAGTGGACAACCTTGGTCTGAATGGACAACCTAAGGTCTGAATGGACATACCTACGGTCTGAATGGACAACCTACGGTCTGAATGGACAACCTACGGTCTGAATGGACAACCTAAGGTCTGAATGGACAACCTAAGGTCTGAATGGACAACCTACGGTCTGAGTGGACAACCTAGGGTCTGAATGGACAACCTACGGTCTGAGTGGACAACCTACGGTCTGAATGGACAACCTAAGGTCTGAATGGACAACCTTGGTTCTGAATGGACAACCTACAGTCTGAGTGGACAACCTAGGGTCTGAATGGACAACCTACGGTCTGAGTGGAAAACCTAGGGTCTGAATGGACAACCTACGGTCTGAGTGGACAACCTACGGTCTGAATGGACAACCTACGGTCTGAATGGACAACCTTGGTTCTGAATGGACAACCTACAGTCTGAGTGGACAACCTAGGGTCTGAATGGACAACCTACGGTCTGAGTGGACAACCTACGGTCTGAATGGACAACCTAAGGTCTGAATGGACAACCTTGGTTCTGAATGGACAACCTACAGTCTGAGTGGACAACCTAGGGTCTGAATGGACAACCTACGGTCTGAGTGGACAACCTAGGGTCTGAATGGACAACCTACGGTCTGAGTGGACAACCTACGGTCTGAATGGACAACCTAAGGTCTGAATGGACAACCTTGGTTCTGAATGGACAACCTACAGTCTGAGTGGACAACCTAGGGTCTGAATGGACAACCTACGGTCTGAATGGACAACCTAAGGTCTGAATGGACAACCTACAGTCTGAGTGGACAACCTAGGGTCTGAATGGACAACCTACGGTCTGAATGGACAACCTAAGGTCTGAATGGACAACCTACGGTCTGAATGGACAACCTACAGTCTGAGTGGACAACCTAGGTCTGAATGGACAACCTACGGTCTGAATGGACAACCTACAGTCTGAGTGGACAACCTAGGGTCTGAATGGACAACCTACGGTGTGAATGGACAACCTAAGGTCTGAATGGACAACCTATGGTCTGAGTGGACAACCTTGGTTCTGAATGGACAACCTACGGTCTGAGTGGACAACCTTGGTTCTGAATGGACAACCTAAGGTCTGAATGGACAACCTATGGTCTGAATGGACAACCTACGGTCTGAATGGACAACCTACGGTCTGAGTGGACAACCTAGGGTCTGAATGGACAACCTACGGTCTGAGTGGAAAACCTACGGTCTGAGTGGAAAACCTAGGGTCTGAATGGACAACTTACGGTCTGAGTGGACAACCTACGGTCTGAATGGACAACCTTGGTTCTGAATGGACAACCTACAGTCTGAGTGGACAACCTAGGGTCTGAATGGACAACCTACGGTCTGAGTGGACAACCTAAGGTCTGAATGGACAACCTACGGTCTGAGTGGACAACCTAAGGTCTGAATGGACAACCTACGGTCTGAGTGGACAACCTAAGGTCTGAATGGACAACCTACGGTCTGAGTGGACAACCTACAGTCTGAGTGGACAACCTAGGGTCTGAGTGGACAACCTACAGTCTGAGTGGACAACCTGGGGTCTGAGTGGACAACCTACGGTCTGAGTGGACAACCTAAGGTCTGAATGGACAACCTACGGTCTGAGTGGACAACCTACGGTCTGAGTGGACAACCTGGGGTCTGAATGGACAACCTACAGTCTGAGTGGACAACCTACGGTCTGAGTGGACAACCTAGGGTCTGAGTAGACAACCTTGGTTCTGAATGGACAACCTACAGTCTGAGTGGACAATCTAGGATCTGAGAGAACAACCTGTGGACTAAGTTGACAACCTGAGAAATGACTGGACATGGTCAGACTAGACTACCCCGTCACGTACCCTCCAGTAGCTCGAGACTGGCGCCCCCACCAGTGCTGATGTGACTCAGTTTGTCCTCTGTCTTGAACTTGACACAGCAGGTGGCTGTGTCTCCCCCACCTGTTGACGGAATATACACACTCATATATACTTTACATAAAAGCCTGGTCCTCGACACTGAGCAAACTCACAGATCAAGTCAAGTTAAAGTAGCCAGATCTACATGCAGGACATTTTTAGTGACATTTTGATTTTTTAAATGATTAATTTTTTTCTTATCTTATCAATTTTTTTAATTCAATTTTAACTTGATTTTATAATTGTTTATTTATATATAATTTGTGAGTGCTCTGATTAGCATTTAGTTAGAGACTGCACGATGTAAGAACTATTATTATTATTATAAACATGCAGTATGACAGGTACCCTGGCAGTGACCTACAGAGTTCTGTACCTTACGGCTCTATATGGTACTTCTTCCATTAATGACCACCGGTCAACTTGCTGACCATTATTGTCATAAGTTTTTCAGAGTTGTTTTTCTCTAGAATTAATGAGTCCACTACAGGTTACACTTTTACCCCTGTGTGGGATCTTTTACTTCCCCTGGCATAGACACCAGATAGAAGGGACCACCGGCTTTGAGTGTCTATTCTGAAAGACACGGTCAAAAGGGTAGAACAAAATTATGCACTTTTCAGATGGAAGGGAAAGCCAGGATATATTGAATGTCTTGTCTTTTTATTCAGTAACACGTTTATAGAAAATTCAAAAGGATTATCACTGATCATGGAACTACACGGACTACTGGTTTTGATGATAAAAGGTTTCAAAACTGTATACAAATAACTGTTTCGATGGAATACTGCTGCATGGTGCACAGCCCTAGTGACCAACCTCAGTCCCAAAAAAGGGGCAAAAAGAAAGGTTTGTTTTGGCCCAAAAAATTTAAAAAAAAGGTTGATTGAAGTTGTAGGGGGAAAAAAAACCCTCGCCACCCCCCAAAACTTTCCCCTAACCCACCAATATCCACATCCCCTTGTGGTCAGCTATTGGAACGTTGCTGAGCGCTGGAAACAACAAGAACACTGCTGCCACCTACCGGGGGTGGGTCTTCCCTTCTTGTAGCCCCCAAACGTGCGTTTTTTTATGTATTTCCCCAACATAACAATACAGCGAAGTTGTCAAATACATATTGCCATTGAGGTTAAAAAGGAAAATATCAGATGAAAAATTGTATACTGTTTTACCCCTGTACATGGGTCTTAAAAAAAACTTCCTTTTCAAGTAAGGTGTTTAAAAATTTTTTTAAAAGGGTATTTTAACACAACATAAAAATTACATTTTATTTGGTTTATTTTTTAGTACAAAATTGTTCTTATTGGGTTAATTTTAAATTGTAATATATTGATGAAAATTATGATTGTATACCCCTTAAAATAGGATAAAATTGAAAAACAAATTAAAACACTATTTCCAGTAAAGGCTGGAAAGTAAATTATGGTGATAAAGGTGCAGTATTATTATAAACTCATGATTCCCAGGTGATTTTCATTTGGATATTTTGAAAAGTTTAGTGATTGCATAGTTTTAAAGGCGGGCATATATTTAAAAATTTGTTATAAAGGCTGAACATATTCCCATGGTAAAAGGCTGCAGTATTCCATGGTGATAAAGGTTGGCATTATGGTGATAAAGGCTGGCAGTGAGTTCCATGGTGATAAAGGCTGGTAGTGAGTTCCATGGTGATAAAGGCTGGCAGTGAGTTCCATGGTGATAAAGGCTGGCAGTGAGTTCCATGGTGATAAAGGCTGGCAGTGAGTTCCATGGTGATAAAGGCTGGCAGTGAGTTCCATGGTGATAAAGGCTGGCAGTGAGTTCCATGGTGATAAAGGCTGGCAGTGAGTTCCATGGTGATAAAGGCTGGCAGTGAGTTCCATGGTGATAAAGGCTGGCAGTGAGTTCCATGAAAGTGGGACCATGGATAAGGCTGGTAGTGAGTTCCATGGGGTGAAAAAGGGGGGCTGGCAGTGAGTTCCATTGTGATAAAGGCTGGCAGTGAGTTCCATGGTGATAAAGGCTGGAGTGAGTTCCATGGTGATAAAGGCTGGAGTGAGTTCCATGGTGATAAAGGCTGGCAGTGAGTTCCATGGTGATAAAGGCTGGCAGTGAGTTCCATTATAAGGCTGATTTTTAAAGGCTGGCAGTGAGTTCCATGGTGATAAAGGCTGGTAGTGAGTTACATGGTGATAAAGGCTGGGAGTGAGTTCCATGGTGATAAAGGCTGGGAGTGAGTTCCATGGTGATAAAGGCTGGCAGTGAGTTCCATGGTGATAAAGGCTGGCAGTGAGTTCCATGGTGATAAAGGCTGGCAGTGAGTTCCATTGTGATAAAGGCTGGCAGTCAGTTCCATGGTGATAAAGGCTGGCAGTGAGTTCCATGGTGATAAAGGCTGGTAGTGAGTTCCATGGTGATAAAGGCTGGCAGTCAGTTCCATGGTGAAAAAGGCTGGTAGTCAGTTCCATGGTGATAAAGGCTGGCAGTGAGTTCCATTGTGATAAAGGCTGGCAGTCAGTTCCATGGTGATAAAGGCTGGCAGTGAGTTCCATGGTGATAAAGGCTGGTAGTGAGTTCCATGGTGATAAAGGCTGGTAGTGAGTTCCATGGTGATAAAGGCTGGCAGTCAGTTCCATGGTGATAAAGGCTGGCAGTGAGTTCCATTGTGATAAAGGCTGGCAGTCAGTTCCATGGTGATAAAGGCTGGCAGTGAGTTCCATGGTGATAAAGGCTGGTAGTCAGTTCCACGGTGATAAAGGCTGGTAGTCAGTTCCAAGGTGATAAAGGCTGGCAGTGAGTTCCACGGTGATAAAGGCTGGTAGTGAGTTCCATGGTGATAAAGGCTGGTAGTGAGTTCCACGGTGATAAAGGCTGGTAGTGAGTTCCATGGTGATAAAGGCTGGCAGTGAGTTCCATAGTGATAAAGGCTGGTAGTCAGTTCCAAGGTGATAAAGGCTGGCAGTGAGTTCCATGGTGATAAAGGCTGGTAGTGAGTTCCATGGTGATAAAGGCTGGTAGTGAGTTCCACGGTGATAAAGGCTGGTAGTGAGTTCCATGGTGATAAAGGCTGGCAGTGAGTTCCATGGTGATAAAGGCTGGTAGTGAGTTCCATGGTGATAAAGGCTGGTAGTGAGTTCCATGGTGATAAAGGCTGGCAGTGAGTTCCATGGTGATAAAGGCTGGTAGTGAGTTCCATGGTGATAAAGGCTGGTAGTGAGTTCCATGGTGATAAAGGCTGGTAGTGAATTCCAACACTTAATAAGGTTTTTACACTGGAAACTTCATTTAAAACGAAAGTCAAAATAAGAACTACAGGGCACGGGTAGTCAAGCTTCAGCTCATATCCGACAACACCATCTTCTGCATTAGTCACTGACTTGTCATAATTTCAGTTGTTTTGTAATATTCTTCACAGAGTATTAAAATTGGCCCATGTGAAAAATACACAGAGCTTCCATCTAAATATCCCCTGGTAGAATGCATTTAGTTGTGACATGAAGCATAGTATAGATGTATAGCTACACTCTGGGGCGGTGTTCCATCAATGTGGAGGGTGACTTTAGAGACAACCTACGTCGTCAGTTATGTGTACATGTGTGCAGACGCGGGAACAGGGGGAGAAAGGGTGACAGATGCCCCTCTGGAATTTCGGCGGGGGGCTGACATATGCTTCTGCCTCCCAGTAAATCCAAAGTAATGGTGAGACGTGTGTGGAAATAAAAACACATACATAAAAGCATCTGAAAACATGGGGGGCCAATTTGGTCGTAAAAACAGTGTTTTGGGATGGCAGATACATGGTTATGCTTACATAAGACGAGACGTCCAGAATGGGGCGCAGAGTATGAGACAGCAGGGATGGGGGAATGATACTGAAGCTGTGGGAATTATCAGCCCCCAAATGCAATTAATTCCCATTTCATTGTGTGTGTGTGGTGGTGTGGTGGTGTGCATGCGTGCATGCATGCGTGCGTTAAATGCATGTGTAACAGATGATAAGAGTCTTCAACAAGTTGCAATCAAAGTAAACAACCGGTGCTCACCCATTCCAGACAATAGTCTTAGCTTTAAGTATCACTGCGGTGAAGGTCTTCACTGTTGCTGGACCAACGTCGAGGCCCTACAGCATGGCACGGCACAACGGTCACTCGTGAGTAGTAACTGTCAGACTATTACTGGACATGACCAAACATAACAACAGTGACACTAATTTCAACCTTTAGACGGTGTCATGTTCAAACTGGCCATGTCTCATTGCAAGAATGGTGGAAACGTCTCATCAAATGACAGTTAATCATTTAAAGGGAAGATAATGGTTAATTGTTCATAATTTGTAGTATGAACAAAATATATTCTAATATACTTTCCATACAAGTGTGTTTCAGTGACACAGAAACAAAACAATAATTCAACAGTTCTACCTTTACTAAAATCACTGAGGTGTCTTTCAAATCTTTGACTTGGGAACTCGGATTTTGTTTAGAAAAATCGTGACCCAATGGGGGAGATGATATATATACCACACAGATATACCTCACTTTTAATCCAACCAGGAACCACATCTTCCAAAGTACCACACGGTCACATATTATTATTTGAAAATATTTATAAAGCCGGGCTAAAAATCTGCTCAAAGGTGCTAACAATATAAAATAGCTAAACACACATATATAGATATATGCTAAATAATTAAGTTAAATAAGTAGATTAAATAAATATGTTCACATATGTTAAATAAATAAATTAATTCAATAAAAAATACCTTAAACAAATCGCTTCCTCCCAAAACACATTTCAACAAAAAACATGCTACAGTAAACACAGTATGACAGGATGGTGTAATAAAAACAAAGGGAGCCCTCCCAGTCCTACCATGCAGCCACTGGGGATGCCTGTCTCCACTGTCGCTGTTCCCACTTTGGCATCGGCTGCAAACTTGTCCCCAGTGACAAAGTCCGAGGGCAGGTGGATCTGAACCTTGTTCTTGGTTGCTTTCTCCATCAGGCCCTTCACCAGCTTCGCTCCCTCATCATCATACAGCGAGTTGGCAATCTGCAAGCAGAGGGTGTCTTTATCACTCGTCAGCCTCCCTTCATTACGGTCAAACTCGACCATCCTGCTGACCGTCCCACGAACCCAAACTGTAACGTATTGAACTTCTACCAAAGCAGCAGCGACTCTGTGGAACTGTGCATGTTAACATCAGAACTAGTGACAGCTGCACCAACTTTCAAAGGTAACTAAAGATATTCCTGTTCCCTGGCAGCAACATATAGTGTTGACAACAGTCAAAATACCAATATATCAACCCTGTTTTAATACCTAGTTTATTTTATTTAAAGCCATGGATGTACAGTTTGTCTGTCATCATACTGTTTTAATTCCACCCCATTTTTGTTTTGTTATTTTTACTCTTACCATTATTTGATGTTTTAGGTTTACTACCCTTATATTTAATTGTATTTCAACTGTTTAATTCAATATACGACTATTTGTTGTTTTGCTTTTAAATTATTTAACTGAATATTTTAATGCTCTAAATATTTACCTGTACATTTTTAGTATTATTGTATTGTAACACACAATAGAGCACTGTGTGATATATAAATATTGTATTTGTTATTTTAATTTGTTATTCAGCAAGTGTTAGCTCCTCACAATGCATCCTCGCAAGCCACGGCTGTTTACAGTGCAAAGCTGGTCCTGGCTGATCCCATAGACAAAGTGCCAAAGTTAAAAGGCCAAAAAAGAAAAAGTCAAACATAAATCCTGACTTTGCCAGTTGCAACTGCTTCAGGCATGAGAACAATGCAAATACCTGCCCCAATTTGAAGATGGATATACGACTGGTGGAAATCCCTATGTAATGACCTGTTCACATCATGGTTAACTGGAATATGTTTACATTATGGTCACCTGACCTGGTTTGAACCACATAGTCTAGTCGGAAAAGGTACCGTGCACCCGCCAGAAATATATATATATTTAATTGGTATCAGTAGATAGGAAAAAATGTCCATAATAACATTATTGTTGACATGATCACATGTGTCTATGACAATTTAATATGCAAATTAGTGCCGCTATTATTGATAAATCTTTTTTTACCATATATCATCCAATATTGCACTTAGCAGCACAAATAAGGTGTCCAGTCAGACCCACGTTTTCAGGGTCAATGATCATCAAAAGGACCATTCTTTAATTAACTAAGTGTGTCACTGGCATGCTGTGCAAATTCTAAAGTGACAGCATTATTGAAAATGTGACTTTTACGCTGTACTCAGTCAATATTGCAGGTAAGTTGAGAAAGTTGAAGGCCTGAACAAAGGTAAAGGCCAGTGTGATTTACCTCTATGTTATTTAGAACATCGAGAAAGTTGAAGGCCTGAACAAAGGTAAAGGCCAATGTGATTTACCTCTATGTTATTGAGAACATCGAGAAAGTTGAAGGCCTGAACAAAGGTAAAGGCCAGTGTGATTTACCTCTATGTTATTGAGAACATCGAGATAGGTGAAGGTCTCACATATGGTGAAGGACAGCAAGACTTACCTGCATGTTGTTGGGGACTTTGAAAAAGGTCAAGGTCTCACACAAGGTGAAGTACAGCATGACTTACCTCCATGTTGTTGATGACCTTGAGGAAGGTGAAGGCCATGCCCCCACCAATGATCATTTCATTGACTTTATCAAGAAGACTCTCAATCAGCAGAATCTTGTCAGCCACCTTCGCACTGCCAACACAACGTAACTACCAGCTGTAAACATGTAAACAGTCACGGTCTGTTTGTTGCTGCTTGCAATGTAGTAACATACACTAGCATCAGTACAAAACTACAAACCATGTGTCCAAATGTTTTATGCCAGTACAAATTCTTCTAAGTTAAATCTCCAACTCTTAAGCCCTCACATCTATGGAAATAAGCTGTAGTTTTGAGTGGACACGGAACCTACAGAACTAATCAGCCAGGTGGCGCCATTATGCAACTTGGGCCGCGTGCCATCAACCGTCAGCGTCTCATTACCTGGCTATGACTCATTCTTTCATTATATCCTACATTTGTTAACACACGTTGTACATATGCCTTATAGTTTTAACAAGTGGTGTCTAAACTCAAAGGCGATCTAAAGAATAAACAGTGTGCACACATTCATAAAGAACACAAATACATCACAGTCCCAAGGTCCATATCCTGTAGGCCCCATTACTTACAAAAGGCTGGCAGAATCCAAATCTCATACACAAATGCTGACGTAAAACATCTTATATTGTGTCTGCACTCGGTAAATCATTCACTGACCAGAATGAAGGTAGAATGTAACCTTTCATAGATTTAAGAGGTAAGAAAGCAACTGAACACTTCTTTTAAACCTGCCTTTTCATCCAAATGAAATGTGCACGCAGCAGTGAACACTGAACATTTTATCCACATTTTCCTTTCATTATTTATTATTATCTCTAAACTTGCAGATGTTCTACTCACTTTCACTATCATAGATGTTCTTTTTAAGGTTTTTTATAATCTTAATAAGTACATTCCAAGATTTCAGTATTGTTTAATGTGCCTCCAAATGGCAATTAGCACCAGATTTATAATACACAAAAATGGTATTAAATTAATTCAAATCAAATCACTCACCCTCCGAGGATAGCGAGAAATGGGCGCTCTGGTTTATCAAGAGCTTTAGCAAAGTACTCAAGTTCCTTCTTCAGCAGGAAGCCAGATGCCTTCTGGGGCAGTTGACAGCCAACCATCGAACTGAAGACAACAAACAAAATCATCATTCTCCGCAAGTGTTGCTAAAGTAACAATTTGATAACTGTTTGAAAAATATATATTATATTATTTAATGCAAAACATCAAAATAACATAATGTTACCACATAAATCAGTAACCATCTTATATATGTATATATGTGTATATATGTATGTATATATATATATATATATATATATATATATATATATATATATATACGATTAATCTTGTAATAGAACTAGATTGATCTACAGCTGCCATATTTCAGACTGCCCCATGATGCCATATGTTGAAACACATTTAAACACATTTAAACAAAACTTATGCAAAGGCAATGTAGATATGTTGTCAACAATGTGCTATATTTCGAGAATTTACAATTTAACAATTTTCCCCACAACTATCCTACTTTGGTGGGTGGTCCCTGTCCTCTTAGAGTGCAGTGGCTCAGGGGTAGAGCTTCCAACTCTTAACTAAGAGAACCCGGGTTCGAGTCCTGTGCTACGGTGATAAACCCTGGGCAAGTTTTTTTCACTCTACATTGCTCCAGTTCATTCAGCGGTATGAATGAGTACCTGGCTACAGACAGTGGTGACTATCTGAACGAACAGCCTTCGCATTTTAATTGCAGCATGGCTGGATGCTTCCTAGAGAAGTTGAAATGGTGTTTGATTAAGCATATCTGTCAGGGAAGTAAAATGTAAAGTTCTTTGAGCAGTCCTGAGGATTGGATACTGCGCTATATAAGAACTTACTTATACTTTTAATTTATTCTTACCTATGCGCCCGATGGGCCGTCCCAAACGCATCATTCACATAGATGTCACCCAGCTTGGACAACGACGCTCGGAATGTCTTCACCGCTGCCTCATCTGCCTTCAACCTGGAGAGACAACCACAGCTTCATCTACAGACTCTAGAGTTCATGAGTCCACCACAGGTTATCCATTCACATCTTCCCCCAAGGGGGGTGTTTTACTTCCCCCCGCAGACATCAACACAAAGGGACCAACAGGTTTCTGGTGTCTCTTCCCAAAGGCAACATGAGTTAAACAAAGTTGCCTAAGTTTCAAACACTATTAAATGGTAAATAGCCACTAGCATGGAAATTGTTTTCCTTGAAATTGTACATTCAGTGCTGTTTCAGTTCTGTTAGCTTGCTAGTCCTAAGTAAACGCTTTAGAACAGACCATATGTGACATGGTCTGGGGTTATATATTTTGACTTACTTATCTTTTTCAATTATGTATTTTATTTTAATAGTCTTTACGATGCATTTTACAAACATGCTGCCGCCATGTTTTTGTTACCAATTTTATGTGCTGTACCAAATGTATTTCTGGCATTTCAATGTATATCTAAATATACATATCCATTTCAAAATTGTCTTAAATGTACAGTAAAGTTTTGAATTTCGAATACCTTTTTCCCATCAGCACCCACACCCTTTCCCTCTTCCTCGATGTGGAAGCGCAGGTTCTCAAGCAGGATGACAGTGCCAGGCTTGGGACTAGCACAGGCCGCCTCCACCTCAGCACCCACGCAGTCCTTGAGGAAGGTGACAGGTCTACAAGACACAGGTAGACAGTGACACAGTCCTTGAAGGTGACAGGTCTACAAGACACAGGTAGATAGTGACACAATCCTTGAAGGTGACAGGTCTACAAGACACAGGTAGACAGTGACACAGTCCTTGAAGGTGACAGGTCTACAAGACACAGGTAGATGGTGACACAATCCTTGAAGGTGACAAGTCTACAAGACACAGGTAGACAGTGACACAGTCTTTGAAGGAGACAGGTCTACAAGACACAGGTAGACAGTGACACAGCCACACAGGTAGACAGTGACACAGTCTTTGAAGGAGACATGTCTACAAGACACGGGTAGACAGTGACACAGCCACACAGGTAGACAGTGACACAGGTAGACAGTGACAGTCTTTGAAGATGACAGATCTACAAGACACAGGTAGACAGTGACACAGATAGAGAGTGAAGGTGAGAGGTCTAGGTGAGAGGTCTACAAGACACAGGTAGACAGTGACACAGATAGAGAGTGAAGGTGAGAGGTCTAGGTGAGAGGTCTACAAGACACAGGTAGACAGTGACACAGATAGAGAGTGAAGGTGAGAGGTCTAGGTGAGGTCTAGGTGAGAGGTCTACAAGACATAGATAGATAGTGTTACAGGCTGACTGCAACAAATAGTGTATCAGTATTGATAAGCTTAAGCATGCATTCACCCACACCCACACAACACACCCACCCACACACAACACACCCACCCACACACAATACACCCACCCACACAACACCCACCCACCCACACACAACACAACACACCAACTCACATACACACACAACACATACAATCTATAATGTACACAAGCATATACATGTACACTTACTTGCCAAGAACTTTGGGCAGTTCATCTGCAACAGGCTGGAGTGTAAACTTAGGGTTGGGCTGCCCGTCCGGGCGGCCCAGATGACTCATGAGCACCACAGAACGGGCGCCCTGATCCAGGGCATACTTGATGGTTGGCAGAGCAGCCACAATTCTACAACACAAAACATTCATACTTTGATAAAACCCAACTGGAAAAACACACTGTAATAACAGCAATGTCCTCTAATACACATAATACAATAATAACAGTAATGTCACGTAATACACCTGTACAATAACAACAGTAATGTTATGTAATACACCTATACAATAATAACAGTAATGTCACCTAATACACCTATACAATAACAACAGTAATGTTATGTAATACACCTATACAATAATAACAGTAATGTCACGTAATACACCTGTACAATAACAACAGTAATGTTATGTAATACACCTATACAATAATAACAGTAATGTCACCTAATACACCTATACAGATAATACAGTATTAACAGTAATGTTATGTAATACACATAATATTATACAGTAATGTCACCTACCGGTAATACACCTATACAGCAGTAATAACAGTAATAACAGTAATGTCACCTATCAGTAATATACCTATACAATAATAACAATAATGTCACCTATCAGTAATATACCTATACAATAATAACAATAATATCACCTCATACACCTAAATAGTAATAACCAAAATGTCACCTACCGGTAATATGTGACTATATAGTTAATAACATCAGCTAATACATATACAGTAATCACAAAGTACTTCCACCCAATGGAATTATGGAATGTGACCCAACCAGCAAGCAGTGATGGCATCTGATGCAGAAGTATTTCAGAGAGCCCTCTTCCATCAAGTTAATCATTGGGAAATCGCATGGCACGTTTCTAATCATGCACACATTTATTGTGTTTGTACAATTCACAAAAGGTTTTCCGTAAATGTGATATCTATGATAAATTTTTAATTGCCTTAATCATAATAAAATCAAATATATAACTCAAATACAGAAAGCCTAGAATACTGGTATGTGGATCCTACATGTTTCTAAAAGAAGATTACCGGTAATTAATTTTATACAATACAGGACATTCTAAAGACAACTTCTTATAGTAGAATATCTAGGCAAAAATGTAACATTTTAGTTTTTGAGACAATGACAAGAACTGATCGACTGACCTCTGAGTGTTGGTAATCTGTCCATCTTTTAGTGGCACGTTGAAATCAACCCTGAAACACCACACAATTGTTATTTGTTAAACACGATTACTAAAAGTGGAATGGTTGCACCTAGCCACCCAAACTGAATCGATGTGTTTTAGTGCTGTACGTGGAAGTGGACTGCACCATTCGTCGGGTTTTGACTCTCGAAGTCACTGCCTGCCGATGCTTCAACTTTCAAGCCTACCAAAATTGTTTGGCGAATTAAGTTGACAACAGAAACTTCCCAGAATCACCAGGTTTTATTATAAATGATGTGGATCAATGCAAACAGAAATACGCAAGAGCCATGGGATGGGTATGTCGGTTTGGCTAGCTTAGACTTAGTTAGAAGGCATTGAATGATTGATTGAGATTACAATAAAAACAGGCAGGCAGCAAAATCGAGGTGAACCACCTTGTTGAATATTGCGTAGCCATTAGCCAATAGTGGTTACGTTGAAAATTAGCTAAAACTAGCGCAACACGTAGCGGATTCTCGTCTAACTAAAATACCGGTGTCGTCTGTTGACATCCCTACTCGAGTCAAGTCAAGCCTCCCCAAGGTCAAGGTTATTTCTGAAGTAACGTAATTTTTGCTAGAAATACGGCACTAGCAGACTGTGTTATACATTCAGCCTTGTAGGTTAGAGTTATTTAACTGTAGTAAACTGGTGAAGGAAACTGTGCATTGCTATTTGCAAATAGCAACATGATCGTGACGGAACGCGCCGGCTGTCCCTGGCTTCTGCTCTGCGGCTAGCCTGGCCCTGGCCTTGGACAGACGTCAACAACTTTGAATTGGCATTAAAACTCATTAACTGGTGTACATACCTCATCAATACTCTCTTGTCTTTCAAGTTGACTTTGTCGATACTTAATTTATTCAATGCCATACTGAAAAATACGCAACAGTAACCAAAAGGTATTTATATCGACACCACTTTACCTAACGAATTGCACCCTTGCGGTAAATGTCTGAACTTAACGACTGTAGTGGTGCCATCTGGCGGTAATTTTGAGAAAACGTGCCGGGGTCCGTGAATCGGAATTAGGAGTCAGACTACATAATTTTGCATTCTCCATAGGCGACCATTAATATTATAACGTTTCCTTCATTTCCTACTTCTGATGCCGCGCTGCACGAAAACATCATTTTTAATCACTCCACACTACATATGTGCTCACAGAAATTTAGACATAATACCATGGGTGTGCACCATGTGACGTGTATAATATACCTATTATATACTATTTCCCATCTGTGCACAATATGTATATGTGCCAGGGGTTGAGTAGTGACTGTAGTAATATAGGTTTTTGTGTGTAAAAGTACAACATTAATGCTATGTTCCATACCTAAGGCAGTCTAGATCCCTTAAACAAATGCATATCTGGACAGCTAGAAGAGTTGGCGGGTGTAGGAAGTTAGAATTGATACATAGAGCAGTTATATATAATATATATATATATATATATATATATATATATATATATAAAAAAAAAAAAAAGGTGGAGGGGATTTAAGAATGTATGATCATGGATTCATTTATATGGATATTTGTTATTTATATGTAGCGTAGAGTAACTAAGAAATTAGATCGAGGTAACATATTATTATTCTTTTTATATTTATTTTCAATTTTGTGTGGTGGGTTAAATATAATAAAAATAATAAATACATGTGGGCTGTAGAAGAAGGCAGATAACATGTTTCATGCTGGCACCGCCATACAGCCAGCGTCAGAGTTCTGCCAGGTTATCAAGTTACACAACAATCATAACTTGCAAAGGTGAGCGTAGAATATGTTGAGGACTACAGTAGCGATATCAAAATATGGTAGTTGCAAGAAGTCAAGGATGAAAGTAAGGCCCATATCCCAGGGGTGGTCCATGTGCTGAATATATATATATATATATACATATATAAAATATATATACATATATATAAATATATATATATATATATATATATATATATATATATATATATATATATATATATACACACACACACAAAGTAGTTCAATGCAATTCTAAAATAAATTCACAAAACCAGCTAAACTTATGAAATGGAATCAATGTGTGTGCACACAACATGTAGTGTTTGCATAAGGAACACCAACAGGCTATGAACCTGTCACACACAGCACTGAACAGAATTACCCTATACTATGCAAGTGAACAAAATTCTTCTTATATAATGAAAAGGAAAATATGTAAGTTCAAGATATATTCGATATTTTCGTTATGTTTTATAGTGTTTTGATTGTTGATTTACTGATGCAGGTACTTTGTCACGTGTTGTGTACACGTATGAAAGGGTGGTAATGTACGCGATTATACTGATTTGGTAGTTGAATTTGTATTTACTGTGTTTCTTAATTTTTTAAAAAAAAATAAATTTAACATTAATGAATATCTCATTGAAAAGATTATAACCAAAGGTTATACTAGATAACATATACATGTATAAATAAAGGTAAAGAAATGTTAACAAGTATATTAACATTGAATGATCGCAGTTATTTATTCATACATTGAATATATTATTATTAATATATTGTAGGTAGATTTATGAACTTATTGACGATTAAATACGTAGTATATTTAAATATGATTGTATTTACTAAGAATAGAAGAGTTATCATTTAATGTATGCTATTAACTCTCTTTCACAATTTAAAATAGTTCCAGCATTTTTGTAACTTTTATTTATCAGAAAACTATAATAATAATTATAGTTTTCTGTACGTGCAACAAATTAACTAAAGCTTACCGTGAAGTTTAGTTGTTGTGCACGATTAAAACAACAGAAAATACTTTTTAAAGTTAAACATAAAACGCTGTTAAAACACTTGAATAGAACACAATACAATCTTGAATTTAATTAATATTCATAATATACTGTAACAATAACAGACTATTTGAAAGAAAACTTTGAAAAAAAAAAGTGAGAGGGAATGAGGAAGTGGGAGACACTGGGTACATAGCCTATAGTACAATCTAATGCACTACTGGGGCCAGAGATACCTCATTGGTTGCTCCTTTCAACGTTGCCCGGCAAAGGATTGGTCACAATCCTTACTCCCTCACAACTGACCGACTTCCGCCGGAAGTGTTCCTATGGGAGGGAAATACCTGGCCCAAACCCCGGTGCGCCAGACCGGTTGTGACGCTCACGAGCGAGCGTCACTGGTACCCCCTTCCGCCACGTGCGGTTGAAACACTCAGTCAATAAAGGTAGCCATTTGATTTGCTTATAAACCAATGTCCAGCCTTAGCTGGTGAAATTGTGGTGAACGGCATGTGATATATCTGACGTGATTTATGTTGTAGCATTACATTAAAACTTGCTTTTTAATTAAAATCTGCTTATATGTTATGCTATATCATATGATACACCAAACATGTTAACACGCATAACTATAATTATTAATTTTGATTATGCAGATTCATGGTATGAATAGCGGAATTTGGGGCAACAAAGGGCCCCCTCGCCGACGTTTTCTCCTTCATAAAATTCAACAAGGCATTATTTTTAAACGCAGATACAGATCCCCCGCATTGATATACGATAATTCAAATTTAAGATAATAAACAGATGCTTTAAAAACCCTATTAGTTATTTGTTATTTTATTTAATAAATAAATAAATTCAATGCTCCGCTACGAATTATATCGATGCAAATCCAAGTGCATATATTCATTACATATCAAATATGTTCACAAGTTATGTTTTATTAACGAGAAATGGGTTATCTGCGAATTTTTCATTGGAGAGTGACGCTAACATTTGTGCATAATGATAAAATTTTAGTCTTCCGTATACGTGCTGGTTTTACTATGTTTAGCAATATAGAATGTCGACACTGTACCACATGGCAATATATGAATGTTCTACCAACAGTTGCATATTGCCGTTTTAAATCAACAACAACATTACACACATAGTCTACCTTAAAGTCTGTAGCAGTCGTCGCTCTCTTTTTTGGCGTCTGTTTTATATCCCAATGTTTGATGACTCCCAAAGTCAAAGTGAGCTCATTCGAGAACAACTGTCAAAGCGTCAAATGTGTATCGTTTGTGAATATCATACGATACACTGCACCCGACCCAACACGAATCATCCATAAACACGTAAAGTTGGTCTTGTATGGGGAAATTTCGACTAGAACTGCACTTCGACGAATCCATGCTTTCGAACGAACCTTAAGTCATTTGTTTTCAACTCTTAGGTGCAACGCGACAGATGTTACTAACTACGTTGTAAATGTGTGCGTTTTTCGCGGGACCAAGAACATACCATTTTCGGAGGCCGCACGTCAGGCTAAAATGTCCACGGAGTGAAGTAGCATTGTCTGTGTTAATTGACAATGAAACGACGGAACCAGGGGGCAATCCATGACCGTACTGAATTGGGGGAGGGGGGTAGGATTGGTGGAATAAAGTATGTAGGAAACGGGTGAGAGAAATGATAAAGGGGAAAAAGTAGAGGATAAAGAAAGTGGGGGGAGGAAGGGAGAGGGGCGGCCAGTCAGGGAGGAAGGGAGATAGAAAATATTTGGTATGTTTAAAGGAAGGGATGGGGGAGGTGAAATCAACAGGAAGACAGACAAACAGAGACAAACAACCAACTTGTTCACTCTGAACATTGCGCATCAGAACGATAAGGGGCAGCGCCACTCATTTATTATTATGCCTTTTTTCATCTATTTGCTAAAGTCCACAAGGAACAGTTTAAATAATAATCACAACGGCATTTTTTTTTTTTTTTTTTTGTGTGTGTGTGTGTGTGTGTGTGTGTGTGTGTGTGTGTGTGTGTGTGTGTGTGTGTGTGTGTGTGTGTGTGTGTGTGGGTGTGTGTGTGTGGGGTGGGTGTGGTGTGTTTGCCGGGGCGTGTGTGCGGGGTGCGTGCGTGCGTGCGTGCGTGCGTGTGTTCGTGTTGAAAATACCCCTTTCCACCAACATTGTGATGTGCAATTCATAATTGTTGTGGTTGAAAAATATATATATATACATCTTCCCAAGGACATGCTTCGCAGTAAAGGGTTTACAGTGGTGGGAGGTAATGTAAGCTTTATGAAACTTGTCACAGCCTGGGCCATTCTTATTGTTTATCTTTTAGGCCTAGTCGGAAAGATAAACAGGCATTGATGAAGTGCGAGTAGAGATGGTGGCTGTTGAGCGAGTTGGAATATGATCGACAAATTAATTGCTAAAACCTGCAAGAGAGGGGAAGTTCACAGAGGAATGAAGAATGGGCTATAGTCCGTATATAGAAAAGAAAAGGGGGATTTCATGACCCAGGAAAAATAGAAAGGTGTTTCTAAGCCTATGTTGAAGTTTCTGGAAAGAATCGTGGATTGCAGAATAAGCGCTGTATTGTAAGGGGAATCGGTGAAGAACAGCTGGAGTTTAAACAAGGAAGAGGAACAACCGATGGGATGTTTGCCCTGAAGTAGCTGGTTGAGAATAAACTGGAAGGACAGGAGGATATGGAAATTAGATTCATAGTCCTGGAGAAGGCCTATGCTACAATCTCAAGAGAAATGACAATGGGAACACTGATGTGGATGGGGGTCCCAGGGGGAGGTCCGATTGGTGGAGGGGACACGAAAAGCGGGGAGCTGTGTGGACCGGGGGTGTAAGGAGAGTCCAAAGTAAATGTTGGCCTGACACAGGGGAGCGCCTTGACCCCATTATTGTTTATCGCTGTGGTGGAACTGACAAGCAGAAGATTTGTAGAAAAGTCATACCGCAAAAACTACTGACTGTACACAGGTGGCCTGGCAGTGGTAGAGGATGGGGAAGCAAATCTCCTAAAACAGTTGATAGAGTGGAAAGATATTTTCAGCAGAGATGGATTGAGAGTACGCTTGGTGAAGACGGAGGTAATGTGGGATTTAGAAAGAGCTGTAAATACACCTGGATGGGAAGAAGCTTAAGCAAAGAGACAGTTTTGCCTACCTGGGTGGAGCGATATGTGGGGTTGACATTCGCCAATCTCAAAAAGGGAAAACCTTTGGGGTGTGGCTTGGACGTTGGCGTGGGTGTTCAGTTAAAAAAAGGTAAAGGTAACTTCTTATATAATGCAATATCCATTCCTCAGAAAAATGTGTCAACTAATAAAGTATCACCCTGCAATCTGTGCTGTGCGGCTCCATTTGGTACATAGGGAGTCTTACCTCACTACCAAACAAGGTGGAAAAATTGCAAACAATTGCATATCCATTTCTTTGGAACAGTAAACCCGAAGCTTTGAAATGAGAATCACTATTAAACACATTTACTGACGGAGGTCTTAACATTATAGATATTAGAACTAAAATATAATCTCTATTTGTCAAACAAGTTCTGCAATTAATTAAAGAGCATAAAGCCAAGTAGACCTTCTTAGCAGTGTCTTGGCTGGGTATACATTTCTGCTCCGCCTTTACCCACCTTAAATGTCATGTTGCTAGTTCACGTCCGGGGAATTTAGTCGGAGAGACAAGCCGTCAATCGATGCCTTTTCGAAGACTTTCAATGTTATTAGTAAGATTATTTCTTTCAAATTAAACCATTGCTTAGAACTATATTAGTTTAGAACAAGTTTAATGCGCTTCTTTCGAGTTTCACTTGCTCCGCGCAACATAATCGGCACGTACGTCCCATGATCGTTCGACAGACAGTCACACGTGCGTGGACAGCCAGTCTCTGCCACGCCCCACGACCGTCGTCCGGTACAAAATTACGCAACATGTACTGGAGCGCCAGCGACCGATGTCGCTTCGATCAGCGCAGCAACTTGTCTCTTGTTTCGGCCGGCCGGCATCTATTCACACTCATTCAACCGGATCGTATTTAGAAACACGCCGAACGCTGATATAACCATGTGTAATATATATATATATATATATATATATATATATATTATATTGTATTGTATGCGACGGGTGGGTGTGGGGGTGCGCATACTATTATCATGATAAAATTCATGTGCGCCCATCCACATTGTGTTAACTTAATTATTAGATTTTAACTTGCTCTCAACTTAAGTTGTATTTCTTATCAATTAATGCTGGTTATCTGCTTTCAGAGATTGTAGCTCACTCACTCTCTCTTTCTTCCATTCTCCCACGCTCCCCGCCTCTCTGTTCTTATAGTGTATATTTTATGTCGCATAAAGATGAAATGTTGAAGTGACCATAGGAAAATGCAAGCAACTTAACTCGGAAAATGTATATTTTATAAGTGTATAACGTGTGGGGCGGCTGCTGGATACTATGGATGTGCACACATTTCACTGTACTAAGAATGTTGTTATAACCATATAATATATAAAGTACCTATTACATAACATTTTCCATCTGTGCACAATATGTATACATGCTGGGGTTGAGTAGTGACTGTAGTAATATAGGTTTGTGTGTAAAAGTACAGCATATAACACTCCATAGACCTATTTGTGCCAAACTTGTTTAAGTTATCATGTAAAGAAACATAAGTTAGATCAGGATGCTATCTTACCCTTAATGGTGCAGAAACTTAGCGTTTACAGTTTCCGCGCGTTAAAACCTATCTGGATGACGTTTCTTCTCATGCGTGATACATGTTAATTCATCAATGTGCAGCGAAAGGCAAAGCATTTATGGTATAAATACCACGGGCTGTTCGTTACGACATATAGTTAATCTTGAATACACGTTGTTGTCATGTTGTGTTCTGTGACTTGTATTACAGATTTTGTATAATGTAATCAGTGTTACGTTACATAAACATTATTATGTAAAACGTAGGCCCCCATCCACGTTCATGCTAGCAATATAGGGTCTAACCACTTTCTCACTGCATACTTTCTATATAACAGCATGGTAGTATTCAAAGAAAAT
The DNA here is from genome assembly GCA_025642075.2 of Ridgeia piscesae. Taxonomy (NCBI): domain Eukaryota; kingdom Metazoa; phylum Annelida; class Polychaeta; order Sabellida; family Siboglinidae; genus Ridgeia; species Ridgeia piscesae. Next base: position 687,096 of record JAODUO010000132.1, read on the forward strand.
GACATGTATATTTCAAGATGTAGACACATTCCGTTGCTGTGCAACTATGTACTGAACCTCCTTTTTCTATGTACAACAGTCAACACAGCGTTTTTTGTTCTATTCTTTAAAGGGACATTACGGAATTTGCTGTTTGGAATTACCAACATGCAACCTTCTAATATTTCCGGTTACACGCCTCTCGCCAATGTAGCAAAAACTAGCTACCCTCGGGTGGTACGACTCTTAGTTTATTGCTGTTTTGTTTCTGGGATATCGAGACGATAGGATTTGTAGAGTTATGAAGAGGCACCGCCATGCAGTGACCTTACGTTATTATGGGCAATTTCGTAGCACCGAATTCCACCCCGTACATGATTTTCGAGGTGCTGATATGATTATGCCCCCGAACATTTATACAAACGGAAAACTGGTATTATTTATTAATTCTCAGATGTTACTTGTAACAAGAACAACCGCTGCGTGGTAGGAGACGATACGATGTTATTGGCTTAAAGGAAACAGGCAATGGATTTGGATGACAAAACAAATCGAAAAGCCTTTGAAGACAATACTTGGTGTCTCTAGGATAGCGATCCTTATCTGTGACGTCACACCAAGCATGACGATGGAGGATATATATACTATATTATATTTATAATGAATGCTACGCCGAGTGCACGAATATTGTGAAAACACATTGTTACTGATTTTATTTTATTTTAACATTATACAATGTAGTTGTTTTATATATTAGCACTTGTAAGTCAGATCAGTATGAAAATACTGTTAACATGTTGCTTTTATCATTCATTAAGTCTTAGAATACCGGTATGTTTTTTAATTATATTTTAAATCTAAATAATGTGCATTATAGAAAACCTCATATATTTTCTAAAATAAATATCAATGCCAACAAATGAAAATAACAAATATTATTAAACAGTGTCATATTATAATAATTTAATCCAGATGTCATAAGAACATTAGAAAATAAATTGTTAGAAATAGGCACATTCTACAACTGCCTTGTGTGCATAATGAAATGTCAGTACAGAAAAATAAGACATCTAGTAATTAATATGTTCTTAGAAGCTATAGTCTCATGGAATCTGATGGAATGAGTTGCAATGTGAATGTTCATTCGTCTTCCTAGTGTTAATAGGATGTTAAGGTTTCAGTGCATCTCAAAGAACCACTTCACATTGTAGATCATTTCAGCAGGTAAACTGTCATCTGTGGTGCTGAAGCAAGTCCATGTGTCAAATTTCAAGATGCAGTAGTCATTCCCATCCATTTTCTCTCTGAAAACATATGGATGATTTAGGTCATCATAAATATTTTAATTTAAGCTAATGGCCACACATTTTTGTCTCATGCCTAAAATCAGTTCATAAAAATCACTCGGTAGAAAACCACCAAGAAAAAGGTAAGTTCTTATATCGCACAGTACCGAGTCCTCAGGATTGCTTGAAGTGCTTTACACTTTACTTCCTGGTAGGATACAGGTGATTTTGGCCCATGGTGAAATCGGCTCGGTGAATTCGGCCCACATTCATTGGAAATAGTCACTGACAACGGTCCACAATATGTAGGCCAACCATATGAAGACATGTGCTGCAGGTGGAATGTAAACCACACGACCACATCACCGCGGTGTCCACAGTCGAGTGGACTGGTGGAACGACAGGTGAGGACTGTGAAGGGGGTCTTAAAGAAGTGCAAGAAGACTGGAAATGACGTGCAACTAGCACTACTACATCACCGATGTACACCGATTGACACCAGTGTGGCAAGCCCTAGCGAGACCCTGTTCAACCGTCCAATACGCACAAACCTGCCCAGCCACCACCCAACACTGCAGAATCAACAGGTGACGAATGAGGGAATACAGCAACGGGGAGATCGCATGGTAAACTACCACAACCAAGGTGCAGGACCTGAGCTGACCCCACTACATGCCGGTCAGGGGGTGAGAATACTGGGTAAGGAGACGCCCTAGTGGCATCCAGGAGACGTGATAAGTACATGTGCATGTGCAGAACCGAGATCATACATCGTGCAAACACCGAAAGGTACGAGATTGCGCAGGACCAGGTCGCATCTCAGAGAATCACTGCATGACAATCTGTGGCAGGGCGTTATCGAGGACGCAGCAGAAATACCACACCGAGTGACATTCCAAGAAGACATCACCACCAACCCGATGACGCAATATGTCACAACGAATGGTGATGGTGATGCACCCCGAAAGCCGATGACGTCTCTGCGTAGATCTGGACATACGATCCGGAAACCATCCCGATACATTGACGAGTAATCGTCATGTGACTTTAATCAAGCACAAACTTGATTATGATTGTGACTATAATCTAACACGGACTTGATTATGATTGTGACTATAATCTAACACGGACTTGATTATGATTGTGACTATAATCTAACACGGACTTGATTATGATTGTGACTATAATCTAACACGGACTTGATTATGATTGTGACTATAATCTAGCAGACTTGATTATGATTGTGACTATAATCTAACACGGACTTGTTCATATTCCTGTTAATCTTATTTAGCATGGCCTTATAATCACATAGTGTAATTTAGACATAATTAGTGGATTGCATTTAATCACACAAATATAGTTATGTTATTCAGACATCCATCAGTAATGCTTTATTGATTTGTGGACGCTATGTAATTCGTATCCATGAAGGATTTTGATTTTATAGATTTAAATCTTTTGATTTTGTAGATTTAGATCAACATGACGTTTACACTATTTTTATTTCTTTGTTTACTGTGAAGGGAGATGTTGTAACACTCTATGATAATCTGTAGGAACTATGTTTTGTAGCGCTTCAATACTAAAGAGACGTGTGCTGGGGCTGGTCTGTAAAAGATGGCTACATACGTACGTGTAAGTTTCGTGGTTAGATGATTGGACACATTATGTCCATGAGCAATCATTACAATATTGAATTCAGTCCCAAGCACGATGTCCCAGTTTTCCTTGGTGAACTAGCCCCAATTACCTAAATGCAGGTTTACACTATGCAACGCTGCTGCATGCTGAGGCATGGTTGTTTGCAACAAGAAGCAGCGAATGACCGCACTGTGCGCCATCTCCACAGGGATGGAAACAAGAACAGGAAAGATTATTGGTGGTATGTACTGATGGAATTTATTTTAAGCGAGGACTACTTGTATTATCGTCCACCTTTTATAAGTTTGTATGTAGCTAATCAATATGAATTGCACTGTACTTTGAATTTTTAATACATATTATGAACAATAACAAAAGGTCTGGGTACATGAAACATCTAACATCCAGTTATATACTATAATATTCCATGGTAATATTGCAATTTTCTAACAGTTCTTTTTTAAGTTGTACTGACAACACACTGTCCAGTGACAGTTGATATGCATAGTATTGCATACCCCTATCATTCTATCACAATGTTCTTGTCATTCTATGGTGTTGGTTAACATTCCAAGACTTTCTTAACACTACAAGGTATTTATGCAATATTATTTGTTATTTTAATACATCATAAAAATATACATGTACAGCTGTGTAGTGTTTTTTTATTAATTACAAGTAACAATATTTCAATAATACATTCCAATTCATCATGTAATATATGTTGAATATGGCAATAAAGCTTTATTATACATAATATCGTGTAATTTAAATGAATTACTGTACTATTATACGGTACCCCTGTTATTTCATGTAATGCAAGATGCCAATATCTAAGGCATCACATAATTTAATACTTGTACTTTTTCTTTAAACAGCTGATGACATACAACAGAAGTTCCGAAATCTCAGAACCAGCTGTACACATCAGAGGTGTAAGACTGAGGCATCGTCAAGGAGCGAGGCTGGAACGGATGCTGTGCATACAAGCAGCTGGCCCTTCTTTCAGTCACTGGACGAATTCCTGAGACCTCATGTGTCCCACATCTTCTCTTCCATATCCAAACAATAAACAACAGAATTCACTTTAGAAGTTTCAACGAAACAATGACTGAGACCGGATCAGTTATCTCAGTGCGTCTCTTCACTATGTAACTTATTTATCTCATTTCGAAACAAGTTTCTGTAAATCGTGATTGCAATTTGCAACCCATTGGCTTTGAAGCCCAGTCGAAGCACCAATGTGCGAAGTCAGGACTGGCAGGAAGGAAATGCCACTGATCGTTGATTGGTGTCGGCACAACAACTATTCCTCACTCCACAGTTACTGTTTAATTGATCTTAATCCAAGGAAACTCAACTCACCAACTAAGACAAGACACTGTAGCTAGACAATAGAAACCAGGGCCAGTTTGTGAGGTGCAAACGGTCGGACCATTTCATGGGGTTGCTCTATTCGGAACTGCAACTCAGTGTCCTGTGACTGTGAGGCAGTCGGGTGGAACTTTCACCCGTGGGTTACAATGACATAACCACCAGCACCACCCAGGAGCAACCATCACTGAAATAATCCAGAACATCAAGATAATTTCTAACAAATAGACATTCGTTTCTGCTGCATCAGCAGTCGACAGTGTTCTGTGCGACCAGCTTTGAGATGAACCCTGTGCGGCCCTGCCCAAACACGACTACTTGGTGCAAAACGCCAACTACAAGAGGCAGAAGGTTAGTTACGTAGTTGGTTTATATGTTCCATAGGTTGTACCACTGAGCCACTACATTATTTGACGCAAGCTATAACAATGTATGACCTGATTGCTTGCTCTTGATTTGATTTTTTCCGCCATCAATATATCTGTTCACCACGGTCAGATTGGCCATCTTTAAAACTATTATACCATATCTTAGTAAACCTATCATCCAAGGTCAACCCAATATATAAACAGTCCGCATCTAAAGAAAGGCTCACAAATTGACAACGGTCACTGATGTGCTTGACCCATGATCATCAATGGGTCTAATTAATGTGCTTGACTAATACGAATAATAGTCAGTAATGGAAGAACAACAAGGACATGTTTGGCTTACTGACAGTCCAAACCTGAGATTACAACCACAGTTGCACACCTTCATGTTTGTGTTCGACCCTATATTTGTTTCTGGGAGGTTAATGAGTAGTTTTCACAACTTTCGCAGCCACATCGCCAAACATTACATTCTGCTAGGAGCATCATTTAATAGGGCACATTCAAACATGTCTAGCCAGTTAAAAGTACTTTAACTAGCGAAAGGCAACACAAGCACTGAACTGGACTGTAGACGTGCTACGCAGTTTCTACGATACAGAAATGTGTTCATTTCACAATCTAGAGTGGGCAGCCAACACTTGTGCCGAGACAACAGGAAAGTATAGAAATCTCAACCCAAGCAAGGCCTCCATCCTTGATGGCATCATGGGGAGATTACTGAAGGAGTATTGTGTTGAACTACAGCATAGTGCGTGTTTTAGCTTTTAAATACTCCCAGAGGGCACTGGAACAACAAATACCAAAAAGTTAATGATAATGATGTCGTTATAACATTGAATGTGAAGCAGGCCACAGTTTCTTAATTAACTAAAGAAGACACACGCTCCTAATTTGACTATCAACACCTGATGTGATTTCTGTGGTGCTGAAATGGTGTCATTGCACAACCTAGAGGGAGTATCTCGAAACCCCACCAAGCCCTCAGGCCCTGATGGCTTCAAGGGAGATTGCTGAAGGAGTACTTTGTTAAATTACAATGCAGCAGGCTTCTGTTAATTTGTTCTCTTGGAATGTGTATTCCACATTGTGGAAACAATCAGAAATTCATCTAAAACTAAAGAAACCAAACCCTGCCGAGCTGAATGATTATCGCACAGTTACAAGGGTAAGCAACTGTGATGGCAATGGTCAGCATTTTTTTGAGACAGCGTTTCTGTGATACAAAGATGTGGTCATTTCACAATCTACATTGGGCAGCAAAGCAGAAACACTGTGCCAATATGTAAAGACGTAACTGAGCCATATCATAACCAAGAGTGAGTATCTTGAAGTCCCACCAAGACCTCAGGCCCTGAAGGGGTCAAGGGCAGAATACTACAGGAGACCCTTAATTAACTAAAGAAGACTCAAGCTCTGAATTTAACTATCTCTGTTATGTGACATCTGTGATACAGAAATGAAGACATTGCACAACCAAGAATGAGAATGGCATCGATGGAAATTACTGAAAGAGTATTTTGTTGAACTACAGTGTAGGACGCAGTTTAACTTGTTCAACTGTCGTCTTATCACGTCACATTCTGCATCGGCGTCTTATGTGATTTCTGTGACAGACATGCAGAGTTTTCCAACCAAGAGTGAGTGTCTCAAAACCCCACCAAGGCCTTAGGCCCTGATGCCATCAAGGGGAGATTACTGAAGGGGTATTTTGCCAAACCACTGGGATCAATCACAGACATATTATGCAACACTTTGGGGGTAGATTCCCCCTTTACGTATTTCTGGAATGCAGACTATCACATAATGCATGTATTTTGTAGTCTGATGATGTCGTTATAACATTCATGTGCAGCAGTTGACTATCAACACCTGATGTGATTTCTGTGGTGCTGAAATGGTGTCATTGCACAACCTAGCGTGAGTGTCTCAAAACCCCACCAAGCCCTCACGCCCTGATGGCTTCCAGGTGAGATTACTGAAATTGTTGTTAATTTGTTGTGCTGAATATGCCTATCATATATGATTAAGTTGTCAATTACTGTACAATCAACCGTGGGGTACTTACATGCGTGTCTACACCCTTTCTGCTAAAAGGTGTGCCCTCGAGAGACCTTAATTAACTACAGCCGGGCCTGGCCCTGTTTACAGTTTGAAAAGACAACACACATTACCTTGAATTGGAAGTGTGGCAGTCCAGACCGTTTATTTAAACTGGATTGCCACGGTGTTCAATATGGAACACAGACAGACTACAGTTCGTGCACAGCAGAGACACATTCGAATACACATGGGCAAATTCAAACACATACTTTTTCAACAACATGGACTTTGACTTGAACGACTACGGACACGCATTCGTTGCGAGCATGTCGAGACGAAAAAGAATACCAGTAGAAATAGCCTCGTATGTACACCAACAAAACTACACACCACACGGAGTACAGTACGCACATGCCTCGGGAGCAGTCAGAGACGCAAATGTAGTCGGCACAAACCTGTACGCAGAAGCTGCGGGTAAAAGCCTACTAACACAAGCGGCTATTGTTCCATCACAACCCCACCAAGAGCTGTCATAGACAGACCGCCATTACTGAATGCGAACAATCAACCAGCCAAAATGGTATGGATAGCCACCTTCATATATGAAGTAGGCATAGAAATAGAAACCATGAGTAGCAGTCCGCAAATGGTTGGTTGCAACAACATGGACATACACGACGTACGAGCAAGCGCATCATACAGTCGTAGACGAGTCAGTCTGTATGAGAAATTACACATGTAATATGAAATCCAGTCAAAACGACTAAAATACATGTCTCATGCGTTAGTAATTCTGTTGCAGAACCAGCGGATGAGCAGGACAAATTAGACGGACTGAAGAAAAAAAAACCAGCACGACGAGTATCTGATAGAACTATATTTGTTGTAAAAAATATACACATTGACACCATTTTTTAAAGAATTGTTTGAATAATTGCAGATACCGGTCTGGTTATGTACCAGGCTTACTGATACCCATGGCTTACCGAAGACCAATTCAAATGATCAATTCTGAAAACCAAACCAACACTCGGTTCGAAAGCTGACAAACAATGCTATGAACAATTTCGTGAAACCCCTCGGCGAACGCTGGAAACTTCTTCTGGGGACACCCCTAGAACCAGGCATCTCTACGTACTCGGCCAGTGACAAGTTCATTCAGTGGGTGGCATGACGAAACGTGACACTGGTCTACCATGGTCCCAGCGAATGCAAAGACAGTAAGTACTGGAATAACTATGACAACTGCCATCTGAACTGGACTAACCAGGTGAGACCGGGCAATGACAGTGTGTATCTGTCACTCATATCCCAACACTGCAAGGTCTGCGGATTTAAAGGTAACATTCCTGCAAGTCAACAGACTTACTATCCTGCTAACTGGGCCAACTATCTCAGTCAAAACCCGAGATGTCCATGGATCATTGGCAAAGGTTCAATTATAGAGACATGGGCAACGTGGCTCTTTGATGATTACATAGAACCAAACACGCAAGTGTCGCGAAAGTAAGCACTCGCCAGTACCTTACTTAAGGTCGACAGTCAGGCAATGATAACTTTCAAGAGTGGCTGAAACATTTCACTGAAGCAATTTCACTACCATAACAAAGAACTGATGAATGGGGGAACTGAGACACTCATATGAAAACTTTGACGTGGCACTGTCGAACCCACAGTTCGATATGGTGTTAAACAAGGTCTTTGCTGCTGACAAGACGGTTGAAATGCAAATTTCCTTCCATCAGAAAATGCTCCAAATGAACTGGGCGAAGTTCAAAGAAGATAGGAAGTACCTGACAGTCGATCGGTCACTGGATGTATGGTGTCATCATCACAATATATCCATGCAGATCTTTGCTAATGAATAGTCCAGTAGCATGGCAGATGAAAACCACGAACAAGTTGGTGGAAGTCATCAAGACACTGCTGAGGAATATGACAAAGTTGACAGTATAGTGAGTAATTAAATGTATCTGTTGACATTAACTCAACCAGTTCAGTTTTGACTGTCTACGTCACACGTAACGACTAATTGTAATTAATTACACCAACTGTCGTAATGGTAATCTAAAGCGACATCAACGAAATGTTAGCAATCCTTGTAATCGAAGGAAGTATGTAATGGTGACATCTCAATAGTGATGTCTTTTCATCCACTGTCCTAGTGGAGGGTGGGGTTAATTTCCACCCCTTTACGTGTTCGTTCTCAGAATGCAGACTGTTGCACCCAATGAGAGAGGAAAACCACAAACCAGTTGGTGGACGTCATCAGGACGCTGCTGAGGAAGACAAAAAAGTTGACAATATAGTGAGTAATTAGATGTGTTTGTTGACATTGACTCAACCAGTTCAATTTTGACTGTGTTTACGTCTTGTGTAAGGACTAATTGTAATTAATTACACCAACTGTCGTAATGGTAATCTAAAGCGACATCAACGAAATGTTAGCAATCCTTGTAATCGAAGGAAGTATGTAATGGTGACATCTCAATAGTGATGTCTCTTCATCCACTGTCCTAGTGGAGGGTGGGGTTAATTTCCACCTGTTTTCGTGTTCGTTCTCAGAATGCAGACTGTTGCACCCAATGAGAGAGGAAAACCACAAACCAGTTGCTGGACGTCATCCGGAGGCTGTTGAAGAAGACAAAAAAGTTGACAGTCAATAGTGAGTAATTAAATGTGTTTATTGACACGACTCAACCAGTTCAGTTTTGACTGTGTTTACGTCTCGCGTAACGACTAATTGTGATTAATTACACCAACTGTTGTAATGGTGATGTAAAGCGACACCAACGAATTGTTTGCAATCCTTGTAATCGAAGGAAGTATGTAATGGTGACATCTCAATAGTGATGTCTTTTCATCCACTGTGCTAGTGGAGGGTGGGGTTAATTTCAACTCCTTTACGTGTTCATTCCCAGAATGCAGACTGTTGCACCCAATGAGAGAGGAAAACCACAAACCAGTTGGTGGACGTCATCAGGACGCTGTTCAGGAAGACAAAAAAGTTGACAATATAGTGAGTAATTACATGTGTTTGTTGACATCGACTCAACCAGTTCAGTTTTGACTTGTTTACGTCTGCGTAACGACTAATTGTAATTAATTACACCAACTGTTGTAATGGTGATCTAAAGCGACATCAACAAATTGTTTGCAATCCTTGTAATCGAAGGAAGTATGTAATGGTGACATCTCAATAGTGATGTCTTTTCATCCACTGTGCTAGTGGAGGGTGGGGTTAATTTCCACCCCTTTACGTGTTCATTCCCAGAATGCAGACTGTTGCACCCAATGAGAGAGGAAAACCACAAACCAGTTGGTGGACGTTATCAGGACGCTGTTGAGGAAGACAAAAAAGTTGACAATATAGTGAGTAATTAGATGTGTTTGTTGTCATTGACTCAACCAGTTCAGTTTTGACTGTGTTTACGTCTCGCGTAACGACTAATTGTAATTAATTACACCAACTGTTGTAATGGTGATGTAAAGCGACATCAACGAATTGTTTGCAATCCTTGTAATCGAAAGGGAAGTATGTAATGGTGACATCGCAATAGTGATGTCTTTTCATCCACTGTGCCAGTGGAGGGTGGGGTTAATTTCAACTCCTTTACGTGTTCATTCCCAGAATGCAGACTGTTGGACCCAATGAGAGAGGAAAACCACAAACCAGTCGGTGGACGTCATCAGGAGGCTGTTGAGGAAGACAAAAAAGTTGACAATATAGTGAGTAATTAAATGTGTTTATTGACACGACTCAACCAGTTCAGTTTTGACTGTGTTTACGTCTCGCGTAACGACTGATTGTAATTAATTACACCACTCCACAACCAACTGTTGTAATGGTGATATAAAGCAACACCAACAAATTGTTTACAATCCTTGTAATCGAAGAAAGTATGTAATGGTGACATCTCAATAGTGATGTCTCTTCATCCACTGTGCTAGTGGAGGGTAGGGTTAATTTCCACCCATTTACGTGTTCGTTCTCAGAATGCAGACTGTTGCACCCAATGAGAGAGGAAAACCACAAACCAGTTGGTGGACGTTATCAGGACGCTGCTGAGGAAGACAAAAAAGTTGACAATATAGTGAGTAATTAGATGTGTTTGTTGACATTGACTCAACCAGTTCAGTTTTGACTGTGTTTACGTCTCGCGTAACGACTAATTGTAATTAATTACACCAACTGTTGTAATGGTGATGTAAAGCGACATCAACGAATTGTTTGCAATCCTTGTAATCGAAGGAAGTATGTAATGGTGACATCGCAATAGTGATGTCTTTTCATCCACTGTGCCAGTGGAGGGTGGGGTTAATTTCCACCCCTTTACGTGTTCATTCCCAGAATGCAGACTGTTGCACCCAATGAGAGAGGAAAACCACAAACCAGTCGGTGGACGTCATCAGGAGGCTGTTGAGGAAGACAAAAAAGTTGACAATATAGTGAGTAATTAAATGTGTTTATTGACACGACTCAACCAGTTCAGTTTTGACTGTGTTTACGTCTCGCGTAACGACTAATTGTAATTAATTACACCAACTGTTGTAATGGTGATGTAAAGCGACACCAACAAATTGTTTGCAATCCTTGTAATCGAAGAAAGTATGTAATGGTGACATCTCAATAGTGATGTCTTTTCATCCACTGTGCTAGTGGAGGGTAGGGTTAATTTCCACCCATTTACGTGTTCGTTCTCAGAATGCAGACTGTTGCACCCAATGAGAGAGGAAAACCACAAACCAGTTGGTGGACGTCATCAGGACGCTGTTGAGGAAGACAAAAAAGTTGACAATATAGTGAGTAATTAGATGTGTTTGTTGACATCGACTCAACCAGTTCAGTTTTGACTTTGTTTACGTCTTGTGTAAGGACTAATTGTAATTAATTACACCAACTGTTGTAATGGTAATCTAAAGCGACATCAACGAAATGTTTGCAATCCTTGTAATCGAAGGAAGTATGTAATGGTGACATCACAATAGTGATGTCTTTTCATCCACTGTGCCAGTGGAGGGTGGGGTTTAAATTTTCCCAACCTCCTTTACGTGTTCATTCCCAGAATGCAGACTGTTGGACCCAATGAGAGAGGAAAACCACAAACCAGTTGGTGGACGTCATCCGGAGGCTGTTGAAGAAGACAAAAAAGTTGACAATATAGTGAGTAATTAAATGTGTTTATTGACACGACTCAACCAGTTCAGTTTTGACTGTGTTTACGTCTCGCGTAACGACTAATTGTAATTAATTACACCAACTGTTGTAATGGTGATGTAAAGCGACACCAACGAATTGTTTGCAATCCTTGTAATCGAAGGAAGTATGTAATGGTGACATCTCAATAGTGATGTCTTTTCATCCACTGTGCTAGTGGAGGGTGGGGTTAATTTCAACTCCTTTACGTGTTCATTCCCAGAATGCAGACTGTTGCACCCAATGAGAGAGGAAAACCACAAACCAGTTGGTGGACGTCATCAGGAGGCTGTTGAGGAAGACAAAAAAGTTGACAGTCAATAGTGAGTAATTACATGTGTTTGTTGACATCGACTCAACCAGTTCAGTTTTGACTTTGTTTACGTCTTGTGTAAGGACTAATTGTAATTAATTACACCAACTGTTGTAATGGTAATCTAAAGCGACATCAACGAAATGTTTGCAATCCTTGTAATCGAAGGAAGTATGTAATGGTGACATCACAATAGTGATGTCTTTTCATCCACTGTGCTAGTGGAGGGTGGGGTTAATTTCCACCCCTTTACGTGTTCATTCCCAGAATGCAGACTGTTGCACCCAATGAGAGAGGAAAACCACAAACCAGTTGGTGGACGTTATCAGGACGCTGTTGAGGAAGACAAAAAAGTTGACAATATAGTGAGTAATTAGATGTGTTTGTTGACATTGACTCAACCAGTTCAGTTTTGACTGTGTTTACGTCTCGCGTAACGACTAATTGTAATTAATTACACCAACTGTTGTAATGGTGATGTAAAGCGACATCAACGAATTGTTTGCAATCCTTGTAATCGAAAGAAGTATGTAATGGTGACATCGCAATAGTGATGTCTTTTCATCCACTGTGCCAGTGGAGGGTGGGGTTAATTTCCACCCCTTTACGTGTTCATTCCCAGAATGCAGACTGTTGCACCCAATGAGAGAGGAAAACCACAAACCAGTCGGTGGACGTCATCAGGAGGCTGTTGAGGAAGACAAAAAAGTTGACAGACAATAGTGAGTAATTAAATGTGTTTATTGACACGACTCAACCAGTTCAATTTTGACTGTGTTTACGTCTCGCGTAACGACTGATTGTAATTAATTACACCACTCCACAACCAACTGTTGTAATGGTGATATAAAGCAACACCAACAAATTGTTTACAATCCTTGTAATCGAAGAAATTATGTAATGGTGACATCTCAATAGTGATGTCTCTTCATCCACTGTGCTAGTGGAGGGTAGGGTTAATTTCCACCCCTTTACGTGTTCGTTCTCAGAATGCAGACTCTCGCACCCAATGAGAGGGTATGAGAGAGAGAACCACAAACCAGATGGTGGCCGCCATCAGGAGACTAATGAGGAATATGACAAAGTTGACAGTCAATAGTGAGTAATTAAATGTGTCTGTTGACATCGACTCAACCAGTTCAGTTCTGACTTTGTTTACGTCTCGTGTAACTTGACTTCCCTGACTGGGAGTGACAGAGAGATCTCACTGTTAAAACTGATCACATTTGTGTGGCTGTTCTGTGCGTAGAATTATGAGGCATAAACTAGTAGAGATGGGGTGCTCGTGGGGCGAGGCACAGGCCACAGTGAAGCGCAACACCCTGTGGAGAAACACTGTCGGAGGATGACGTCACACGAACAAAGAGGATAAGTAATACACTTTCACCAGGTGCTATCTCTGACTTTGAGTTTGATAAGAGGGAAGCTATTCACGCGTGGAATAACCAGTCCTCTCGTAAGAGGGGTACCACGTTCAGATCATAAGTCGTCACACAGAGCAGGCTTACACCATGTTCAGACTATCAAGATGAAGAGCAAGAGCTACCACCCTTCAGCCGACCTAGATACAGGACACTGTGGCGATGATGTTGGCGTGGCCTGGTGGAGCCACCGATGTCGCCTTTATGTACATCGCGAATGGACTAAATCAAGGGTGTCAACAAGTGAAAACACTGAAGTGTGTTTATTCACCCCACAGTATTTACAAAACAAATCGTACTACTGATTAACTATCAATTGAGGCGATTTATATGTAAATAGATTTGTATGTGGACGTCTTCTCATCACCAACACCTCTGTGTGTGACCACAACTTTTGACTGAGACCACAAATTTGATTGAGGATGTTGCAACGATTGGTGACTTCCACCTGGTGGAGTCACCGATGTCACCTTTCACCATATAGCAGCTGGACTAGAAGAAGGTTGTCAACAGTGAAGACATTGAAGTGTGTTTATTCACCCCACAGTATTTATAATAAACAAATCGTAGACGACAACAAATCTTTGTGTTTGATGAATGGTGAACAGATGAAAAAAAATTAAGAAAATGAACAGTAACAAAACTGTCATTCAGAGCACTGCCACCTAGCGGATAATCACATACACACTTATAATGAATTTACTGATATAACGAACTCGTTAGCTACCCACAAAGTAGTTCGCTATAAACGTGTTCCACTATATCACTGTGTGATATAATCACATTGTGACGTCTTCTCCCCACTAACACTGCTGTGTGTGACCACATGTTTATGGTGGCAGTGGTTAAATACAACCGAGAACAACTTTTGGCCGACACCACGAACTTGATTGAGGGTGTTGCAACGATTGGTGACTTCCACCTGGTGGAGTCACCGATGTCGCCTTTCACCACATAGCAGCTGGACTAGAACAAGCTTGTCAACAGTGAAGACATTGAAGTGTGTTTATTCACCCCACAGTATTTATAATAAATAAATCGTAGACATCAACAAATCTTTGTGATTGATGAAATTTTTAAAGAAAATGAACAGTATGAAAACTGTCATTCAGAACACTGCCACCTAGCGTATAATCACGTACACACTTATGATGAATTCATGGATTTAACAAACTCGTTAGCTACCCACAAAGTAGTTCGTTATAAGCACGTTGCACTATCAATGTGCGATATAATTCAAAGATGGTGGCTAAACTGACAGCACTATTGGAGCAAAGGGTGAGAAGATCACGTACATCGATCAGCAACTATTTTTGATCCATGTTTCATGATGATGTGGTGTGATCCATGTTTCATGATGATGTGGTGTGATCCATGTTTCATGATGATGTGGTGTGATCCATGTTTCATGATGATGTGGTGTGATCCATGTTTGATGATGATGTGGTGTGATCCTACATGAATTGACCAGGTGAAAGTCAGCCTCACTAACTCTTTGAATCAAGTTCAACAACGATGAGAACAACAGACCACAACAACTCAGCTCGATGCAACCCCAGCCTGAGCAGTCACTGTCACCAAAGAGACACTGACAGGTGAGTGTCATGGCTGGTCCTACACCAAGACCATCACCAGTGTCTCCATCACCACAGAAACCACAACCTACGGGCAGAGGTCGGCTTAGAAATACCATGTCGGGTATTTCAAGTCCATGGTGTGCACCACAGAGATGACGGTGGATGATCTAGCAGTCCTTGTTGTGTGCGACTCAAGAGTCAGGACAGAAACTCCCTGTGTTGCTTAGCACCAACGTTTTGTCACATATCCTGGAGTTAGCTACATGGCTGCAGAAGGTAGTTGTTATGGAAAACTTAAGGTTCGCACTTGAGGCAAGCAGACAGGCTGTTTGTATTCCTGCCAGGTCAACTGCATACGTAGAAGCAGTCGGAGAGAGAATGGGACAGACCGCGGTATTCGAGCCCCTCACCACCGGATGTGGACGTCTTCTCATCACTAACACTACAGTGGTTAATCCAACCAAGAACTTTTGACTGAGACCACGAATTTCATTGAGCAACGATTGGTGACTTCCACCTGGTGGAGTCACTGATGTCACCTTTCACCATATAGCAGCTGGACTAGAAGAAGGTTGTCAACAGTGAAGACATTGAAGTGTGTTTATTCACCCCACAGTATTTATAATAAACAAATCGTAGACGACAACAAATCTTTGTGTTTGATGAATGGTGAACAGATGAAAAAAATTAAGAAAATGAACAGTAAAAAAACTGTCATTCAGAGCACTGCCACCTAGCGGATAATCACATACACACTTATAATGAATTTACTGATATAACGAACTCGTTAGCTACCCACAAAGTAGTTCGCTATAAACGTGTTCCACTATATCACTGTGTGATATAATCACAGTTGTGACGTCTTCTCCCCACTAACACTGCTGTGTGTGACCACATGTTTATGGTGGCAGTGGTTAAATACAACCGAGAACAACTTTTGGCCGACACCACGAACTTGATTGAGGGTGTTGCAACGATTGGTGACTTCCACCTGGTGGAGCCACCGATGTCGCCTTTCACCACATAGCAGCTGGACTAGAACAAGCTTGTCAACAGTGAAGACATTGAAGTGTGTTTATTCACCCCACAGTATTTATAATAAATAAATCGTAGACATCAACAAATCTTTGTGATTGATGAAATTTTTAAAGAAAATGAACAGTATGAAAACTGTCATTCAGAGCACTGCCACCTAGCGTATAATCACGTACACACTTATGATGAATTCATGGATTTAACAAACTCGTTAGCTACCCACAAAGTAGTTCGTTATAAGCACGTTGCACTATCAATGTGCGATATAATTCAAAGATGGTGGCTAAACTGACAGCACTATTGGAGCAAATGAGAAGATCCGTACATGATCAGCAACTTTTGATCCATGTTTCATGATGATGTGGTGTGATCCATGTTTCATGATGATGTGGTGCTGATCCATGTTTCATGATGATGTGGTGTGATCCAATGTTTCATGATGATGTGGTGTGATCCATGTTTCATGATGATGTGGTGTGATCCATGTTTCATGATGATGTGGTGTGATCCATGTTTCATGATGATGTGGTGCGATCCATGTTTCATGATGATGTGGTGTGATCAATGTTTCATGATGATGTGGTGTGATCCATGTTTCATGATGATGTCGTGTGATCCATGTTTCATGATGATGTGGTGTGATCCATGTTTCATGATGATGTGGTGTGATCCATGTTTCATGATGATGTGGTGTGATCCATGTTTGATGATGATGTGGTGTGATCCTACATGAATTGACCAGGTGAAAGTCAGCCTCACTAACTCTTTGAATCAAGTTCAACAACGATGAGAACAACAGACCACAACAACTCAGCTCGATGCAACCCCAGCCTGAGCAGTCACTGTCACCAAAGAGACACTGACAGGTGAGTGTCATGGCTGGTCCTACACCAAGACCATCACCAGTGTCTCCATCACCACAGAAACCACAACCTACGGGCAGAGGTCGGCTTAGAAATACCATGTCGGGTATTTCAAGTCCATGGTGTGCACCACAGAGATGACGGTGGATGATCTAGCAGTCCTTGTTGTGTGCGACTCAAGAGTCAGGACAGAAACTCCCTGTGTTGCTTAGCACCAACGTTTTGTCACATATCCTGGAGTTAGCTACATGGCTGCAGAAGGTAGTTGTTATGGAAAACTTAAGGTTCGCACTTGAGGCAAGCAGACAGGCTGTTTGTATTCCTGCCAGGTCAACTGCATACATAGAAGCAGTCGGAGAGAGAATGGGACAGACCGCGGTATTCGAGCCCCTCACCACCGGATGTGGACGTCTTCTCATCACTAACACTACAGTGGTTAATCCAACCAAGAACTTTTGACTGAGACCACGAATTTCATTGAGCAACGATTGGTGACTTCCACCTGGTGGAGTCACTGATGTCACCTTTCACCATATAGCAGCTGGACTAGAAGAAGGTTGTCAACAGTGAAGACATTGAAGTGTGTTTATTCACCCCACAGTATTTATAATAAATAAATCGTAGACATCAACAAATCTTTGTGATTGATGAAATTTTTAAAGAAAATGAACAGTATGAAAACTGTCATTCAGAGCACTGCCACCTAGCGTATAATCACGTACACACTTATGATGAATTTATGGATTTAACAAACTCGTTAGCTACCCACAAAGTAGTTCGTTATAAGCACGTTGCACTATCAATGTGTGATATAATCAAAATGGTGAATGACAGCATTTAGCAAAGGGTGAGAAATCACGTACATCGATCAGCACTATTTTGACATTTTAATGATGTGGTGTGATCCATGTTTATGATGAGTGGTTGATCCATTCAGACGATTTTGTCCGTTTATGACGATTGGTTGACCATGTTTCAACGATTGGTGACTTTTCCATGTGGTGGATCCACCGATGTTGCCTTTCATGACATGTGGTGGACCAGAACGATGTTGTCACCAGTTTATGACATTGGTGTATTTTTCATGACAGTGTTTATTTTCATGACATGTCGTTGACATTTTAACATTGTGTGATTGATGAATTTTTCAGTATGAAGTGTGGACCTGTTTCAGAGAGTGACCTGCTATATGTGTACCATTTATGATGAATCCATGTTTCAAATGTTGTACCCACAAAGTGTTGTATCAGTTCATATATGTGTGATATATTCAAAGATGGTGGTAAATGTCAGCATTTGGAGCAAAGGGTGGAAGTTCAGACATGATCAGCAACATTTTGATCCATGGGGGTTTTTTTATCCATGTTTCATGATGATGTGGTGTGATCCATGTTTCATGATGATGTGGTGTGATCCATGTTTCATGATGATGTCGTGTGATCCTACATGAATTGACCAGGTGAAAGTCAGCCTCACTAACTCTTTGAATCAAGTTCAACAACGATGAGAACAACAGACCACAACTCAGCTCGATGCAACCACAGCCTGAGCAGTCACTGTCACCAAAGAGACGCTGACAGGTGAGTGTCATGGCTGATCCTACACCAAGACCATCACCAGTGTCTCCATCACCACAGAAACCACAACCTACGGGCAGAGGTCGGCTTAGAAATACCATGTCGGGTATTTCAAGTCCATGGTGTGCACCACAGAGATGACGGTGGATGATCTAGCAGTCCTTGTTGTGTGCGACTCAAGAGTCAGGACAGAACCTCCCTGTGTTGCTTAGCACCAACGTTTTGTCACATATCCTGGAGTTAGCTACATGGCTGCAGAAGGTAGTTGTTATGGAAAACTTAAGGTTCGCACTTGAGGCAAGCAGACAGGCTGTTTGTATTCCTGCCAGGTCAACTGCATACGTAGAAGCAGTCGGAGAGAGAATGGGACAGACCGCGGTATTCGAGCCCCTCACCACCGGATGTGGACGTCTTCTCATCACTAACACTACAGTGGTTAATCCAACCAAGAACTTTTGACTGAGACCACGAATTTCATTGAGCAACGATTGGTGACTTCCACCTGGTGGAGTCACCGATGTCACCTTTCACCATATAGCAGCTGGACTAGAAGAAGGTTGTCAACAGTGAAGACATTGAAGTGTGTTTATTCACCCCACAGTATTTATAATAAACACATCGTAGACGACAACAAATCTTTGTGTTTGATGAATGGTGAACAGATGAAAAAAATTAAGAAAATGAACAGTAAAAAACTGTCATTCAGAGCACTGCCACCTAGCGGATAATCACATGCACACTTATAATGAATTTACTGATATAACGAACTCGTTAGCTACCCACAAAGTAGTTCGCTATAAACGTGTTCCACTATATCACTGTGTGATATAATCACATTGTGACGTCTTCTCCCCACTAACACTGCTGTGTGTGACCACATGTTTATGGTGGCAGTGGTTAAATACAACCGAGAACAACTTTTGGCCGACACCACGAACTTGATTGAGGATGTTGCAACGATTGGTGACTTCCACCTGGTGGAGCCACCGATGTCGCCTTTCACCACATAGCAGCTGGACTAGAACAAGCTTGTCAACAGTGAAGACATTGAAGTGTGTTTATTCACCCCACAGTATTTATAATAAATAAATCGTAGACATCAACAAATCTTTGTGATTGATGAAATTTTTAAAGAAAATGAACAGTATGAAAACTGTCATTCAGAACACTGCCACCTAGCGTATAATCACGTACACACTTATGATGAATTCATGGATTTAACAAACTCGTTAGCTACCCACAAAGTAGTTCGTTATAAGCACGTTGCACTATCAATGTGCGATATAATTCAAAGATGGTGGCTAAACTGACAGCACTATTGGAGCAAAGGGTGAGAAGATCACGTACATCGATCAGCAACTATTTTGGATCCATGTTTCATGATGATGTGGTGTGATCCATGTTTCATGATGATGTGGTGTGATCCATGTTTCATGATGATGTGGTGTGATCCATGTTTCATGATGATGTGGTGTGATCCATGTTTCATGATGATGTGGTGTGATCCATGTTTCATGATGATGTGGTGTGATCCATGTTTCATGATGATGTGGTGTGATCCATGTTTCATGATGATGTGGTGTGATCCATGTTTCATGATGATGTGGTGTGATCCATGTTTCATGATGATGTGGTGTGATCCATGTTTCATGATGATGTGGTGTGATCCATGTTTCATGATGATGTGGTGTGATCCATGTTTCATGATGATGTCGGGGTGATCCATGTTTCATGATGATGTGGTGTGATCCATGTTTCATGATGATGTGGTGTGATCCATGTTTCATGATGATGTGGTGTGATCCATGTTTCATGATGATGTGGTGTGATCCATGTTTCATGATGATGTGGTGTGATCCATGTTTCATGATGATGTGGTGTGATCCATGTTTCATGATGATGTGGTGTGATCCATGTTTCATGATGATGTGGTGTGATCCATGTTTCATGATGATGTCGGGGTGATCCATGTTTCATGATGATGTGTTGTGATCCATGTTTCATGATGATGTGGTGTGATCCATGTTTCATGATGATGTGGTGTGATCCATGTTTCATGATGATGTGGTGTGATCCATGTTTCATGATGATGTGGTGTGATCCATGTTTCATGATGATGTGGTGTGATCCATGTTTCATGATGATGTCGTGTGATCCTACATGAATTGACCAGGTGAAAGTCAGCCTCACTAACTCTTTGAATCAAGTTCAACAACGATGAGAACAACAAGCCACAACAACTCAGCTCGATGCAACCACAGCCTGAGCAGTCACTGTCACTAAAGAGACGCTGACAGGTGAGTGTCATGGCTGGTCCTACACCAGGTCGGCTTAGAAATACCATGTCGGGTATTTCAAGTCCATGGTGTGCACCACAGAGATGACGGTGGATGATCTAGCAGTCCTTGTTGTGTGCGACTCAAGAGTCAGGACAGAAACTCCCTGTGTTGCTTAGCACCAACGCTTTGTCACATATCCTGGAGTTAGCTACATGGCTGCAGAAGGTAGTTGTTAAGGAAAACTTAAGGTTCGCACTTGAGGCAAGCAGACAGGCTGTTTGTATTCCTGCCAGGTCAACTGCATACGTAGAAGCAGTCGGAGAGAGAATGGGACAGACCGCGGTATTCGAGCCCCTCACCACCGGATGTGGACGTCTTCTCATCACTAACACTACAGTGGTTAATCCAACCAAGAACTTTTGACTGAGACCACGAATTTCATTGAGCAACGATTGGTGACTTCCACCTGGTGGAGTCACCGATGTCACCTTTCACCATATAGCAGCTGGACTAGAAGAAGGTTGTCAACAGTGAAGACATTGAAGTGTGTTTATTCACCCCACAGTATTTATAATAAACACATCGTAGACGACAACAAATCTTTGTGTTTGATGAATGGTGAACAGAAGAAAGAAATTAAGAAAATGAACAGTAAAAAAACTGTCATTCAGACACTGCCACCTAGCGGATAATCACATACACACTCATAATGAATTTACTGATATGACGTCTTCTCCCCACTAATGCTAGTTGTGTGCCTGAGACAGCTCACTGGACCAACCACTGATTCTACTGTGTATATGAGAGAATGGTATGAAACTGATCCTGAGAAAGTGCCTTTCTACACTAGCATGCCATCTCTAGCAGTGCTTGACATTGTTTATGATCACATTAAATGGCATTTATCAGAAGCAATGAACCTGTCAAGATACCAACTACGTTTGGTATGTCTGGTAAAGTTGAGAATGAATTACCCGTTTCGTGATATAGCCTTCAGCTGAATGTTTCAGAAATTAAATGTCCGTTTATCCGGAGACACAGAGACCTATGTGATGTGTCATGTCTGATAGCTGCCAGTGGTGAACTCCAGTTAGACCATTACAACAGGTACTTTCACCAGATTCAGATGCAAATGTTTTTGACTGGTAGACGCTACTGTGATTTTGTGATCTGGGGGTCCCGTACCTTTCTTGTGGAACGGATCTATGCCGATGAGGACACCTGACAGAACACTAGTGATGTTGCACAGAGTTTCCATGCGAAGCGTGTGATGCCAGAATTGTGGGTTAAGTATTTTTCAAAGAAATATGTGCTTGTGAGTAACAATGACGCCAACAGAATTTGTACAGTAAATGTGGAACAGTACTGCATATGCAGAGGTATTGATGATGGCAGCAGAATGATCTGTGACAGTGATCACTGTGTCACACGGTGGTTTCATGTTAAATGATCTGTGACAGTGATCACTGTGGCACACAGAGGTTTCATGTTAAATGATATGCGACAGTGATCACTGTGGCACACAGTGGTTTCATGTTAAATGATCTGTGACAGTGATCACTGTGGCACACAGAGGTTTCATGTTAAATGATCTGTGACAGTGATCACTGTGCCACACAGTGGTTTCATGTTAAATGATGTGACAGTGATCACTGTGACACACAGAGGTTTCATGTTAAATGATCTGTGACAGTGATCACTGTGACACACAGAGGTTTCATGTTAAATTATCTGCGACAGTGATCACTGTGCCACAGTGGTTTCATGTTAAATGATCTGTGACAGTGATCACTGTGCCACACAGAGGTTTCATGTTAAATGATCTGCGACAGTGATCACTGTGCCACACAGAGGTTTCATGTTAAATGATCTGCGACAGTGATCACTGTGCCACAGGGTTTCATGTTAAATGATCTGGACAGTGATCACTGTGCACACAGAGGTTTCATGTTAAATGATCTGCACAGTGATCACTGTGGCACACAGAGGTTTCATGTTAAATGATCTGGACAGTGATCACTGTGCCACACAGGGTTTCATGTTAAATATCTGCGACAGTGATCACTGTGCACACAGGGTTTCATGTTAAATGATCTGGACAGTGATCACTGTGCCACAGGGTTTCATGTTAAAGATCTGTGACAGTGATCACTGTGCACACAGAGGTTTCATGTTAAATGATCTGGACAGTGATCACTGTGCACACAGAGGTTTCATGTTAAATGATCGCGACAGTGATCACTGTGCCACACAGGGTTTCATGTTAAATGATCTGGACAGTGATCACTGTGCACAGGGTTTCATGTTAAATGATCTGGACAGTGATCACTGTGCACACAGGGTTTCATGTTAAATGATCTGGACATGATCACTGTGCACAGAGGTTTCATGTTAAATGATCTGGACAGTGATCACTGTGCACACAGAGGTTTCATGTTAAATGATCTGGACAGTGATCACTGTGCACAGGGTTTCATGTTAAATGATCTGTGACAGTGATCACTGTGCACACAGTGGTTTCATGTTAAATGATCTGGACAGTGATCACTGTGGCCACAGAGGTTTCATGTTAAATGATCTGGACAGTGATCACTGTGGCACACAGGGTTTCATGTTAAATGATCTGTGACAGTGATCACTGTGGCACACAGAGGTTTCATGTTAAATGATCTGTGACAGTGATCACTGTGCCACACAGGGTTTCATGTTAAATGATGGACAGTGATCACTGTGACACAGGGTTTCATGTTAAATGATCTGTGACAGTGATCACTGTGGCACACAGGGTTTCATGTTAAATATCTGGACAGTGATCACTGTGCACACAGAGGTTTCATGTTAAATGATCTGTGACAGTGATCACTGTGGCACACAGAGGTTTCATGTTAAATGATCTGGACAGTGATCACTGTGCACACAGGGTTTCATGTTAAATGATCTGTGACAGTGATCACTGTGCCACAGTGGTTTCATGTTAAATGATCTGTGACAGTGATCACTGTGGCCCCAGGGTTTCATGTTAAATATCTGCGACAGTGATCACTGTGCCACACAGGGTTTCATGTTAAATGATCTGTGACAGTGATCACTGTGGCACACAGAGGTTTCATGTTAAATGATCTGGACAGTGATCACTGTGCCACACAGGGTTTCATGTTAAATGATCTGGACAGTGATCACTGTGCACACAGTGGTTTCATGTTAAATGATCTGTGACAGTGATCACTGTGACACAGAGGTTTCATGTTAAATATCTGCGACAGTGATCACTGTGCACACAGGGTTTCATGTTAAATGATCTGGACAGTGATCACTGTGCCACAGGGTTTCATGTTAAATGATCTGTGACAGTGATCACTGTGCCACACAGAGGTTTCATGTTAAATGATCTGTGACAGTGATCACTGTGCACAGGGTTTCATGTTAAATGATCTGGACAGTGATCACTGTGCCACAGGGTTTCATGTTAAATGATCTGGACAGTGATCACTGTGCCACACAGAGGTTTCATGTTAAATGATCTGGACAGTGATCACTGTGCCACAGGGTTTCATGTTAAATGATCTGGACAGTGATCACTGTGCACACAGAGGTTTCATGTTAAATGATCTGTGACAGTGATCACTGTGCACACGTGGTTTCATGTTAAATGATCTGTGACAGTGATCACTGTGGCACACAGAGGTTTCATGTTAAATGATCTGCGACAGTGATCACTGTGGCACACAGTGGTTTCATGTTAAATGATCTGTGACAGTGATCACTGTGGCACACAGAGGTTTCATGTTAAATGATCTGTGACAGTGATCACTGTGCCACACAGTGGTTTCATGTTAAATGATGTGACAGTGATCACTGTGCACACAGAGGTTTCATGTTAAATGATCTGTGACAGTGATCACTGTGCCACACAGAGGTTTCATGTTAAATGATCTGTGACAGTGATCACTGTGCCACACAGAGGTTTCATGTTAAATGATCTGCGACAGTGATCACTGTGCCACACAGAGGTTTCATGTTAAATGATCTGTGACAGTGATCACTGTGGCACACAGAGGTTTCATGTTAAATGATCTGACAGTGATCACTGTGCCACACAGAGGTTTCATGTTAAATGATCTGTGACAGTGATCACTGTGCCACAGTGGTTTCATGTTAAATGATCTGTGACAGTGATCACTGTGGCACACAGAGGTTTCATGTTAAATGATCTGTGACAGTGATCACTGTGCCACACAGAGGTTTCATGTTAAATGATCTGTGACAGTGATCACTGTGGCACACAGTGGTTTCATGTTAAATGATCTGCGACAGTGATCACTGTGGCACACAGTGGTTTCATGTTAAATGATCTGTGACAGTGATCACTGTGGCACAGAGAGGTTTCATGTTAAATGATGTGACAGTGATCACTGTGCCACACAGAGGTTTCATGTTAAATGATCTGTGACAGTGATCACTGTGGCACACAGCGTTTTCATGTTAAATGATCTGTGACAGTGATCACTGTGGCACACAGAGGTTTCATGTTAAATGATCTGCGACAGTGATCACTGTGGCACACAGTGGTTTCATGTTAAATGATCTGTGACAGTGATCACTGTGGCACACAGAGGTTTCATGTTAAATGATCTGTGACAGTGATCACTGTGGCACAGAGAGGTTTCATGTTAAATGATCTGTGACAGTGATCACTGTGGCACACAGAGGTTTCATGTTAAATGATCTGTGACAGTGATCACTGTGGCACACAGTGGTTTCATGTTAAATGTCTGAAGATGAAACATGTTCCTAAGGGCACATGATATTGTGGTAAATGTGTGGAAGACAAGTGTGACATGTATGGTTAGGTTGCAGTGGGCAACAAAGTCAAGTGTAACGGAGGCCTGGGTTCAAGTTTGCACTGTTTCCAGTATGACTGGTCGTAGTCAGTTCTATGTATTGAACACACAGCAGCAGGTGGGTTTAATTGCTATTTGTGGAATTATAAACAGTGATGATGTTTTCCGATCACTTTGTGAAGGATATGGTATATCCACCCATCCTGGAAGAGCTTGTACGCCGCTAGTGACTTGTACTTTTTTTAGTTCTTCCTTGGTGTATACCGACTGACTGAAGATCAGGCATTTCACTACATCAATGTACACCACATCCGGCCATTTTGGCATGTTGCCCTCAAATTGATCTGCCGGCACATTGTATGGATCGCAACTGATGCATTCTGTTTTGCAATCGTATTGCAAACGTACATCTGGGGGCAAGGACTCTCGATAAGTAAGCAAAGATATCGATCAATATGTTAACATGACACGAAAAGTTGGCTAGGGAAGAAATATGGTGATGTGCAAAGCAGTCTGGGTATGTGCACCCAACCGGGAAGTACAGGAATTAAACTTTCGTACACAATTGTTATATATTTGGTGACGTCTGATAAATAATTGTTTATTGGGGGCATCAACAACTGGGAGCCATGGAATAACGGGTTCCAGCAGATGGTGGGCAGGACATGTCAGGCCACCGAGTGTCTCTGCACAGACCAGGTACTTGCAATGGCTGCAATATTGCGAGACCGCATTGCATGACAGAAAAAAAATATTGGAAGAGTTCCTTCAAGGTGTGAGCTAACTGGAAGATTGTGTTAGCTACATATGTGTTAGCTACATGTTGATAGCTCGTGTAATTGTACAGATTAGTGGATGATTGTCGATTTGTGATCGATGTCGGTCGTTGTCGGCACCAACCCGGTGGTCACGTGACCTGGTTTTAGCGTCCTCATTGGCTGTTCAGCCACTGCTTACAAACAAAGACGTGCATTTGAGCTTGTTTGCTTCGTAGATGTTTCAGTCTATAACATGTTATTACATTAGTAAGTTTGTAATTGATAATTTGACAGTAACTTAATGTAATATTTGGTAGTTGGCTATTTTATTTGTTGAGGAGTGTTTATTTTTTGGTAAATCAGATTATTTATTTGAACAGTCCTCATAGCTTTTGTTTACTATTCAGCCTACTGGAGCCAACATTAAAGGTGATTAAAAACAAAAGAAGCCAGTGTTACCTGTAAATTGTAATTGAAACTGCTTTTGTGTATTGTAAGTGATTGTACTTTGTGTAATCTGTAGGTTCCTGTTGATTGTGTGGAGTAATCACTGATTCTGTTGGCTGTTCAGCCTATTGTAGCTAACACAAAAGGTGATTGATTCAGCACAAAAGGAAGCCATTGTTACTCTGAGTAATTGAGCCTACTTTTATGTGATTGTTTTTGTATAATGAATGCTTAAACACTAATGCCCAAACTGTAGGATTAATATTATTTGAGATAGGTGTGATTATATATAAATTCATTAACTATTGCTTAATAAATATATCATAATTTCAACACGCATGTCAAATGCACATATAAATATAATATTGAATATTGTTTTTCACTCTGTAATATGGATACTCAATACACAATAATTAATATATGTCATATATTTTAATTTCAGAAGATGCCTCCAAAAAAGAAACGGAGGGCTCCTGCTGTCAAAGCTGGAATTGCTAGGCAGCATTTGATAGACAACTTCGCCACCTTGCCCAGTGCTGGTGAAGACATACTGAATGGTCATGTGTGGTTTCTGTACACCGAACATGACCGTGTGATTTCACATATACTGACAGCATTGAAGGATGTTGTTCCGGAGGATCCTTCGTCGTACAGGTACCAGGTCCAGAAACCGTGTAAGACACTCGAGAAATTCAGACATCTGACGGGAGGGACGGAGTTTGTGAAGTTTGTTGCCCTATGCTGTGAAGTCTTTACTCCAGCTGGACCTGTTCCGTCGATATCTGCCGAATCTGCACCGTCGACTTCAGTGGAACCTGCGCCATCCACGTCGACCGAACCTATTCCGTCGATGTCAACTGAACCTGAACTGTCGTCACTGGCGGGATCTGCACCGTCAACATCAGCTGGACCTGGTCCATTTGAACCTGCATCGCCCACAGCTGATCAGCCGCTTGCATCACCTCGTCCTCGGAAACTTTCCTTGAGGAAAGGTTTTTCGTCTCCACGTCGTGAGCGAATCAAGAGGAGGCTGGACTTTGTTTCGAAAGGCAAAGCCGAAATGCAGAAAAAATACTTGATGAAGCTGAAAGAGATGAAAGCAAAACAGACAGAAACGGTGAAGCGTCTGAACCAGGTCATCAAACGAAAAGATGCCACGATTCAAAACCTGAAGCTGAAGGATGACAGTGTTCACCAGGATCTGATTGCCACGAAGTCGGAACTAGCAGTACTGAAGCGGAAGCACCGACGACTAAAATTGTACCGGCAATGCAAACGTGCAAGTACGCCAACACCTGTTGATGAAGACGTTGCAAGACTCCACTGCGAGCTCCACTCAAAAGATGCCGTCATTCGTCACCTTGAGAATAGGATTCTCCTGCTCAAAGAAACAATCGAAGAGCTACAGTGTCGTACTCCAGGACCACTGCAGAAGGAAGGCAAGACATTTCCCCCAGAAACACGGATGTTTGTTTACGACGCTATCGTGAATCACATGCCAACAAGAAGTGTTCCGACTCTGTTGAGCAAGTTTGCCCAGCGATCCGGTCTCAAGATGGACAGTGTGCCTCATCGCACCACAGTCGAGATGATGGCACGAGAACTTGGGGTTGTGGCAGACCAGCAAGCAGCAGAACTGCTTATGACCAACGTGAATGTGACACTTGGCTTTGATTCAACCACCCAGGAAGGTGTGCACATTAACAGTGTGCACATCACAACCAAAGATGGGTGCAACGTGATCGCCATTGACCAGCTAGCCGGGGGGACAGCCGAAGATTACGCCCGCCACATCGATGACTCGGTGAAGAGGCTAGCCGAAGTGTACGCAGCTATACACGTGAAAGCTGAGTACGAAGCGTGCAGGAAGCAGATGATTGCTAACATTGTTAACACCATGACTGATCGTGCTGCAGTAAATCACGCTACGATTGTTCGCGTTTGTGAGATGTGGGGGAAACCGCTGAATGAGCTGAACTGCCACCTCCACCCCCTGGACACCATTGCCAGTGCAACTCGGTCAGCATTGCGAGGACTCGAGAGTGGCAAGGGCAAGTTGTTTGGCAGCGATTGCATTGCTGCAAACGTTGTTCTTCAGATGAACAAGTTCAGGTATAAAGATGGGAAAGGCGACCCAAGAGGATTCACCAACTTCCTCGATCATGAAGGACTTCCCCGGGGCCTCATTCCGAGATACCGTGGAAACCGCCTGCACATCCTGTTCCACATGTGGCAAATATGTGGAGCACCACGATCGCTTTGTCCACTTCCTACGGACAGGAACTGTCTCGTGTGGCGGCCTTCAGACATAAATTTTGGGAGATTTTGACAGTGACATTGGGAAAGACGAGATGCGTGTCCTCGGTCTAATTGGCAAACTGCTGTCAGGTCCCTGGATGACAATGTTCTACACGTCTCCAGAAGAACAAGTCAGCCACACGGAAGGGATCACCATTGTGAAGGGTGTCTTGGAGACTACCAAGGAGTATCTGGCAAAGCCAGAGTGTGTACTGACGACGAAGACGGACTTCTTCGGGAAAGTCTTGGACGAAAGCGATACAACACTGCAGAAACTACAGGAGAGCCCCGAGAATGAGACAGTGTTTGTGAAAATGGTGAAGGTGTGTCTGACAGCTGTCGTCACTGTCCTTGAGCGACAATATGACAGATATTTCGCAATGGATATCAACCAGAAACTAGAAGAAGAGACTGAGTTAGCAAGATGCCACAACATCGACGCTGAAGAGATTATGGGCATGTTTAGTGCAGCGAAAGATAACGCCCCAAATGCGACGCTAAACTACCTGTCATCCAAGATACGGGCACAGAAAAATGGCGTTGTCGATTACCTCGACAATCTCGTGCAGGACGAAAGGACCCGGGTGATCCAGATGTCGAGGACTATCGGGCGGAAGCAACTGCAGGCAAGCAGAAGGAAATCGGTACAGGTGCGGGAGGAGCTGGCGCAACGGATTGCCCTTAAACAGGAGATGAAAGCGACAGCAGAGAGAAAGAAGCTGGAGAAGCTGCTGAGGTCCACCAGCTTGGACATAGGAACAGAATTCCCGGATTTGCCAGAGAGTGTACGGAGTGATCTCATGGGGATTCTCGGAGGAAAGGTTGTTGGACGAGCTATCTGCCATGTTTGGTACAACAGAGAGTCAAAGCAGAAAGAGATGTACAGTGGGAAAGTTGAAAAAGTGGGAAAGTTGAAAAACTGAAAAAGAAAGCTGGTGGAACATATGTCATTGGCTATTGGAGCCAGGACGAAACATATGATGATGCTGTCGATTTTGAGGTGTCGAAGTATGAGCTGGCCGCAGATCTGGTGTGCGAAGACTTGGTTTTTCCATAAAAAAACTGGAAAAAATTGTTCTGGTGTCAATCTTGAACAATGTAAACAGTTGCCATGTCTGTTTAATTGGTTATTCATTGTATGTATGTATGTACAGTCGCGCCTCGTTATAACGCGGTAGTTGGGGTCCACGAAATGGAACCGCGTTGTAAACGAGGCGCGTTATAGATTATATTCCGCCAGGGGCGCCACCACCCACAAAACGCCACAACAGCAACCGAAGCCAATGTGCTGGTTGCGCGGTGTATGCGTCATTTATAAAACTAACGGACATTGGAACCAATGTAAATGTGTATTACGTTAAAGTAATATACACTGTCGAATGTTGAACTGAGTACATCTTGCGAATGTTGTACAGTTTTGAAATAAATTCAGAGCCAACGCGCCTCGTCTGGCGATGCGAACTGAGGCGGAGCGATAACACAGTACGCGGTCGCGGTTTAAAATAACCTTGAACTCAGCAGCCGAAACGCACAAATGAATTGACATGTTGCCGAAGTCGGTCAAATATTAATACTTATACTAGTTGCGCTCACTATTGGCTTAATTTCATCTTTTAATCAATCCCAAAATATAAATTTAGATCGCACATTTACCGTGCCGATTTATAATGCAATTCACGGTGGTTCGAGGCTACTGCGGTTCACACGCAGTTGACGAATTCGTATATTTGCGTACAAGTAAATGTTTTTTCGTATACGTAGTGAAGAAAACATAACATAACATTAGCCTGCCATTTCAGTACCATTATTATTTTTCGTCACCGCCCGATTCGTAAGCAATTGAATTGCCATTTACAAGCCGGCGAAGGCGCCCGTCCGCAGAAGCCACAACGAACGGGCGCCTTCGCCGGCGAAGCCACAGCGAACTGGCAAGAGACAAACGCGATTGATATCGGGGCAAACAAACAGGACTTTGTACCAAATTTACTGTGCCTAAAGTTAATTAAATGTAATCAAAGGAATTGGTAACGTTTTAAACAAACACTTAAGAAATTACCACACAAACCAAGCGCTGGTTACACAATAGATCGGTTTGAAAACGATTGGATTGGTGCCGCGAAGCCGACGGCAGAGCAGAAGCCAGGGGCACAACAAACAACGAACTCAGCAATGCAGTTGTACTTCTGTGTTAAATTTCTTAATATCATTAAATTGTTTCTAGATACACCTGTACAAGACAAACATGAGGATTTCATAAACATAAGTGACAGTTAATTACAGCGTTATTGTTAGCTGTAGCGCCCATTTCCCCCTGGCGGCAGAAATTCGGGGTCCACGACCGACCGCGTTATAGCCGATTCGCGTTATAGCGAGTCGCGTTATAGCGAGGCGCGACTGTATGTAGAATGCAATTTATTTAATTTTGCTATCTACATTTTCTGTTTTGCTTACTGAAAATGTCACTGAAATTATTCAGTTGTTTTTGACTGTTTATTACTGATTATGAATACATGCAAAACAGTTACAGTGTTTGCATGTCTTTATCTAAATTAAATGAATAGGATAATTAGTTATTCGTCAAATACTTATCTTTAATTGTGGAATATAATTTACATATCAATTTTTTTATGTTATTGAAACTTTCCAAGTGTCTATGACTACCATTATGAGTATACGTCTGCGTCTGTAAATATGTCGGTTAATTAAGTATACATAAATTAATTAATTTTTTGCTATTCCAGTTTCTGTTTTTATTTACTGGAAATGCCATTGAAACTGTTGTGTCTGACTAAATATGAATACATTTAAAACAATTGTCATGTTTGCATATCTGTTTCTAAACAATTAGCTAATTAGTTATTCACGAACTGATGAAGTAATTATCTTTAATTATGGGATACAATTTACATACTTAATTTTGCTACATCCAACTTGTTTATTTGTTGTTGCTGAAAATGTTATTCCAATTATTGAGGTGTCTATGTGTTCCATTATATGTAGATCATGTATACAGTTAACATGTCTGTGTTAGTTGGTTAATTAATTATAATTAATTAATTATATGTGAAACAATTACGTGTTATTGTGGAATACAATTTACATATTTAAATATCATGTCTCTAGTTTCTCTACTATCTAGTAATTTTTCTTGTATGTATGTCATTGAAACATTAATTATTAATGACGTTTTAAACACATTTTTGAGTCAAATAAGATGGTTAATTAGTTATTTGGGAAGTACTTAATGATGTATATTTGTATAAATACGATGAACACAAACCCATTACTTTCCCATCACTACTTCATGTTATTTTGTGGTGTGATATTACTGAACATTTAATTAAAATATACTTTGTCATGGAATCACTTGTTCGAGTAATTAATTAATTATCTAAACTTTTAATTGGCATCAAAGTGTTACTTTGAATGCAATTAAAACTGCATCATCATAAATAGTTGTTCATAGGAATTATGTATAAAAAATATGAGCTTTATAACATTAATATTAAGAAAATTATGAAATTTTGAAGTGCAAAATCTTAATTATTGGTCACACGTTGGCCTATGTTTTACATTGAAACAAAGGAACAAAATTTAGACATAATTTCCGACATTCAGATTGGCATAACTTTTTTAATATTCAACCTAGAACAAATATGTAACGATGGTTTTAAAGGTATTTCCAAGCTCATTCCAGTGGTAGCAGTTTTATTAAGATACAATATTTCAATGTTTCCAGACAGCAGAAACTGTACTTGAAACTTCTAACACGACCCTTGGCCATATCTTCCTTAATACCTATCCTATCATCATAATGTTGGTGTCATTTTGTTTGTGTTTCAATGCTCTTTCCTCTGAGTAAAAAATATATGTGACTTCAGAATTTTTTTTTCTGTCACATACCTATACATGTGTCCATGTTGATATGATATCAACCACCATACCTTGCAAAGAGCAATATTTGCCTACCATAACTATTCCTCGGATGACGATGAAAGACTGAATTTACGCAAAGGTGCGTCTGGATTCTACACAACTCCAAATATGAATGACGCAACCAACGTCCATATTTGCTTTGCTTCGTCAAGCCTCATTCTCATGGTGGAAATTCGGTACCGGAAATTCTCGGTGACGTTGAATGTATCATCAAATGTAGACAGATACAGTTATAAGCCAAATCTAAGGTGGTCCGAATTAAACACAAATGCCCACTCACCTTTTATTAATCAGATGAAATATAAATTGTGAACAACCCGCACAAAACGACGACGATATTTTTTAGCATAGCTTGACTGCCGACAATGTCATCCTTCTACCCGGCAAAAAAGTATCACGAGATCACGTGACAACTTCGGCGGCGTAGCGAGAAATCTAGGGCCCACACAAAAAGGCGGACCACAAACGGGCGGACCGCGACGACTGGGCGGACCGCATTCACAAAGATGCAACTGATCGATACGCTCCATGTTTACGTGCGCCGTTATTGCTGCTGTTTAGGGGGTTCTTGTGATGTTGTTTCAATAATAACATACGTGGACTGAGAAGATATGAATGTTTAAAAAAATAGAATCAGTACAATTAATAATATAACGTCACATATAATATTGGCTCTTTACGACGTACCCCATGCAGATTCAGATAACGATTCTTGGATTTGTTGTTTGTTTATTTTTATTTTCACCACACCACAACACAGTTAAATGCGTTAAGTGAACAGTATTTTCTTAATAATACTAGGCTAACCACAACAATCACATCTGCTATATGAATGACACAGAATATATATATATATATATATATATATATATATATATATATATATATATATATATATATATATATAACAAACAGACTGAAAGTTGAATGAACATTGAAGTGAACACAGACTGGGTATGAGCACCATCAAACTAGACGTAGAGGTGGAAAGGAAAACATCGATCACCAAGAAGCAACCAAGAGTAGATATACCACACGAATAGGATATCAAAGAAGACCGAATTCCAACTCGAATTTAGAAACCGATTCGAGACACTACAAGAACTAGACGACCTCGTCACCATGAGCGAATCCATCAGAGACATGATCCAACAAAGCGCGTCAAGAGTAGCTAAGGCAATGAACAAGCCACATAAATCGAGGATATCATCACTAACACGAGCTCTGATGACGAAACGACGAGAAATGGCGGGAAACGGCGACAATAAACAACGAATAGAGTACGCAAATATATGCAAGACAATCAAAAAGAAAGCAAGAGAAGACATCAGGAAATACAACCAAGAAACGATCATGGAATCAAAGAGCCTGAAGAAAGTCCGAAGAACGCAGAAGCTAGGCCAAGACAGACTGATTACACACCTGGACAAGCAGGGTAGAGAAATCCACGATCAAGATAAGACCATAGAACGAATAGATGAATTCTACACCGAGCTATACGACAGTGAACAGAGTAATAATAATAATAACACAAGTTTTATTAGCAACTCAACTGAGTTGGATTGACATTACAATAGGTTACAATTAACTCATCAAAACATCATACAAATACAATAGAAATACATTTGATACCGCAAATCATACCGTATTAATAGCCTTTTTACTGACAGTTGTACCATAATCCACACGGACCCAAAAGAGGTACCACGTATAACATCACGGGAGGTGGAAGCAGCACTATGAGATATGAAGAATGGGTCAGCAACAGGCAACAACCATAATATAAACATCGAGGCATTGAAAACACGATAAGATACCATCTCGAAGACACTTGCTAAGCTGTACACTAAATGCTTATCAGAAAGAGGAATACCCAATAGCGTGGAAGAACGCTAAGATGATAATAATCTTCAAGAAGGGAAATAAGAAAGACCTCATGAATTACAGACCGATACGTCCACTATCAAACATTTATAAAGTACTCACAAAAGTACTAACGGAAAGGATAAAGAAGACACTCGACGAAAACCAGCCACGAGAGCAAGCTGGATTCAGAAGCGGACACTCAACGACAGACCAGATGTACGTCGTAAACCAACTGAAGGAGAAGTGCAGAGAATACAATATCCCACTCTGCATCGCATTTGACGACTACGAGAAAGCCTTCGACTCGGTGCAAACTGAAGCAGTACTGACCTCGCTTCAAGAACAGGAGACAGAACATGTGTATATCGAACTCCTGAAGGAAATCATATTCCAACGACTGACTTGGGAAACCAGAGGCTTGAAGATATACGGCGAATATCTTTGTCATCTTCGCTTCGCCGATGACATAATCATATGCGCTAATACACTACATGAGCTACAACAAATGCTACAGGAATTAGTTGATGAAAATGAAAATCAGGGTCTGAAGATGAACACGTCGAAAACAAAGGTGACGATGGAAAACGACACACAAATGTACATGTCACAAAAGTCACACAGGTGATTGAACATGTCAGAAGACGGAAGTGGACCTGGGCAGGGCACGTCAGCAGGATGAGAGATAACCGATGGACACTGCGTATCACCACCTGAAAACCCTACGAAAGGAAAAGACCTTTAGGAAGACGGGCGAGACGTTGGAGAGACGAACTAGACGACTATTGGAAGGGTACCATCTAGCAAGGGTTAGCGCAAGATAGGCAGATGTGGAAGCAGCATGCTGAGACCTTCGCCCAACCACGGGGCACTATGGTTGCACAATGATGATGATGATGAGATATATAATTAACAAAAAAAAGTTCCAACTACCCAATGGCTAATCTACTATGTAAATTGGTTTGGTTACAATGTGTAATTTGATCTTATGATCCTAGTCTACTAATCGGACAACTGTTATATGAACAATGCTATCTTCTCTTTCACTGCATCAGTCCAGTCTGTTTTACTCGCCCTCTTCCTTTCTTATTTCACCCCACGTCTTCATCTTCTTGTTCTTCTTGAAGACGTTGACATTTCTTCCTCCTCCCACCGGCATGCCTGCGATTGCAGTCCACTTAAATAATTATCTAAATTGTTATGTGATAATCCTCTTTAGCCATCGTTGTATTTCTTCCACCTGGAGTTTTCCCAGGTAGATATACTGGTCATTATGTCTTCCCGTAGTCCTTATTCTCTTTCACGTGATCAGGATGCTCTGGCGGTGGTCATTGTCCAAGTCTGCGCTTGAGGGATGACCTTCGCATCTGTGACGTCGTTCCTATGTCCCATTCTTATAAGAATGGAAATTTTCTGAAATTACGTGTTCAGATCATTCCGTTTATGCCATGTTTGTTCTGGCTGTATCTGTATTGGTAAAAGATGTTTGTTTGTTTGTTTGTAATCCACATATCATAGTCTGTATATGGTGCTAACAGCAGTCATGTCAGTATGTGGACCAAGGCAAGGTTCCCGGGGAGAATTTCTTTCTTCCACCCAGTCTTCTAGTAGTCTCCTATGACAACCAGCTGTTGTCTATTTGGGAATGTATTTATCGAATCCGCAAGCATATGACATAATTCTTCCCGTTGTTCTTCTGTGCAGGAATGAATACAAGGTGCATATATTTAGACGTAACGTTTCATCTTCTCTTCTCGTCGAGCTCGGATTTTAATGATTCCTTCCGAAATATATTGGGTTTCCATTGTATTCTTGGCTACGTCCAGGTGCAAGATGAATGCTACGCCACGCTGTGCTCGTGAATCTTTACTCATCCCTCCAAATCAGGACGTAGTTGGTGTGAATTTACGTAGACGCTCTCAACTTCCTTCTGCAGTCTGAAATACCAACCACTGATATTCTCCTCCTCTTCACAAATTAAATCACTTCTTACTCTTAATTTCAGAATCCAAATTTTTTCACAATTTCTTGTTCTTTCTCTCTGTCCTTATCTGTTTCCAGCCCATTTTTCTTTTGGTCCAATTGATTTCCCATAGGCGGCCATTGTAACGTTTCTTTGATTTCCCACTAGGTTTTTTAATCCATGGTATTTGAAATGTCAGACATTGGAATTAGCATCCATTCCCACATGTCATGTATAAAATTCGTGAAAATTGCATCTTTTTCTCCTACAATCCAGTCTCTAACTTGACACCCCTTCATTTTTGCTTCAATCAGCCGCCGATTGCCATCGTTGACACCTCTAGGCCGAATTACACATGTATGCAAACGCACCTGGTCACTGACAAATATCATTATTTCGCAGCTGTGATACCATGCTACGCAGACATATCATTTCTATTCAACCAGTCCTACATTTAGTGTTTCCAGAAATTTACAAAAAAAAGCACAACGCAGTTCTTTTTAGCTGGACTACAATGGGCAGTGGCGTAGGAATCCATTTGGTGGTATGTCCCCAACACCATTAGTCATACGTTTCAGGGTGATCTGTGTTGGTCTCCAAGGCTACCATATCGGACACGTGAAAAATACGACGTCATACATCTTCCAAGCCCAGCAATTATAAGCACTTATTCTGTCCGTTTCCGTTCCACGACGATGTCGGATGAACGAAGGGTTGGACTTAGAAGGGGAGGGGTAATGACATATATTTGTAATTATTTCTAGAGGGTACACGTGTTTAGATTTTTTAGTCACCTCTGTCCGAGTCCTGCTGTATTATATCCACCATGTCCAACGTAACCGACACATTAGTCATCTCTGTCCGATCGAGTCCTGCTGTATTATATCCACCATTATGTCCAATCTGACCGATACACCAGTTTCACTCAGCAGCGGCGGTTGATGGATAACCGGAAACCGTAATACACAGATGCTTACAGTAAAAGGCACCGTAATGAGTAGGCTAAATACTATCCGTGCTGCTTTGACGACGGCGCGCTACACAGGATATGTGTCTGCAGTGTCGACAGGCACGTCAATGCTTTCATTACTTTAGACGACGCTGACTACCTACATCGTTAGATGTTTCAGAACGTTTCTACGGATGCTGACAGCAACACACAGTTGCCACGTTCGTCACCCGTCTTCATTAATTAACAGGTTGCTTAGTTAATTACACATGGAGTCAGTGAATACAACGTGCGATCTGCGAGAAGACGGCTTCAACGAGAGCACCGAAGTGCCGCCGAACATCACCGGAGACCAGGTTTTCTTTGAAAACGTCTTCTTTAAAAACGTTGCCATCCTCGTGGTGTGTGTGCTGGGATTGCCAGGGAACCTGCTGGTTATCGCCGTCTACCTCCGACAACACACCACGTCGACCCGGGTCT
The DNA here is from genome assembly GCA_025642075.2 of Ridgeia piscesae. Lineage (NCBI taxonomy): Eukaryota > Metazoa > Annelida > Polychaeta > Sabellida > Siboglinidae > Ridgeia > Ridgeia piscesae. The sequence continues at coordinate 725,590 of JAODUO010000132.1, forward strand.
ATATGCTCGCTTTGGCTCTCGCAGATTTGGTTTCGTGTGTCAGCATAATGATCCTGGCCAGCACTCCATTGTTGTTGTCGGCGAGTTACGTCTTCCTGTTCGCGGCCGATGTTTCAGTCGGATTCTCGGCGATGCTCCTGGCTTTCATCTCGACGGAGCGTCTCGTTGCTGTGCGGCGACCAGTCGCTTTCAGCAATGCGGCGGAGAGGGCGAAGAAGGCCGTGGTTCGCCTCGCTGTCATTGACGGCGTAATCACGGCTGTGTTCGAGGTGACGCGACACACATGTTGTCCACTTTTTAGTCGAATTATTGTTTTGATTATATTGTGCATTAGCGTTGCGGTCATGATCATTTGCTACTTTCTTGTGACGGTAACGCTGGTGAAAAAGGCTAGAACCGCTCGCAGAAACGTTGGAGTTGAGCTCGCCGTTTCAGGAACGTCTGAAGTAAGAGAAATAACACACATCGACACAACGGCACGTACGACTCAAGTGACTAAACCAAATTCGTCGAGTAAACACGCATCTGACATACCTGCTAAACACTACAAAAATGTGTATTTGCTATTTACAATTACTCTTGTTTTCATCGTCTCTTGGTTACCGCTGTGGTTGGCTTACGCTGGAGTGCCCATATCACTTCACGTGCAGGAGACGTATGTGGTGAACTCCGCGATCAACCCGTTCATTTACAGTATCATGAGCGCCATGTTTCGCAACGACCTGTGGATGTTCTGCCGTAAGACGCGCTCAAGACTTGTGAATTGTTATTGCTGATTCAAACCAGTAGGTACTACATATTATTATGTTCTACATATTTAAATATTTTTAAATATATTCTACACATGTTCTATATATATATATATATATATATATATATATATATATATATATATTATTATATATATATATTATATATATAACATATATAATATATATATATATATATAATATATAATATATATATATATATATATATATATATATATATATATATATATATATATATATATAATATATGTAGAATATATATATATATATATATATATATATATATATATATATATATATATATATATACATATATGTATATATATGTCCCACTAAATAATGATGACGTAACGGATATAGAAACTTACTTATAAGACAAACTACAAAAACAATGTTTTTGCTAGATGCCTACTACGTCTACGTCGGCAAGATGGCATTGCGTATCGTCATATTTGATCTAATCAAGATGGTTTGTTTCGAAGACGACAGACTCGTAAAGGGTAAACGATTTACTACGATGGAGTTATTTATTAAGTGTAAAATACACACTTTGCCACTGCTGGTGTTTTGTGGTATTCGGACATCAGTCAGTAATACCGACGCGCATCCGACCGTCCAAAACTTGTATTCAAAGTTTGACTACAAGACGGTGTTGATGTGGGACATTTTATGTAACTTTTATTTTACCTATTTGTTTTAGAGATCACGTATTGTATTTAGTAGCTTATCATTTTTTAACAGCTATACTTTTATGTATGCTACTAATTCATGTACAATTTTATAAGAAATAATGTCACATTTAGTTGGACTCTCGATAATGCAAAGGCTTCCTTGTCCACATGCCATATAGGAGCTCTAGACGGCGGTGTTATTAAATCGTGTCGTTAAATCTTGTTAAATGATGTTTGTGAAGACTTTCACTCAATCAGGCTAGTAGGTCAGGCTGGTAGGTAGTAAGTAAATACTAACCGAGTAGTCCAACTTGTATCGAATAATAATTTAATTGAGCCTGGTGTCAAAACGTTGAGGTGACTGGTTAATGCTTATTCTATCAATGGCTGATCAAACTTCATTAGAACAATTGTACTTTCCCCCACTTCAGTTGGCCATATTTCCTTAACTTTATAATAAAATACTGTTGTGTTTTGATCATTTGATCCTTTTTCCACAAACTGTGTTTTATCCTAGATTATTTATATATATATATATATATATATATATATATATATATATATATATATATATATATATATATATATATATATATATACTTTTCTTTTTTATTTACTTTATTTGTGTAATAATTATATGACAAATACGCAAATAGTACTTCAGTATGTTCTAAAGACTGTATAATTACGGCATATTGCAATGTATTAATAATTTATTAGTATATACACTTTTTGAAGTGGTCGTTTTAAAATCTACTTATTATTATATATTACTTATTTACATATTATTATAAAATAGCATTTCTCTTCTATCAAGTGGTGCAAACAAATTATATTGCAGAACTAACTGAATCACCACATCACTTTGTGAAGAACGGGGAGGCTCAGATTTATTGTAGCAACATGCACTAAGCGGTTTATTTTTGGAAGTTCAGCAAATGTTATTGTGATGGTCATGTATTCGACAATGTTGACTAAGCTATGTGTGTGCGTGCGTGCGTATGTGTGTGTGTACTCTAGCCACAAACATGTGGCTAACATACAGTGACGAGCTAACCATAAGAAGTGTGTGTGCGCTCGTGTGTGACATTAAATTAAAACGTCCAACTGTTTAGCAGCTTTCAACGCACGCCTAAAGACTCACTTATTTCGACTTGTCTTGCGACATAGTTAAATTTTTGCATTACTTTTATCGATCTTTTATGTTAACCTATTTTTATATTTATTATATCTATTTACATTAGTTCAGTTGAAATAATTAGTTTGATTCTACTTAGACTTTTTATTTAAGATTATTGTTTTAATATATTTCATTACTGTATTTGTACTGTATTCTGCTAATATGTATTTATATTTTTGGATTATTCCAATGGATTTTAATGTATGTAAAGATCGACATGCTGTAAAGCGCCGCGAACAATTTTTAATTAAATGTGGCGCTATATTAAATAAAATAAAATATTATTATTATCTGTTTGTGTGTGCGTGTGTATATGTCACGTGAACGTCGCTGGTGTAGAGGTTAACACTGCATTTAGTAATTATGTATCGGAACATCATTTGTAATATCATTATATCCAATATTTGCACAAGGTTTCTCTTCTTTTGTGTTGTTTTCTTATGGCGTTTTGTGTTGCTCACAGACCACGGATGCCACACCGTGTACTATTGTACTATGTACTACTGTACTACATTGTCATACATGCAACGATGTAATTAAATTGTCATGTTACGACACAAGCAACGAGTAACTAATCAAGGCAATTCATTATCGTGACACTCTCGCTCCTACGGTCTTCGTTTATAATCCTCTCGCTGACTGCGCAAGCAGTCGAGAAGGGATATTACGGTAATATGAGCTGTCATGTCATAACTACCAGTAATTCAGTATCTCATAAACCGTGCACCGAGGAAGCTGAAGTGACGGAGAAGGCGAGCAACGTCTGCAACCGAAATGAGAAACTTTTTCATAACGATATCAATATACGTCATAGTCAACCATTCGTCTTTCAAAATCATTATGTTTCGCTGTAGTGACTTGGATGGAAAAAATTACCTTACTCTTGTTGACAGATAATAACTGATAAAACCCAGAAGTTCCTTTAAATGAACGATCACAATTATGGTATTGCATCGTGGCGCTCACTGTTTATACTCTCTCACATTTAACAATTTCATAATAATTCTGCATGTTGTAGAGGAAAAGAAACTAAGCATCTACAAAAGCATTATGGTTTAGTATGTGTGGGCGCGCGTGTGTGCGTGCATGCATGCATGCATGCATGCGTGTACGTCAATGGCGTAGCCATGGCCCCTCAAACCCGGAAACAAATGAGGATGGTGGGGAACAGAGGACCAATAACTGGCTGCCTGATTCATAGAGTCACAAATTACAGTGGATTTCAGGATGCCTGTGGCAGTGTAAGATTTTCTTTCCCAGTCCTACCCTTTTGCAAACAAATTGTCATCTTTCAAATATCACAAAGTTAGGAATTCTCCACTACTGTCTCTGAGTTGACAGAGCAATGAAAATGTCACTAAGGATTCAAAATAATAGTTGCCTGGTTACTAGACTAGGGTCAAATTGCATTTTTTGTTATTATTTTCTTAGCATCACTGTCGTCAGGGATGATTTGACCATTGTTTCCTTTTCCATTGTCGTTTTTCTTCCTCTCGCTTTTCCCTTACTATGTTCTGTGTCAGCAGTCTCCAATTCCTCCTACCTGTCATTTTTTCCATTCTTCATTGTAGGTCACTTCTAATGCAATCCCCATCGCAATTTCGGTCTTCTTCGCCTCCATTTCCCCTCCACTTTCCTGTTTGTATACGACGTCTCACTTCCGCTTCTGATTGTACATCCGCCGTAACAATTCCTCCAAGTTACACAAATGCTTTCATGCTCATTCCATCCAACCTGATGTTCAATTCCTCCTTCTGACGTTCATCCCAAATCACCACATCACCGCGCCTCATGGACGATCTACCGGACAGCCTGCGCCCAATAGACTCACTTGAACTTTTTAAGTCCAAGTTAAAACACATATTTTAAAGGCTGCATTTGTAAACTATTTGTAGTTTTTTTATTATTATAGTTTAGCAATTTGTTTACTTACTTTATTATTAAGTTATTTATATATCTTATTATTTATTTATTATTTTATTTTATCTATTTATTGCTGATAAATTTAGCTTATGAACTAGGATTTTAGAAGTTTTATTTAATTATCTATTTATTATCATTTAACATTTTCGTCTTTACGTACAAGTTTAAACTGATTATGAATATTTAAAATATGTATGTGTTACAATGTATTTTATGCGCCTGTGAGCGGAATTTTTTCCGGATATAGGGCGCTTTACAAATAAATATTATTATTATTATTACATCACTTATGTCTTCTCAAAGCTCATTCTCTGTCCGTGCTTCTTGACCACCTCGGTCGTTTCCACCAACAGTTCGTGTATTGCTTGCTTATTCTCTGTTATTACTGCCAGATCGTCCGCACACATAATTTTTTTGATAGAATAGTTTTCTTCAATGTTGATCTTCCTGCTTACCAGTTGCAGTGCCTTATTAAAAGATATTCGAAATGTCACCAAAAAAGTCTGGTGAAATTTTAGCCTCGATTATCCAGGCTCCGTGAGCTGGCAGCATTGTTTAGCCCATCACATGTCTTCTCGGCGAAGTTACGCGAGATTTTGTTAAACGAGACTAGACGCGGTTGACCGAGACTAGTGAAACTCACGTATTGCCATTGCCATTAATTCACAGGTTTATGTATTTAATAATAATTAATGTTTAGACAGTATATATTCTTTTCATAAAAATAATAAAATATAAATACACAAAATAAAAAGTAAACAATGAAAAAAATATGATGAAAAACTAACAATGACAAATTGTAATTTATGTTTATTTTTATGTGACATGTTTCAGTAAACGTTTTTAAAATATAATATTGTAGACATGAACATTAATATTTTGACTATTAACTATATTTATACAGTCAATTATCAATATTATTGTTATTGTCACTAGATTGATTATTATTTATTTTTATGAGCAACAGGTAATTAATTTATTTATTAGAAATGCTACGCTATTTAATAATATATAATTTGTTTAGTTATTTATATACCTATATATTGTTTTATTATTTATTTTAACATATTAGTATTCGTCTTATAGCATACGAATATCCTTTTAATGTATTTTAGTGCCATGAACAATTATGGATGTGGCGCTATAGCGCCACATCCATAATTGTTCATGGCACTAAATAAAATAAATTGTATTTTTCAGCACAACGAAATATATTATATATATATATATATATATATATATATATATATATATATATATATATATATATATAGAGTTATGGCGCAATGTGTGTGAGTTGTTTTCGAGCATTTTTCCATGTCAAATACTGGTTCAGTAAATAACTGTGCTACCGTAGCTCCATGCAGGGCCTACTTACTAGGCTACTATTAGATCTTTCACAAGATACCGATATATAACTAATAGGCCAGTCGCTCGGATATTCGCAAAATGGTTATTTTACAACATGCACTAATATTGAAAAGTCCGTCACCAGTTTAGGACGAAATTGAGGGTTTTGGTGACATTTATTATGAAAAAAGGTATGACAGTTTCACGAATTTTCAACACGATTAAGGATAAAGGAAAAAGTAGAAAGAAAATAAGTAAGGAAATCCATCCATCAGACGACAGACTATAAAAGCCGCCTATGTGAAACACTGGGAAAGCCTGGAAACGAGGAGGAAGAACAACCGCCTAAGAGCTCCTTCACTAAATCAACACCGGTCATGTTGACATCACCATAGACCAGTACCTCCAACGGAGTGACCCCAGAACTCGGGGAGCCCAGCTTTTTCGACATGCAAGGACAAACCACCCAGCCCTTTACGATTCCTTTTCCCTCAACACTTAGACAGTGGAATAGGCTCCCCACAAGCCTGTCAGCCACCCAGAGGCTTTCAGGGCTGGCCTTCGTGTCTTAACATCTGCTTTAATTTCTTCATGAGACTATGTACATCTATCTACACAATGTACGTAATAATAAATTTTTAAATCACCAGAGGTCCATACAATAACTCTATTTTATGAACGTTTTAATTTTGTATATTAACTTCACTTTCAACGGTAAAATGACCATAGTTGTAAGAACAATACATGCTCGGACACCACGCACGCACCCACGCATGCACACGCAGACAATCACACACAGGGCCCTTCGTCAGTGCAAGAATTAGCGCATGCGTACACTCGCATGACAGTGACATGGCCAGGAAGTTGCGTTCTGCGCAACTGCAGATTGGCATAATCAGTGATCACGTCATTGTCGTTTCCGCTTGACAACGAGTAGGACGTAACGAAGTCGAAGTGGATCCGCGACTGTCTGTATTGTCTTAATATTGATAACGTTAGTAATACGTGGCTTCATTGTTGTCACAGTGAACATCCACGACGACAACGCGACGTGGACTACGAGCGCTGCCCGCGTGCGTCACGGCAACGGGATCTCGAGGAAGCATTGTTTGCGAACTTCGACCAAAAGAGGCGAGAGGTCAGACACCGTTCAAGTTGACGAAGTGGCCGTTAAGCCCTGAAACTGTGGCATTATTCGTAATATCCGAAGTTACTTTTTTATGTGTTAAGAGATGAAGATCGTTGTAATTTATTTTAGGTGACCATGGTCGGGAGGAGAGTAAACTCCTTTCGCTGTTGAAGCATTGGTAAATCACACCGCTTACTCGGGTTGGTTGGTTGGCTGGCTGGCTGGCTGGCTGGCTGGCTGGCCGGCTGGCCGGCTTGCAGATTCCTTATGTGGCTTACCCGCCGCTTCACCTGCCAGTCATTATAACCTAACATTGCTTGTATCTAAACTAAATGACTGGTTGATTGCTGAGAGCAATAAAAAAGTCAGGGACACATCGTCGGCGAACGTTAGCAGTTGTGGTGGAGTTGGAGCTGATGTTCCACGAGAGCCCGTTCATACAGAATAACTGCTGTGAACTCACAAATGAACGAGATGGACATCAAAATACTATTTCGATCGAAAGTTACGGTTAGTTGTGTTTCTGCAGTCGACGATGAGCGGCCGAGTTTGATTTGTCATCTATGACATGAAAATTAGATAGGTCAGGCGTGTTTGCATGGAATGTAATTTTCAGGCGGAATTGATACCGAGTTTGAATATCGAGCCCTACTAGATCCAAAGTTATAGACGAATACCCGCTCAGCCAATCCCCATCAATTCATTGTTTTTCAACAACACCATGTCCGAGAGAAATTCAGATCGAGTTGTATTACTATGTCCCCGGGAAGGTTAGAGAATCATCGGATCAAACGAGTTGAATGTTGAAAGCACTTCATTTGTGATTTGTGTGTAACTATTTCGTAAATAATAGAAACTGGACACACTAATGAACACAATCAATTGTCGGACCACGGTCAGAAATATGTTGCGCACGCGCGCGCGCGTGTATGTATTAATAATGTTATCTAGACATATACTTCACATGCGGGTTCGTTATCTTTTGGAATTTAGGCGCACAACGTCTGCGTTAGAATAGCTCCCTCCCACTCATTTTAAAGCTGAAATGACACCCACCCCCACACAGATATTTCGCCCTAGAAGTCTTGAAGTTGTGATCGTGGTCGCGAACAGATTTCAACAGCAATCCCCTCTACCCGTCTTGTCTTCCGATATCAGTATACGATGACAGTGAAATTGTAAACGACGCCGCAACAGAAAATTACTTCCCCCGCCATTCCGATGTCGTGTCGTGAAAAAGGTTCGGCTAAGTACACTATCTCCGTTCTGTTAAATAGCACCATGGTGCTATTTAAAAACCCTCAGTATACCCACCCCGTGCCCTGCGGTATGAAATATTCTGCCCCTTATCGTGTTGACCATTGCCATTAAACGTTATGACCACTAATACTAAATCATCGGCTGATGTACCATCCCTGGCTTGTGGACAGGTGCCAGCGGGCAGCCGATGTCTGTAGGTGCATCTTTGCGGCGGCAATAACATGGAAAATGTGATCGTGAACATTGAGTAAAACGTCCATTCGAAACATCGTATCGTGTGCGTGCGTCCGTCTGCAAGGGAATGCGCATGAGTACTTGTAAGTGTAAGTTCGTGCACGACTAAAATTAATGTAGGTGTGCGCTTGTTCGTATATTTCTCTGTGTGTGTGTGTGCGTGCGGGCGCGCGCGCGCGTGTGTGTGGGTGTGTGTGTGCCTGTGTGTGCGTGCGTGCGTGCGTGTATTATCAGGTCATGCACACACAATTGTTTGCTTTCCCTTTGCTTTGGCAATATACCAAAAGGGAAAGCAATATACTGACCAGTCGAATACACGAATCTTAAAATTTCGGGTGTTTTAAACAAAGATGTTAGGAAGAAACATTTGCAAAGTTGACATTACACTTATTTAATTCCGACTGTTCAAACGAATGGCTAAAAAGGTATATTTTGGCGAAATATTTACAAAATATACACCGTGAGACGAAGTCGCGCGAACAAATATTCGTACCCTGAGTCGAAATGGTACGATTGTTAATTGTAGTATTAATTACAAGATTTAACTAGCTTGCCTCCCGACAGTAAACTCCACATGGCAAGTGTACAAGAGTGCCTTCAGTTCAATCCTGATTATCTGGTACCGTTGCAGTGTCCGCACCTCGAAAAAACCACGAAAACAACCACTTACAATGTCACATCATACATCTACTATAACTTTACTACACGTGTACGGTTATGATAAAATAGTAATACCATTTTCTTTTATCAATAAAAGTTTCCAGAAATACATTCGTTTTTGCCCGTATGCGATATTTTCACCACAGGAAACTCCGGTATGAGGCGCCACTGTACGTCTTGTTTTGCGACAATCGCCACACCTGAGTCCTGACGTAAACGTTTCAAAAGTATCTTCAACCTTACCCTCAATATAATCCTAACCCTAACCCTTCTTCCAAGTCAGAGCAACCATGTCCAGTTTGACTATAATGCTGACGTTTTGTCAGATTATAAGAAAATGTTTCCAACTGCAATTTCTTCACAGCATATCGAAGGCCTAGCGTAGCCTAGGGCTAGGCATAATTACATTAATTTACAGGCTGATAAAATAAAATTTTGTCCAAATCACATAACTACACCATATACGGTGCTCATAAAAATTGCCCAAAATTAGACAATTCGGCACTAAAGTGTGCTACATGAAGACAATGTCAATGGCAAAAAACGACACTTCAAATATGTATCATATTATCATTAATACGTACGAATCATACGAGCTAGCACTGAAGTTTTTTTTTTCTCCAAAAAAACCCCACACAAATCATATCAAATATCATTATTTAATAATTATGATGCAATGTTACAAAACAAACAGGAAAGCTAGCGGGCGTCTGATAACTGTAGACTTTCACATTGGCGTCATTGCGCAACTGCATTACCATCATCCATGCCATGGCATTGGCGGCCAGCCGTTTTAACCTTATTGTTGTCATGACAGACTCTAGTGATAGACATGGTACATTGTCATAGTGATCGTATGAAAACTGTACCTTGAAAATTTTAATTTTCACAGACATAGTAATGCACTGCAATCATGTCTCTGATTGGACTGATAAGCTGGTCAAAATTATCGAAATCATATACCTCAGCGGCTCAGGTCTTAAAACGCACGCAAGTCCGGCATATTTACCAAAATAAGCTTGCAGTTGATAGTTTCTGCACCGACAGGGTCACGTCAACAAAAAGGGCAAAAATCACTACGGCAACTACGTGCAGTGCCCTCAGACCGCGTCGCCCGCTCATCGTCCAATCACTGCACTCGTGGGCGTGTCATAGACGAGAGTTCGGCCACACAGCCAAGTCGACGGCGCGCGTCGTTTGTAGAGAGGCGGCTGGACGAGCGCCGTTGTGTGTGTGTGAGAGGGAGAGTAGTGTCGTTGTGTGAGAGAGAAGAGAGCACTGTCCGAAAGTTACACAACGGATGCGTACGTTAATCGGACAGATAGACGGGTGACTGGGCTAGTTAAGCCGCATTCATTGCAACGACGGCCAGGCCAATGTCAACGATGCAGTGCCGTATCTACCGACCATTGCTGAATGTCGTCTGCTCGACGATGGCGGCGACGCTCCTGCTACTACTGCTCTTCGACTTCGCGCCGCTCGAGACAGCGGCCGGATCGCATACCGGTAAGACGCTCATAGAACATGACGTGCTACGAACCAGCCCGAGTATGTTGCATGTATCTATCGGCCGCTTCGTCGATGTCAGACCTGGCATCGACCTCAACATCACCGTGTTGCCGGGTGATCGTTGCACGGTGCGAGTGTTGGACGATGTCGACGCGCTGTCGCAATTACCCGGCCGGCTAATACCAGCAGTCTTTCCGTGCCACTTTGACGCCGGCGACGTCAGATACCAGCACTATGGTGCGCGCCATCCGTCCGAAGACAGCGTCCGGCTGCAGCTGCGTTACGACTCGGACACGCAGACGCTCATCGTTCCCTTCACGCTCAGCGTCGACGTCGACTTCACGCAACTCGAGATCGTCACGAAGAACATGCCGCTCGTCGTGAAGAAACTGCGCGGTTATAGTCGGCCGTTCAGCGAGCGCACAACACAGTTCACGTACGACGACGCCACCCAATTCTGTCGAATCTCCGTGCTCTCGGGGGCGGCGGGCGGCGTTCCCCGCTACGGCGTCGTCGTCGATGCTGACGGAGTTCGACCGACAGACCGCGACTGTAACGAGTTCATCTCGTCCAAGATGCGCTATCGTCATACGGCAACAACTGATTCGCCACGGAGGGACTACATCCCCATGTTGGCCCAACTGTACGACCGGCAGTCAGGTAGACTCGTCAAGCAGGAGTACCTGCAGGCCATGGTGCGCATCAAGGCCGGACAGACGAACAGACGGCCGGTGCTGACACACGATGCCCTGCTTAGACTCGATGTTGACCAGTTTGCCTTGACGGCCGTCACGCCCCTCGTTCTCGCTGCCGAAGACCATGAGACGCCGGCCGAACGCCTCGTCTTCAACATCACCCAGTCACCGACACTAGGGGAAGGGTGTTTCGTCAGCACGGATGATCGCAATCAGCCAATCAGATCGTTCACACAGAGAGACTTGCAAGACTTCAAGATAGCCTACGATCCTCCCAGTGGTGATTCTGACGTTCGGCGTGTCTTCCAGTTTGGAATGCACGTCGTCGATGACGAAGGCGCCACGTCAGATCAGTTCAGTTTCACCGTCATCGTCAAGCCGATGAACACCCTGGCACCATCAGTTACCCGCAACACTGGCATCCAATTATTTGAAGGACAGTCGCGACCACTGCTCAGCAGCCAGAATCTACAAGTTTCCGATGAGGACAACATCGACAACGTGAGACTGTCTGTCATCGCCGGCTTGCGACACGGCTCACTAACTATTGGTGGTGTGGTTCAGCGAAATTACTTCACCCCGGCAGATCTCGACAGCGGCAGCGTAGTGTACACACATGATGACAGCGACACATACAGTGACAACATCATCTTCAGGATGACGGATGGCGTGCACGACGTCGAATTCCTCTTCCCCGTCACCATCTACCCTGAAGATGACGAGGCCCCGATCCTCAACGTCAACACGGGTCTGGAGACATACAAGAATGGTGCCGTCCAACTCACACCCGATATTCTCAGTGCAACTGACGTCGACAGTGACAACGCCGAAATATTATACATGCTGGAGCAGCCGTACTCTAAGAACGGCTACATTGTGTTCCGTCAGAAGGAAGTTCCAGCTGACCTGGATAAATGGCGGCTGGCCAATGGTTACTATGAGCGCCTGGTGTCGCAGTGGGGCCAGCGAGACTTGGAGGCTGGTCACGTGTTCTATGTCGAGAGTGGAACCTCACACACGACCGATGTCAAGTTAGACAGGATCCTGTTTCGTGTTAAAGACACACACTCACCTCCAAATGTATCTCCTGTCCAGCAACTGACCATAACAGTGCTACCAGTCGATGATCAAGCTCCCACGGTCATCACCGACACACCATATCATCTGCCTGTGAATGAGTATGAACTGACGCCGTTCAGCAGAAACGTGATGCAATACAGCGATGTCGACAGCAACAGTCGGGACCTTAAATATATCATCAAACAACCGCCTTACATGAGTGACCCAACTGGCTCCTCGGATGCTGGAAGCATTGTCCTCTGTGATGATGAAGACGTCGAGATTGATGTCTTCACGCAGGCTCAGGTTAATTTCAAAAAGGTTTGCTACCGGCCGCCCAGCTCAGAAATCGGCATTGCCCCTCGCGTTGTGAAGTTTGACTACCGCGTTGTTGATCCGGCAGGAAATTCCATCGATGGTCAGAGCTTTGTCATCTATCTGAATCCGGTGGACAACAAGCCCCCGAATGTCATCAATAGTGGTGTGCGAGTGAATGAGAACGACCGAGTCGTCATCACATCAGATATGTTGGATGTAGTCGACCCAGACACGAATGTGGATCAGATCGAATTCAGCATCATCCAAGTGCCAAAGCATGGCTTGCTTCAAGTCGCCGGTGTCAACATGCAGGTGGGGGACACGTTTAACAAGCGTGACATCTCTCTCGGACATGTCGTCTATAAGAACACTGGGGACGAAAAAGGAAGAGGACTCATTCAGCGTAGATGTCACTGATGGGCGACATGTCGTACCTGTCACCGTGAAAGTGACCGTGGACATGGTTGACGACGAAATGCCCACCTTTGTGCTGCCCGGTCTACTCGGAGTGACCGTCACAGTGGACGAAGGACAATCCACCCTCTTGACTGTTGACCATCTCAAAGCATCGGATCGTGACACGGACGACCAGAGGTTGACATTCACCGTGGTAACGCAGCCAAAGGAAGGGACATTACTACTGTCTGGGCAGAGGACTGAAAGTTTCACACAGAAAGACATTATTGATGGTTTTGTTTCGTATCGCCATCTGGTGCCTGAAATTGGCATGAGTGGGAAAATTGACTCATTCAACCTGAGCTTGTCGGACAGGTCTGAGAAGTGGGTTGTTGGCGGAAATCGCATAAACAACATCAACGTACAGGTGAAGATCTCTCCAGTCGATAACCAGAAACCGCAGATCAGCATCTATGGAGAATTTGCTGTGCCCGAAGCTGGGAAAAAGACACTTGAAAGCGATTATCTGATTGTCGTCGATGCTGACTCCAATGAGGACGCCATTGTTTGTACCATCATCAAACCGCCTTCCCATGGCTACCTTGAAAATATAGCTCCGGCTCCCGGTTCCGAACACTCTCGCATTGGCATACCGATCAGTGCCTTCTCCAATGCACACTTGAAAAGGGGGAGCATCAATTATGTGCAGAGCATCCATGAGGGAATAGAACCAAGGGACGACAAATTCACCATCGAATGCTCTGACGGCATCAACGTGTCTCCCAATCGTGTGTTTCCTGTGATAATTAAGCCGGCCAATGATGAAACACCAGAGATCTACGTGCGCGAATTTGTTGTCCAGGAAGGGCGCAACCTGGTCATCGACATGCCAATACTGAATGTGGTTGATAAAGATATTCCAGCCGACGATCTCGTGTTTTCCATTTTGTCTCCGACGAACAATGGAAAGATAATGAGACATGAAGCGAGGGGTTCATTCGACGTAAAGAACTTCACTATGCAAGATGTGAGGCGTGGCAACATCGTCTATGAGCATGACAATTCAGAGACAATTAAAGACACGTTTAAAGTGAATGTATCGGATGGAAAACACTCGATCGAGAAGGAGATTGCCATCACGGTTCTCCCAGTCGATGATGAAACACCACGTCTGACTGTCAACAATGGACTTGATGTGGAAATGGGTGAAATCGTTGTAATCACAAACGACGACCTTCGTGCGACTGACCTTGACTCAAACGACGACAACATCACCTACATCCTGCAGAAGGTGCCCGCCTATGGCTTCCTCCAGAGGTCAGCACCCATGCTCATGAACCTGACCCGGGGAATGAACTTTTCGCAGTGGGAGATTGATGCGGGTCACATGCAGTACAGACATACGGGGCGTGATGGGGTGCGTGACCTCATTAAATTTGACCTCACCGATGGTCACAACCCTTTCATTGACCGCTACTTCTATGTGAACATTGAGGGGTTGGATAACACCTACCCCGAGGTGCTAAGCAAAGGTGTGGAGCTGCCAGAGGGTGGAAGCATCATCCTGACAACTGATTTGCTCAGCACTACTGATTCTAACAGCCCAGATGAGAACCTGGAATTCACCATAACCCGCACCCCCAGTAAGGGGTACTTGGAGCTGACCGACCACCCAGGGGTAGCAATCACGACATTCACACAGCTCCAACTGGCCGGAAACAAAGTCCGTTACGTTCACAACAGTGAGGATGAGATTAAACTCGACAGCTTCGTGTTTGAAGTCACGGACGGTTTCAATCCAGTCTTTCGCACTTTCAGAATCTCCCTGTCGGACATCGACAACAAGAAGCCGATCTTGATGTTCGAGACGCTGCGAGTGCAGGAGGGCAACTACAAGCAGATCACCCCGTTCGAACTGAAGGCAGTTGATCGGGACACCAACAACCGGCTGGTGAGGTTCCCCTGTCGTCAGCAGTCCGCGCCACGGCAGGCTGCTGTACAACCGTTCCCGCAGTGTTGCGTCGTTCACGATGCACGACCTAAACGAGAACATGATCTCGTATAAACACGACGGCAGCGAGACAACAACTGATGGCTTCTCAGTGAGGGTGAGGGATAGAACGCACCGCGACTTCTACGTGTTCCCCGACACTTCCACGACGACGCGCAAGGCCCAGATGGTTCCCATCGAGATTATTCCGGTGGATAACTACATCCCGCGATTGAAGCACAACAAGGCGGCGACCTCACTGTCACTGTATGAGGGCATCGGACTCGGGTTCTTGTTCACGCGCCAGTACATGATGGCAGAGGACCGAGACAGCCCCAATGACAAGTTGGTGTACGTCATCACTCGACCGCCCAAGTTGGGGTACTTCATCAACGGTGTTGGGGGTAACAGGAGCATCAACAGCTGGACTCAAGGTAGGACAGATTTCTTTCAAGTTATGGGACAGAGGAGGGAGGCAGGGAGGAAGGTAGTTAGGGGAAGAAGGAATGAGGGGATTGAGGGGATGAAGATCAGGGGAAGGAGGAATGATGCCGTGGAAGATTAGGGTAAGGGGGAATGAGGATGAGGAATACTAGGGGGAGGAGGATTGAGGGGATGAAGATCAGGGGAAGGAGGAAATGATGCCGTGGAAGATTAGGGTAGGGGGAATGAGGAGGAGGAATACTAGGGGGAGGAGGAATGAGGGTGAGAAAGATTGAGGAGGAATGGGATGGGAGATTAGGGTAAAGAGAAAATGGGGAAGGGAGATTAGGAGAAGGACGAATGAAAGAGGGAGGTATAACTGCATGTCTGGGCTTAATGAAGTACTGTACAGATCAGGCAGGGCAATCACCATAAAACATTTGATCTATTTACCAATTGAATTGATCACGCTATTGAATCTCCTAAGAGCTGTCTCATTACCTGTTGTCGAGTGTACAAAACTATCTATTTGTGGTTTGTAAACTGACCATCACTATCATATTTACACTTACTGAAACAGACATGACTGTCACCTTCAAGCTTAGTTACAAACATGACTGTCACCTTTATGCTTACAGATATGCCTGTCTCTCGTACATTCAGACTAACTGTCCCATTCATGATGAACTCGCACGCACACACGCACGCACGCACGCACGCATGCACGCACGCACACACACGCACGCACAAACACATTGCACCATAGTTCGCAAAACTAAAAATAGATAGAAGTTGGTGAGTACTGTCCAACATCACGGACAGTCCTAATTAATTTGTATTAAAACACAAAACCATAAAAAAGTCCTATCAACAGACATACAGCACATTTACCTGAGCAAACAGAAGTAGCCTTGACTATTGACATGTGCGCGTGTGTGTGTGTGTGTGTGTATGTGTGTGTATGGACACGCGCGCACACGCATGTGTGTTACTTGTTAATTAATTCAGTCCCATGGGACACATGTAACTGCCGAAAGTTTACATAATTATAGTTTTTTCAAATCTTGTTGCGTATAAGGCCTCCTTGTTTACATTCTCACCCAGCATCTATTTTGGTTGCACACTAGCTCAAGGTAGAATCATAATGAGGACAAATCACAATGTAAAGTTGTGATCACATTAGCCAAACCTTTTACAGAACCAGGTTTTGGCATGTATCATTGATGTAAGGCAGATATCGGACGTGAATCCCTGTCCACCCAGCCATGGCCTAGTTCCCGCCACCCTGGTGCCACATTGACTGCCAGTGGACGGTTCTTGAGGGCAATGTGTGTACCCAGCGGCTTCACTGTTTAAATATAGATAATCTAGCTAAGCTTTGTTTGGCAAACTCTTGATATTACTCGATTGCTGAAATCACCACTTCAGACTAGAAGTCAACTATTTGTCTACTTGTGAGGGTAATTTGTCTTGTTAGTCTTAAAGTATATTGTCATTATCAAAGATGTTAATGTTTGATAAGTAATTGGCTGAACAATGACTTGACCAGATTCACTGAACAAGAATGCCTTGTGTGATGTATAATTAACAGTGCTTATCATGATGTAGAGAGTTGATAGCTGTGAGTGTCAATGTTTGTCTTAAGTAAGTGAAATACCAGGTTAGTGGATTACAAGTCAGTTATTGCTTTAGTAAGTTAGTGAATTACATTAAATTTATATTTGGGGGTTGTTGAGCAAGACTATAGTCCAAACACATTGTGGTAATACACTAAATATTTAGCTAGCATAATTTCAGACTTTAAATGTTCCCTTTAATGTACCTAATTATACATACAGTTGTTAATTAAGTACATGTTAATTTGCTGTTTACTCTGCCATATTAACTTAAGAGTTTAACCTCTGTGGAGCCACAAACTGTGTTACCTTTAAAGTTTAAATCTGTCATTTATTACTTGATGTAACGAGCCACTCAATGCAGTGCTCAAAACCTGATCGATCAAGGCACCAAGTTACCCCACTAGTTACCCCACTAGTTACCCCACCAGTTACTCACCCACCCTGTTGACTGGACCACACATGAATTCAGGTTCTGCACCCTGCAATTTTCCCTCTCCATTCTTAAGATATAATACAATGTGTGGAGATATATCTGGGCTCACACCAACCAGACCATGACAAATCATCCGTGATGTTATGTAATGTATCATACTTTAGTATGAGAATTACATAGTGTAATGTAAGTTACTTTAATTTGATTAAAATTATTCTTGAAAAACCATCAATATCATTTGACATACGTGTAATAATCTTATTTAGTATTACAAGAGTCTCTGTATAAAGGAGATTTCTCCTGTAAGGCTATATCCAACAAGTGAAAGGATTTCCGCTGCCTGCAGCTGTGGTTGAGCGTGTGTGGTCACGCATGACCAGCGGCCAAGCGTGACCATGGCCACATGGCTTCACAGACAGAGGCTCCCAGATTATCTCCACTATCATATAGTGATAAGATCTCTTGTTAGGCTGGCTCTGTGGGGTGATACGATAAATCTGTCTCTCCACGTACAAATACTATTTTTTATTAGTAAACTGGAGAAAGAAATGATGTGACTGTAACTGAGAGGATGTACAAAACATTCTTCGTGTAAATGAGACACTTGAATGCACCAGTGCTTGACCTGATTGTGAAGACAGTTCTAATTCAATATTTCACATGTGGATGAGTTAACCTATATTTGTTCCTCCCCTTTCCGTCGTTCAAATAATTCTGAGTTATGAGCGACTTATCAGCAAGTATCACCCGTATAGTGGCATATTTGCAGTGCTCTGCTTTGTTAGATAATTTGCTTTGGGGGCGTTTAGTTTCAAGAGCATATACGTGTATATGGGGCATTCCAGTGATATCGTACATAGTATCAGACTTGTACTTGCAAGTCACATACAAACTGAATTTAACATAGCATGTGCTTTTTCATGAATTGACTAACTTGAAACATAGAAGTCAGTAAATTACCGAATTGTAACAAAGCCCGCAATGGACATTTCAGTTAGTTTACAAAAATCTGATTTTCTCAGTTTGTTTTAGTTAATTTATACTTATCAAGAGGATTGATTGATTTATACTTACACTGTAGGGTGGAGCAAATTTAGGAGTTGTATAACGATCTTTGTTTACCCATAGGGGTGGTTTACATTGCCATTGTCAACACCCTACCTTTTGTAATTACTTCTGTGTAATGCTTGACCTCATCTGGTTGCAGGATTTGTGTAACTAAGACAAGAACATTTTTACATGGTTGACACTGCTGCTATCAGTGCACTGGTTTATGTCATCAGATAAGCGGCTATAGTCTTCCGCTGGCCAAGTCAGCCGACCAACAAACCTGTAAAAAGCACTTAAGGGAGTTGTCAGACTTACACCGTTACATGTATGTGGGGGGAGGGTGATCATAACCCTTAATGGGTCCTGCCAGACAGGAAACTGTCTCAGGGCCCATAGGCAGGATACAAATTTTGCCAGGCACACTTTGTTTGGTAGACATATAGATGTTAACTCACACACACACAGCCAGTTGAGATGTTTTGTGACTGAAATAAACTACAAACACACATGCGACACCCATTAATACCCATTTTCAAGGCATAACTGATAATATCTATGATTTTGGAAGACCTTTTTTGCTCCTTCAATTTTAGCTGTCCACCCATATTTGACCCATCCAAATGACAGGTGGACGGGTCTGGGCATAAAGCTATGAACAGTCTGCCCTCTGCCACTGGAGGGTATAGGACATTAGGGTAATAAACTCAATTTTCCCTTGTTCCTGTTGAGTAGAAAAGGACCCCGTGTCTTTCCATGGGAAACCATTTATATTAATGTGTTTATTTATATTTTTTCACCTTGCAGTTGGTTCAAGGGTGATGTATGTAGTCAAGATGACTTTATAGCAAGGGCGCACTTGACCTTGTTGTATTTACGTTCAGCAGGAGTGTGTTGTGATAGACTGCCAAGTAACAGCACTGTTGGGGATATCATTGACAAAAACTTAAATTAGTGTTAAATTGTACGTATATGTTGAGTGGGATAGTTAAAAAAGAATTCAAACTATCAGGAAACAGTCCCAAACAATGTTATGAGTGTTGCATTCACATGGTTTTGAGGCAGTTAAAAATAGCAGAGTTAGCTGACTTTACACTATGAAAAAAGAAAAACAATTCTTGTTAAAGTTACCTTCCCAGATCAAAGATATTAAACACTGACTGTGGCTAGCTCAAATGTTGCAGTATGATGCCACACTGATGTTTGTTGCTTAGAAACCCTGAGTCAGAAATAGCATGTGCTCAATGGTAAAGTCCCTGGTGTGATGTGGAAGCAGTGCATTGTTTTGTTAATAATATCTTTGAACACCTTCGATGACTACCTGGTAAATCATTGAAACATGACTATTACATTAAAACCATTAAAACATCAACTTTCAGAGTAAACCAACGTTGAATACCTGCACAAGTTCTGTGTTGAAAATAAACACATCAGAGGTTGATCTTGTCAGACTTGGTGCATACCACTAGACTCCAGGATCATGTGATTGTGTTTATTGAGAAGCATGGAATGCCAGTAGTTATGATGCTCTTAACGTGAAGTGATTCGGAGAAGACAGTGTGTCCACTAGATGTGTTGACTCCCGCATCAATTGACATTAATGTGTCCAGCGAGACGTCCCTGTCTCCAGTACTAGTGTCAACCAGCTTCATCAAAGGCCCACTCCTCCTGTAGTGTCACTTGGGCCCAGATATGTCCCATCTCAAATATTTGTTCTTTGTCTGTAGTGATGTCCTCCCATTCATAAGTTCAAGTAGAAGAATGCTGCGTGTTTGTTCAGTTACTTGAAGGGAGACAGACCGAGGGTTCAGACTGTAGCATGGATTTATGTTAACCATTTACGAATGCGTGGGAATTCATGTTTGTGAAGTGGTCACTATAAACCAACTTGGTCAACAGGTGCATCTCTAGATGACACCTGAGATTACAGTTTCATCAGTAGCAGGCAATCACAAAAAAAACGTGCATGCATCAGGACCACACAAGGCTATACAGGCTGTGACAATGGGCCACACATTGACACAAGAACAGATACACTGTGACAGTGGGCCACACATTGACACAAGAACAGATACACTGTGACAGTGGGCCACACATTGACACAAGAACAGATAAACTGACAGTGGGCTACGCATTGACATAAGAACAGATAGACTGACAGTGGGCCACGTATTGACACAAGAACAGATAGACTGTCTATGGGCCACACATTGACACAAGAATAGATAGGCTATGACAGTGGGCAACACATTTACACAAAAACATATAAACTGACAGTGGGCCACAGATTGACACAAGAACATATATACTGTGACAGTGGGTCACACATTTATTCAAGAACATATAGACTGACAGTGGGCCACACATTGACACAAAAACAGATAGGCTATGACAGTGGGCCACACATTGACCCAAGAACATATAGACTGTGACAGTGGGCCACACATTGACACAAGAACATATAGACTGTGACAGTGGGCCACACATTGACACAAGAACAGATAGACTGTGACAGTGGGCCACACATTGACACAAGAATAGATAGGCTATGACAGTGGGCCACACATTGACCCAAGAACATATATATATATATTGGACCAAAACAGGTTACCTTAATCTGAGATAATTTATTACCATAGTAGATACAACCTCAGTAGAGTGAGTACTGTCTACGACCCAGACAGTTGTCGTCTGTACGTTATACACAGTTAGGTAGGAATGTCAAATATTGGGTCAGATGAATGTCTCCAGGCTGCTGGATACAGCCTGGACTTTAGACTGACATGGATATAACATAACTGGAGGGGGGGTTATGCATCCGTGAATCGCCCAGTTGTGGGTGATCCTAACCCCACTGGTCCAGGACAATAGGGTATGTTTTGCGGCATATTGCAGTGACTCATTTGTAAAGCAGATTATCTTCTTGTTGTCCGGTCTGATCAAAGTACTGTGATAATCGAACACATCCTACTTGTGTTGGGACAATTTCACCACCCCAGGCCTGTTATCTACCATGTTCTGCAGCGACTCGATATCATTCATAGTTTCACCACAGTATACTTGGGGGTATGTCTACCCCGTTACTATCCTTCTGGGCAGGAAACAGACACAATCAGTTTCAGACATATGTAAGCTTTCAGAAAGGGGGCTAGTCTGTTGTCTGTTGTAGCATAATAGGTTGTACACAAAACTTATCCCTACAAAGAACGTAAGCTAAAGCCCCGAATTCAGCAAATGCTTCTGAGCAGTAATTGGAAGTTAGTTACAAACTAACGTTCTAAATGGTGCTCAACCTTTGCTCCAGATGCTATGAGAATCAGGATTTGGGCCAAAGTACTCATTACTCATACTTGTTACTAATTTTTATAGTCATGTCTTTTTATCTGCACACTTTTGTTCCCAATGTTTTTGGTCAGATAAACAAAATGTGCCGATTAGCTAGACACCTTAATACACAGTATCAAGATGATTCCTACACAAAACGTGTGGATCATGAAACAACCATGTGGATAACTACAGGTGTTGTGGTCCCAGATTCTGCACGAATCTGCCAAATTTAGGACCACAATGGTAGCGGGCCAGAATTCTCCGTTGTTACTAACATAATTTCCAAATGTAATGCATAATATTCGAATATGATTGGTATTACGCCAATTTTTAATAAAAATTAATGCGCTATATGCATTTTGATGAAACTCCGCCCGGGCATGTCACCAGTGATACGTCAGAGCAGATAAAAGCAGCCACTGCACTTGCATGCGCATGTGAGATATGTGTTTTGCCAAATCTGGGCCCAGCCGAATCAGGGCCCAAGTCAACAGGTATGATGAAATAAATGGAAGGGATCCTGCAGACAATTGTAGGTTGATCATGATTGACAGTAGGACAAGGTTGTTTATTAGTAATTGTGATACCATCTAAGTGTCATCTGGGAGCGGAAATCTCTGGTTGGTGTGTCTGGTGCTTATCTGATTGATTACTGCAGATGTTCATTGTTAGCACTCTGCTGAACCTTATCATATGCACCCAAGTATGTACTTACCACAACACCGTTGATGTGGGTGGCATCGCTAAAATCAGTACTCAACTCAGAAAATACCAGTGATGGAATAACAAATTTCACTGAATAACTTTTGATTACTTGACATAAACAGTGTAACGTGTTTACGTGATTGTATAGTTGTCTTGCTTTGCAGGTAGCGGTAGGGAGATTTCCTGCTGCAACTGTATACACATGTCAGTTCGAACAGTGGAAGTGCTTATGATGTGTGTATGCAACGTAGCAGATTGTGTATGTGCACATTAGTGGTTAAGACCATAAATATGTAAATGTTTATTGATTTATATAGCACCATGTTTATACAATAGTATTCTATGGTGCTGTACAGTACAAGAAATGGCACAATGAAGTTTATATAAATATTCGACATGATATATGTATTTTGATATAATATATAAGAAAGTAAAATAAAAAAAAAATATATATAAATAGATTATTTAATTAATAATATTAATAATAAATAAGTTTAAAAATAATAATAATAAATAAATAAAAAATTAAATTAACAATTCAAGTACAAACATGCGACATAGTCAAAATAATGATCTAACAAGTGTAAAATTATTTTAATTAATAAAATGTTTAAATTAATCGTAGGCTATACTAAAATAGTGAGATAACTTACTACTGACTGGTTCAACACTTCTTGAGATTATGTCTGACTTAGCATGTCTACATGAAATGTGTGTGAGGGTAGTAGAAGACAGCTGGCTTGAAGACAGTTGTGAAATGTGGTCCTCTTGGCAGTCTGTTGTTCCACACACAGTGCCAAGTGCCCCAATGCTGCTACATTGTTGCACATTGTAAAAATGACACAGACAGTTATTTTTGGCTTCTTTACTGATATAAATTATTGGTTACATACATAATTGTGCTGTGGACTTATTCAGTATGATTACTAAATAGTGTACGTGCAATTAATTATGATGTTATAATTGATTAATTAATAGTTACAACTGCATAGATGCTACAATATTAAGCAAATTATGAAACAATATGATAGCGGTATACAAATCCATAAGATAATTTCTTCAGTGTACCCTTTTTCTACCATTTTATACTGTTTTGTTTCTACTATGTTCTATATTATGTATGGTATTGGAAAATAAACATAATAATTGATTGATTGACTGACTGACTGACTGACTGACTGACTGACTGACTGACTGACTGACTGACTGACTGACTGACTGACTGACTGACTGACTGACTGACTGACTGACTGACTGACTGACTGACTGACTGACTGACTGACTGACTGACTGACTGACTGACTGACTGACTGACTGACTGACTGACTGACTGACTGACTGACTGACTGACTGACTGACTGACTGACTGACTGACTGACTGACTGACTGACTGACTGACTGACTGACTGACTGACTGACTGACTGACTGACTGACTGACTGACTGACTGACTGACTGACTGACTGACTGACTGACTGACTGACTGACTGACTGACTGACTGACTGACTGACTGACTGACTGACTGACTGACTGACTGACTGACTGACTGATTGATTCTTTGCGGAATGAACCTGTGTGATGTTATATCCAGTTCTGCTCTGCTGTAAGCCTGGCACACTTGTGTTTCAGGTGACATCGATGACAGACATGTCTACTACATCAGGAGGTATGGCACCAATGAAACGACAGACTCCTTCCAGTTCAAGATCATTGACAAAGGTACGTAACTGATGGTTTTTGCAGGTGGTACATCACATTACCCAACCACTCATTATACTCATGCAGTTCTACTTTGGGTTCCCTGCCTCCAAAATTGGGCGTACATTCTTAATGTGGGTTTCTTTTAGAGGAATTATGCAATTTACATTTCTTAGACATTTAGTTTTAATTTTTGCGTATTTCTTATAAATACTGCAGTTTCAAGTTTTTGTATCTATGGATAATTTTAATGATCTTGTATATTTTCTGTTAGAATTTGTGACTTGTTTTAATGATTAAACGAGTAAAGCGTATTTGAGCAGTTTAGGCTGAAAAGGGCGTTATATATAATCAATTCTCATATTATTATAACAAATGTTTAATGATTCCTGTTCAGTATGAACGTTCAAGTGTTATTCAAGTTGCGAACAATGCCATGCGGAACATTATAAAAACTGTCTAACAGACCTTGAACATGTATAAATGAGGTTCAGACAGGAATGGGTGAAATCAGCCTTCGTATGTGAGGCTCTTGAAGGCTGTCTACGTCTAGATGTCTGTAACCTACAGCAGGCTGTCTACGTCTATATGTCTGTAAGCCTACAGCAAGCTGTCTACGTCTATATGTCTGTAACCTACAGCAGGCTGTCTACGTCTAGATGTCTGTAAGCCTACAGCAGGCTGTCTACGTCTATATGTCTGTAACCTACAGCAGGCTGTCTACGTCTAGATGTCTGTAACCTACAGCAGGCTGTCTACGTTTAGATGTCTGTAAGCCTACAGCAGGCTGTCTACGTCTAGATGTCTGTAAGCCTACAGCAGGCTGTCTACGTCTAGATGTCTGTAAGCCTACAGCAGGCTGTCTACGTCTATATGTATGTAAGCCCGCAGCTCATTCTTTAGCACAGATTACATCTACAAGAAACAAACTGGAAGGATGTCTTTGATCTGTCCCTCCCCTCCGCTGGGCTAATGCTTCACTTACAATAGGGTCTGTTTAAAGCTGAACTAATTATGACCAGAGCATTACATTACATGCAGGGCTTTATGCAGGATAAAATTATTGCCAGTCACACATGTTTTGGTGGACACGTTGATTTGAACTGTTAAGCCAGTTTACAAACTTTTAAATGTGTCTGATGACCTGAAATGGACTACAAACACACATGTGACACCATTTTCACACACTTTCAAGGCATAACTAACGATATCTATGGTTTTGGAAGACTTTTTACTCCTTCTTTTTTTACCCGTCCATCATATTTCTACCCGTCCATATTAGTTTTTACCCATCCAAATGACGGGTGGGCGGGTCTCTACATAAAGCTGTGATTACATGTCAGATAAACCTGTGCGTCACCAGTAACTTGACATAACCTCGCGGAGAATACCCCTCAGAACAATGTCCTACAGATGTAACTAACCCCAGACAGCCCCCATCAATCTGTGTGTGTCGTATTCTAATAATTATCAGTAGAAACTATGTTGTTCTAATCAAACAAATTAACAGCTGAGTGACATTTGTTAGTATTTGTTAATAAATAAATAAAAGATATTATGCTCACTCCACTAATGACTATTATTTGAGGGCAGCTATGATGAAAGGATTTCATACTGTGTTCGGAATAAAATTATTTAAAAACTGCCAACACCTTTACAGCTATAATTCTCTACCCAGAAAGCATTGTTAATGACAATTACAGAAATTAAATGACACTATATTTACTGCAAGGAAAATCACACTATCACAAGGAGATATATTTCAGTATGGGCGAACAAGAAATCAAGTTGTATTTATATGGTAGGTGTAATTGATTGTTCTGTGGATGTGAATGCAGACGAATATTACTTGTGAGTTCTGGTTCACAAACTGTCCTCACAACCTTCCAGATCCTCTTGTCATTGCCTGCAACAACAAGAAGAAGTATACCTCAGCCTCTGTTTCATGTCTTAGCCACCCTGCAGGATAAGGGGAGGGGTTGGACAGCAGCAAACTTCTAGGGAGGGGAACAGATGTTTAAAGTGGCTCAGTGTTTATGTTTCCTGGTGAGGAAGCTGTTTGGTTTTTAGCATACAACACATGACAAGTCCAGAGAAGTTTCATGTGTGCATGCAAGCACATCCGTCAGGGCTTTATGCAGGATAAAATTATTGCCAGTCACACATGTTTTGGTGGACACATGGATGTTAACTGTTAAGCCAGTTTACAAACTTTTAAATGTGTCTGATGACCTGAAATGGACTACAAACACACATGTGACACCATTTTCACTCACTTTCAAGGCATAACTAACAATATCTATGGTTTTGGAAGACCTTTTTTTGGCTCCTTCATTTTTTTACCCATCCACAACCAGTCCACCATATTTCTACCCGTCCATATTCGTTTTTACCCATCCAAATGACGGGTGGACGGGTCTCTACATAAAGCTGTGACATCCGTACACAGAAAACACACAGGCACACATGCACGCTTCTGCAAGCACACACATGCATACACACACACGCGCACACAGGCACACGTGCACACACGCACACACATGCACACCACACACACACACACACACACACACACACACACACACACACACACACACACACACACACACACACACACACACACACACACTACTGTTTCATTACCCCTTGTGTTTACCACTAGGGATGCCACAATCAACAGATGATTGCCACCCACCCAGAAGGGTAGATCTAGCCACCAGCGGGGTAGTTATCGAATCAAGGCAATGTAAATCATTTCACTGTATGACTGGCGTTTCACTTCATTCAGCACAACTGTTGTGTTTTGTCTGCTGATCATTAGCCATAGTCAGGGGGCTACTTTAAATACCCACCATACAGTAGATGGGGTGAAAATCAAGATGAGATGAGATAACTCGCCAGCGAGCAGTGGATACTGCTGAGATTGCATCTGTTTGCCTGATGCGACAACAGTTAACATTATTATTTAAATCCCACGTGTCTCCCCTAGCTCAGGTGTGTAAGTAGGTGGTCTGAACCCTTTCAATCAGGTGGAGATGACAATCTCCGGCCCCTTTCAAAGGTGTCACATGCACAAGTCTGAAATTATACACCGGTCTACAGAAGCTTGTACATGGAAGGTTTGATCAACAGCCAAACACCCGACATAAATGTAGTATTTGCCCCAGCATGGTAGCTAATTGGTATTAACTCAAATAGGTGGTGTTGAGTAATAATATACCACCAGAGTAGGCACTGCACTTTGATCTCAGTGATTACTCAGCAAACTCTTACTGGGATACATCATTGAGGGTTTATTTCACAGTATCCCCTAGAGTGCATTAACCAGATTCGCCAACAGGTTGCACGTTTACCCCCTGCATGGGATCTTTTACTTCCCCTTGGCCTGGCAAACAGAAGAGACAATGACTTGTGGTGTATCTACCGATAGACCAAGGCAGTGTCAGGTGAAGGAAATGGCCATTTTGCCTATAACTCATCACCTGTCCCCGTTCTGAGACAGGTAACCTCTTGGGGGTGAAATCCGCACTTTTGAACTGAAATTCCATATAAATCCATATACAGGCTGTACCACCAAAACAGAATCCTGGGTTTGCCAGAAATGATCCCGTTCCACCTTAATACAGTTAAGACTCACTTGAACAGTTGATTCAAATAAGGTCAGCTGAAACATGCAGTCTACCATATTTCAGTTGATAAAATAGCATACTGTTAATAAGTTAGCTAGTCTCTAACATAGCACATTGACTCACTGAGTGCAGGGCCTCTGGTAAAGACAAAACTTGGGCTACTATCTTGTGTATTTACATCTAACCCTCATCTGTCTTGTGTATTCTCTCCCACTGTCTGTTGCCCTTGTGGTTACACTGCCCTTGTTTGTGTAACCTTTCACCTGCTGAGGACCTCAGTACCAGATAAGGTCTCACCGCTCCATAAATAGATCTTCACAGTATCTTGGACAACACAGACCCAACTTGTGTGTCCATTTGAGGGCCCTACTATGTCCTCACTGGGTGTGTGGTCTTACTCATCAGTTTTGGTCTGCTGATTCCACTGCTTTTTACAAACTTGGGTCACAACGACCCCAAATTATAAGTGGGTCTTGGAAAGAGTAAAGTGATTCCAGTCTTCTGTTCAACCCTGATACAAGCCATGGGATTAGTGAAGCTGATTAAATTTAACAATCATGTTGACTCTCATACCCTCGCATTAGCTCTTCTGCCTCATATTAGCTCTCGTACCCTTGTGTTAGCTCTCATACTGTCGTGTTAGATCTCATACCCTCACATTAGCTCTTGTATCCTCGAGTTTAGCTCTTGTACTCTTGTGTTAGCTCTTGTACCATCATGTTAGGTCTCGTACCATCATGTTAGCTCTCATGACCTTATGTTAGCTGTTGTACTCTTATGTTAGCTGTTGTAACCTCACGTTAGCTCTCGTACCGTCATGTTAGCTCTCGTACCTTCGTGTTGGATCTCATACCCTCATGTTGGCTCTCATACCCTTGTTTTGGCTCTCATACCCTCGTGTTGGCTCTCTTGCCCCTGTGTCGGCTCTCATATCCTCGTGTTGGCTCTCGTAATTTTTGTTAAAAAATAGTTATCATACCATTGAAAATAATTGTGTATTGTTGTCATCATAAGTTTGATGTCTATACAGTAGTCATACTGTCATACAGGTATGACATCTGTTATATCTGCTGGTTAGAAATGTATTTCATATTAAACAAAATTATTATTAAATGTCAACATTATCATTTGCTTGATATAATTATGGGATAAAGACATCTTTGTTGATGCCTCAAGAGTGTTAGCAGGGAGTCAGGAGGGTCGTAGATGTCAACCAGCCCAAACCACAGGTAGATTAAGAGACATTATTACTGCCACTTGTTACCTGGACAGCACACGGCTGACTGGCGGACTGTAAATCCTTATCATTATTGTATGTAATAAAACATCATTATCTGATGTCAAAATTTTTAGTTGCTGATGCACTTATCCCAGTACAGTTTAACATAAATATATTAGATCTTCACTTTATCGTCAGCTCAGTCACCTTACAATTAAGGTCACCCTGGTAATGCAGCCGCTTCACAATTAATGTCACCCCGGTAATGCAGCCACCTGCCCTAAGCTAGTCCCAAATTATTTCTATAACAGAGGTATAGAAAATGAGTCATGCTAATAGGGTCACCTTTCTACTCAGGTCACTTTTGCCTGTCCATAATAAAGAGGTTTTACTATAATGATAAACCAAATAGTTGATCAATTCATTCAGACTATGTGTTCTAATAAATTAATGGGTTCTAATCATTTGCCTCCCCTCTAGTTCCTTACCCCAACTAATTGCCCTTTAGGAATTTCCCCTCCCTGCTCTGTTGCCCCTTTCATATATAACAGTGAAATGTAAGAGTTGGGGATGGAGTTAGGTTTATCCAAACAATACTTCCTTAAAACTATTTTTAAATGTGGCAAAATACTGTATATCCAATAGGCAAAGAGGCAAAAGACCGAACAGGCAAATGACCCGGTGGCAAACATCACAGGGGCAAAATACACTTAAAAATAAACCTGTAGTTGTCACCATTGCCGTATTTTGAACAGGAGGCTCCACCTGGCCACTCAACTTGTCCGCTGAAAAGTAAACTATAAATAATCGACTCTGCATTCTTTTAAAGCATCATTAGTAGATCTGAGGCCAGTGGCACTAGGAAGCAAATGAACATAGGCAAGTGAACCTTGTCGCCGGGGAGGAAATGGGCTTTCAGTGACGCAAAGTTAGCACATTAATATATACCCTTACTAGTATTAGGTAGTTCTAATGGTTTTACACCTGTGTGTGAGTAGAAAAGGTTTACGCTGTTGTGTCGCCCGAATGTGCCCGAGGCGACAGCTGTGCCCAGGTAGAGAGTGCCCCAGTTCCCACCTACCCACATATGCCAGCCTGTACGGAGTGGAGAGGGGAGATTCCTGCCTGCGTTACCTGTTGTATGATTCACGCCCTGCTAGGGTGAGGAACCAGGTGGTGGCTTGGGATGGTCAGGTGCTGGGACGTGTAATTCCTGACACCAGTATGGGTGGGCGCTTTATCTAAGCGTGTCAGTTACTGGGCATATAGCATTAGCGTGTGGGATTCAGAAAAAAAACGTTTTTTTAAAGCACATTTTTTTAAAGATTAGAAAAGTGAAAGGTTTAGTTGATGTGCTAACTTGGGAGAGTTGTCAGTGCATCGCCTGCCAGGTTCCAAAGTCCTCCTTGTCTTTTTCTGTGGTACTTTCACTTCCTTGGACCATAGGCATCTGATATACACGTTGTCTGGGAGGGGACTCTGTCACCGGGAACAACAAGGGGGACAGGATCAGGGGGCATTGTCAGGGGAGCTAACTCCAAAAGACAGTCAGCTATATTAGAAGAGGGGTACTGGCGAGGGGATAGTGTTGGGGGAGTATTAATTTGGGCAAGTGTCTTGGGGGACAGTGTCAGGAAGGGGGGGGGGTAGGTGAGAGGTACCAGGGGGCAATGTCTGTACCTCCCACCCACACCAGTCAGCCTATGTCAGTGGTGGTGATCTACCCTGACCCATCACTCTCTGGAGAATGCAACTGAAGACAAGGGGGTAATTGGTTAATTGCCTGCTGACAGCTCCTACTGCCTGGCTAACAACCATTGCCCCTTCCACCCCACACACACCCTCCCAGCAGCCACCCTGCTTGCCACATGGCCCTGCCAGACAACCAGGAGACAAGCTGCTTCCTGTTTACCACCCCAGGGTAACTAGAACTACAACTCTGTATCACCCTGAGACTTGGACTTGGTTCTTTGATGTCCCTTCTGGAAGGGTAGATACCCTAGGGCACAAACACCAGATGGCTACTGGTTTCTGATGGAAATAAAAGAAAATTGTGTGTGTGTGTGTGTGTGTGTGTGTGTGGGTGGGTGGGTGGGTGGGTGGGTGGGTGTGGGTGGGTGGTGTGGGTGGTGTGGGTGGGTGGGTGGGTGTGGGTGGGTGGTGTGGGTGGGTGGTGGGTGTGGTGTGGTTTGTGGTTTCAAGTTGTGGTGTGTGTAATTATGTATGCGTTTCAAGTTCCTACCAGCAGGAAGGCAATTGCTGATAAAGCTAGGATGAGCCGACTGACGTGTTCCCTAGTGTCATTGACTACAGCAGCCTTTAACTCTTGAAGTACTCAGACAGAGACAGTACTAAACTGACCTTAATTTGTGTGTCATGTTTTGGTATTGAATGACATTCCTTTGGAAAGGCATATTAACTACTTATATATATATATATATATATATATATATATATATATATATATATATATATATATACTCATCAAAGAAACAAATTTGTACAGTTATCAGTTTTAGTACAGGAAATAAGCCACATGATTTTATATGGTAATATAATATATATAAATTTATATAATATTATATTATATATATATATATATATTTTTATATATAATGATTATATATATATATATATATACCTGATGTATATATATATATATTAGTATTTTAAAGTATAAAATATATATATATATATATATATATATATATATATATATATAGTTAAATATATATATATATATATATATATATATATATATATATATATATATATATATACATATATAATATACATATAATTAAATTTGTAATATACAAATAAAATCATGTGGCTTATTTTTTGTATTTTTCCAAACTAAAACAAAACTACAAGCATTTCTTTGATGAGTCGTCTAATTGCGTAGATCTCCTCTGTGACATCTCTCCTGCCTTTAACCTTCTTCTTTTACAGCTGTCTCTTCTGTCTTCTTCCCCATACCATGCACGTCACATCACACTGGCTCCACATTTATCAAAATTAACTTTTAGGGTATTTCACAACATCACAAAAGGAACTGGTTCTTTCAAACAATTCTTTTCGGACCAAGTCCAGCCAATTTTTGCTAGTTTTTGTAGTTAAATTCAGCCACTCATTGGTCAGAAGTACTGGTGATATACTGTAGAGACGCCAGGTCATCCTGTCATGATGATTCTGCTGACAACAAAATATATGTTTTACTGTACTAACAACCATTTTATAATAAAAACGTTATCATGTATTTAATGGTGAATTTTTTTAAACATAGCGTGCACATGTACATAATTTCTATAAATCTTAAAGTGGTTTCCAAGAAGTTATTACTATTGTTATTTTGTGTGACGTGTGTTACCTGGGGCCAGGTGTGTTATCTCTGTGTGTGTTGTGACATGTGTTACCTGGGGCCAGGTGTGTTATCTCTGTCAGCACTGTAAAAACCACTTCCCCCAGCTGCTGTGAAAGAGCACAGGATTGATATCATGCACTGACATGATGTCACACCGTGTCAACCCTGCTGCTCTCTGGGGTTGTCACGTACTGTCCAATAATCAGGGCATGACAGGGCAACTTTCTGTACCCCTCTGAATTAGCCCACATTTATGTAAGTTGTAGATACCAGATATCACAAGGTGTCATTTCTGAACCGCTCAAAAGAAATGCCACCAAATAGTTCCAGAGACATTGTTGAATACAAATTGGTGGGAATAAAATCTGACATTTATCAGTCTGATCTGATAGGATTCACTCTTCTGATGTGAAGGCGATTGAAAGGTAACAGAAATGTAGTTTAATACAAATCACCCCAGATGTTATGAATTAGCCATAAATGCAGAGTAAATGGGGTTGTGGTTAAATGTGTTGGGTTATAAAAACTGACCTGATGACCCTCACTTGGTTGTTTTTTGGGACATCTTCTAAGTACTCAGTAGTTTACATCACAAGTGAGAAGTTATAGGAAGTGCCACGCTAATTTGATCCAACAGTTTTAATTGCATCAAGACTTATGTATGTGAAGTCAGTACAGTAATTTAATGTATGGTAGCACAACAGCTGTGCTACTCCAAAAGGTAAACATATTTCCTCTATTTATGTATCATTACCACACCTATTGTAACAGTAGCTGTTACAGCAGGTATGATTCCTCTTTGTATCGTCATAAAACAGGGATTTATGCAGGACCAAATTATTGCCAGTCACATGTTTTGGTAGACACGTGGATGCTAACTGTTAAGCCAGTTTACAAACTTAAAAATATGTATGATGACAAACACACATGTGACACCATTAACACTCACGTCTAAGGCATATCTTACAATATGTATGGTTTTAGAAGACCTTTTTTTGCTCCTTTATTTGTGTACCCGTCCACACATATATCTACCCGTCCACCCATATATTTACCCGTCCACCCATATATCTACCCGTCCACACATATATCTACCCATCCACACATATATCTACCCGTCCACCCATACATCTACACGTCCACCCATATATCTACCCGTCCACCCATATATCTACCCGTCCACCCATATATCTACCCGTCCACCCATATATCTACCCGTCCACAACCGTTTTTACCCATCCAAATGATGGGTGGACGGGGCTCTGCAGAAAGCTATTTCATCACATCTATATTACAAAACAGCGTTTCTCTGTTTCTTGGTGGTCTCATGTCTCCGTCAGTTTTGCATATGTCGAGCTGAAATTTTGCATGTGATCTAGGGGGCACACAAGGATGGTTTGTAGATTTAGACTAATTTAGACTAATATTCGCCTGAGGGTTGGATAACTTTAAAGTTTAGGCTTGGGTGACAGCCATATTGTATACTATTGTCATGATACATACAACATAAGTATCTTAATGGAGCATCATAGCTGCATGTAGAGACCTATCCACCCGTCATACGGACAGGTTACAAGCAATTTGTGGATGGGTAGGAATTTCATTGGACGGGTAACAAAACGAGAAAAACAGAAGTGTTGTATGGTGTCCATTATGCTTTAAAAATGGATGTCACACATGTGTTAGTTGTTTATTTCTGGGCCTAATGCCATAACACACATCTTATGACTGGCTTGTATGTACGCATGTCAGTTAACATGCATGTGTCTACCATCAAATATTTGGACTGGCAAAGGTTTGATCGTGCTTAGCGGTCTGTAACAGAGTAGGGCTGTCTAATACCACAGGATTCACAGCTTAGTATAAACAGTAAAAATGTTATGTTTAGGAATCGAAACAGCATTTAGTAACACATCTCTGACTGTTCATACAGATTACTTATTGACAGTTTGTTGTATGTGTGACTGACACAGTAGCAAGTATACATAAACGTCATGTTGCTTACCATAATGTCTTTCGCTTATTGCTAAATCAGCCTACATTATATTAGTATATTTTTACTCGCATGTATGTGTGAATGTTTATATGGGCATCTGTACAGATATGTCTAAATATCGAATTGTCACAGACTGTCATCCTCTCGGGATCTGTGTCCACAAGACCTGGATGTGACAAGTGCAGTTGACAGGTCCAGGTTACTTAACAACGACAACTAAGTGGTCCAGCCTCTACCCAGGGTTTAATTGCAGGTCTGAGGGTGGCAGTCATAACCCTGTGTATGTTACAAGTTGTGAGACAAATTGCAGCTTTCACCAGGCGCTGGTGTACCCTTTAATTAAGAGATATTGAGTGCAGAGTAATTTGCCTCCTCCTGCAACTTCGACCACCCTGTAGTAAATAGACAGACCACAATAGATTGTGTGCTACCCTAACCCCAGGGCTGGCCACAGTCACCCCAGGGCTGATGGAAGAGATATGACTGTCTCAACAGTATGACCCCAAAAGACAACAGTGTCAACAGAGGGGGAGAAGGGGTTATCTGATAACTGGGGGTTAGGGTGAAATTAGTCAGTGTCCACTTGTGGAGATGTCTCAGCACGACATGTATGCACGCATGTATGCACGCATGTATGCACGCATGCATGCACACACACACAATACATTAATACCCCTACCAGGCTTGTCTATAGACGAACGTTATCACACTTACCCACGGACTTAATATTTTTGTACTTTTAGGGGCGTTTATTTTTGTGCTGTTAAAACTTGAAGAAAACTTATTTTTTGGTTGTCCATGTCGTTTCAGGGTATAAAAATGACCCGTATTCTGTTGGAATGTTGTGTTTAGTACACTCTGCTATTGGATCTCTCACCTGTGGGGCAGCCTGTTTACGAACTTCAAATGTGTCTGATGACCTGAAATGGACTACAAGCACACATGTGACACCCTTACATTCAATTTTAATACATACACTGGTAACTGACAATATCTATGGTTTTGGAAGACCTTTTTTTGCTCCTTCATCTTTTACCCGTCCACTGATATTTCTACCCGTCCACAACATGTTTTACCTGTCCAAATGACGGGTGGACGGGTCTCTGCATAAAGATATGCATGTAAATGCAGGGATGTACAGGAAAAGTGTACTTATTTGCATTGTGACTAGTCTGCAGATTTATTTAAGATGTGTTATGTTAATTGCACTTTGATTATACATACGCATCACAATTGTCCTTGTTATATTTACTTTAATTTTACTTCCCGCTGTGTGGATGAACAAGATTTAACACAGGATCCGTTGTGTAGAGCCAAAATGAACCAGTCTCTGAGCAACTGAATGCAAATGGCACGGATAATGTAGTAGTGCGACATGACTGGTGTAGTGGTTAGCACATCTGCCTGGCATCCCTGCTTCGACATCTGGTCATGGCAGACATGGTCTATTTGGTGTTAAAACCTGGCTCTCAACATTGGGCACTGTGTATCCCTTGTGATCCAGAGAATCACGTTAAAGTTGGTCCTGTCTGAATTTGGGACATAAAAGAACCACTGAGGATGACAACAAGCATCCTGGCGGTGACCACCCTCAGTGCCACCATAGGAAGGTTGGCTTGGCGTAAATGTTCTAAAAAAGGACTGAGACCTTACAAGATCATAATGTTGTAACCACAATACATACAGACTAGTCAGTTAACAGAACACAGCAGAGTGCTGAAGTGACATTTGAGCCTGGCCATGCTATCCCTGGTGGATGATTGACAGAAGGAAGTCATTCCGTTGCTAACAATGTTGTTCCCTTACAGCTGGCAACATCTTGGAGGACCAGGAGTTTGTTCTTCACTGGTCCTGGGTGAGACTTGACAAACATGTCTACGTCATCAAGGAAACCGAGAAGACACTTGAAATACTTCTCCATCGCCATGGTTACCTCAGGGAGACATCTTTTGTCAGTGAGTATAAATGTATCAATATTCTGTTTGTGAAATCCCAACTCACGTGTCCACTTTTTTGTTTATTGCTAGAAAAAATGTACGACTAGTTGTTTTATTTTATGGCATTTCTTTTTCCTTTTGAAAAAAACGAAGATTTATCGTGAAGAACGATTTTATTGATAACACAAATGCGGTACACATCATTCATAAATTTGTGCTGAAGAAACCCGATTTTGTGTACCACATTTTGTCTGGACAATAACATCACATCTGTTACATGTAAAACATAAATGTGACTCACTAGACACTTACTTTGACTTACTAAAATTACCATGACTGATATTGACATTGACTGATAGACGTGATGTTGATATGTATTGATAGTCATGTGAAGTGTAATGTGACATGTCATGTTGTAGCTGTCGAGATCAAGGACGACACAGCAACCACAGGTGTTGACTTCTCTAGTCGTTTCGCTGACCAAGTACAGTTTAATCCAGGTACACAAGGCTGTTTGTATGACCTACATCTTGGGTGTTTGTATGACCTACATCTTGGGTGTTTGTATGACCTGCATCTTGGGTGTTTGAATGACCTGCATCTTGGGTGTTTGTATGACCTGCATCTTGGGTGTTTGTATGACCTACATCTTGGGTGTTTGTATGACCTACATGTTGGGTGTTTGTATGACCTACATGTTGGGTGTTTGTATGACCTACATCTTGGGTGTTTGTATGACTTGCATCTTGGGTGTTTGTATGACCTACATCTTGGGTGTTTGTATGACCTGCATCTTGGGTGTTTGTATGACCTGCATCTTGGGTGTTTGTATGACCTACATCTTGGGTGTTTGTATAACCTACATCTTGGGTGTTTGTATGATCTACATCTTGGGTGTTTGTATGACGTGCATCTTGGGTGTTTGTATGACCTACATCTTGGGTGTTTGTATGACCTACATCTTGGGTGTTTGTATGACCTACATCTTGGGTGTTTGTATGACGTGCATCTTGGGTGTTTGTATGACCTACATCTTGGGTGTTTGTATGACCTACATCTTGGGTGTTTGTGTGACCTACATCTTGGGTGGTTGTATGACCTACATCTTGGAGTGTATCAAAGTGAACTTGGTACAACAAGTTAGAATAATCATACTAATAACTTTCATAATAGGAATGCTGTAATTGCTGTTAAATGTGTCTACATAGGAAAACATTAAATCCCTGTGTATGCATGCTTGGCCTAACTCACTCCAGGAAAATACAGTTTATGAATCAAAACTGAGTTGTTTGATGTTATATAATTCTAAGGTTGTCTCCCACAGAACTATCACTGCGGTGACCCAGTTGCTGTATAGAGTCAAATTTTCACATTCTAATCTGACAACACAGTCAAAATAATGTGCATCACATCATGAAACTTTACTGTAACAAAGTTGTTTACATGTTTGTATATACTATATGATATATTTATATATTAAATATATACACAAGTAAATAACTTTGCTAAGGTAATGTTCAATGAAGGTATATAGGCGGCGGGTGTCAAAAGATAAGATTTCAGTAACACAATTTCTGACCTAACACAAATTTTATATTTTAATGCTCTCGGCCTATTCACCACACAATGTCACACTGGTTCATTTGACACATTCTGTCTACAAAGTGCCTTATGCAGGACAGATAAGACACGATCAGATGCCCGT
Organism: Ridgeia piscesae; assembly: GCA_025642075.2. Taxonomy (NCBI): domain Eukaryota; kingdom Metazoa; phylum Annelida; class Polychaeta; order Sabellida; family Siboglinidae; genus Ridgeia; species Ridgeia piscesae. The sequence goes on from JAODUO010000132.1 coordinate 763,836, forward strand.
TTTTTATGGAGGCGTCTTGTGAGATGAGATTTGGATTTTGCTGGAATGAGATTTGGATTTTGCTGGAATAGTTTCATAAGTTACTTCACTCAAAACAACTTTTTAATCGGTTGTGTGGACACATTTGACAGATTGGTTATTAGAGAGTTGGCACACAGATATCTTACGGAACAATTTGACCAGGTTAAAATAACATGAAACATACATATGCACAATGTCACCAGTAAACCGCTAGGGCAGCATACACTTGCCAGATTAATCCTCTGCATGTACTCTTTTCGACATAAAACAACTTTGCAGTTTCTCAGCGGAGAAAAAAGGGCCATAATTTCAACATAAAATATAGCAGAATATTGTGGTGGTTTGGAGCCATAAGTTACTATGGCCCAAAATGTCAGTATGGCCCAAAGTGTTTGTTACTTTGGCCCAAAGTGTCTATTATGGCCCAAAGTGTCTGTTACTGTGGCCCAAAGTGTCAGTTTCCGTGGCCCAAACTGAATCTGACTTTATTTTGTAGGAGAGACAGAGAAGATTTGGAGACTGAGACTGATAGATGACAGTCTGTATGAGAATGAGGAGTCCTTCACTGTGACACTCACAGACGCTGTCATGACAAGTGTGGAGCACCCTCAGACTGCCGTAGTGACCATCACGGACGACGAAGACGGTAGGTTTATCTGTTTGGCCAACTCTGTTATAGATGCATCTCATCATTTGTGACGTGTTCTAACGAAATGAGTCGTTTGTCCAAAAAAATACAAATTGAGTTAGTCACACCATTAGAAAGAAGATGTATTAATCTTTCCAACGGTGTAGAAATTATGGACACATCTCACACACAGCCAAAGACATTGGACGCTGAACATACCTAGGGTAGAAAGTTTCAAACAGAGAAAAACGCATATGAAGTTCGCGGTCACGTAAGCACACGGTCGAGTACATTGTCGATCCAAAATCAGCCGTTTTGCTGTCAAAGATATAATTTTTATCAAGCTAACTGTTTACTGAAATGATTACAACATAATCCAAGTATTTAGCAACGTTTTGTAGCAGCGAACCAATCGATTCCATGTTGTTTATGGCTAATGAGAGCGCACTGCGCCTGCGCACACAGCTCTAAGCCAATCAGGGCCCCGCTATCAGCTCCTCACGGCATCTAGTGACGTTTGTTCACCGATAGGCCTCTCACATTAAGCGCTGCTATTGGCTTAAACTTACGTCAGTGGGGATTTCTACTACAAGAATCCGAAAGAGGGTGTCCAGGGCTTTCTTGTTTCTCTGTGGCCACAAGATCCTAATGTCACTTGGTCTGTTGTTGAGACAAGATCCTAATGTCCACTTGTCTGTTTTATGGCCCTGGTTTGTTTGGCCACAGGGTGCTAATCTCCCCTGGTTTGTTTTGTGGCCACAGGGTCCTAATCTCCCCTGGTTTGTTTTATGGCCACAGGGTCCTAATCTCCCCTGGTTTGTTTTGTGGCCACAGGGTCCTAATGTCTCCTGGTTTGTTTTATGGCCACAGGGTGCTAATCTCCCCTGGTTTCTTTTATGGCCACAGGGTCCTAATCTCCCCTGGTTTGTTTTATGGCCACAGGGTTCTAATCTCCCCTGGTTTGTTTTATGGCCACAGGGTGCTAATCTCCCCTGGTTTGTTTTGTGGCCACAGGGTGCTAATCTCCCCTGGTTTGTTTTATGGCCACAGGGTCCTAATCTGCCCTGGTTTGTTTTATGGCCACAGGGTCCTAATATCTCCTGGTTTGTTTTATGGCCACAGGGTCCTAATCTCCCCTGGTTTGTTTTGTGGCCACAGGGTCCTAATCTCCCTGGTTTGTTTTATGGCCACAGGGTGCTAATCTCCCCTGGTTTGTTTTATGGCCACAGGGTCCTAATCTCCCCTGGTTTGTTTTGTGGCCACAGGGTCCTAATCTCCCTGGTTTGTTTTATGGCCACAGGGTCCTAATCTCCCCTGGTTTGTTTTATGGCCACAGGGTCCTAATCTCCCCTGGTTTGTTTTGTGGCCACAGGGTCCTAATCTCCCCTGGTTTGTTTTATGGCCACAGGGTCCTAATCTCCCCTGGTTTGTTTTGTGGCCACAGGGTCCTAATCTCCCCTGGTTTGTTTTGTGGCCACAGGGTCCTAATATCTCCTGGTTTGTTTTATGGCCACAGGGTCCTAATATCTCCTGGTTTGTTTTATGGCCACAGGGTCCTAATCTCCCCTGGTTTGTTTTGTGGCCACAGGGTCCTAATCTCCCCTGGTTTGTTTTATGGCCACAGGGTCCTAATCTCCCTGGTTTGTTTTGGGACAGGGTCCTAATCTCCCCTGGTTTGTTTTGTGGCCACAGGGTCCTAATCTCCCCTGGTTTGTTTTGGCCACAGGGTCCTAATATCTCCTGGTTTGTTTTTGGCCACAGGGTCCTAATCTCCCTGGTTTGTTTTTGGCCACAGGGTCCTAATCTCTCCTGGTTTGTTTTATGGCCACAGGGTCCTAATCTCCCCTGGTTTGTTTTATGGCCACAGGGTCCTAATCTCCCCTGGTTTGTTTTGTGGCCACAGGGTCCTAATCTCCCCTGGTTTGTTTTGTGGCCACAGGGTCCTAATCTCCCCTGGTTTGTTTTATGGCCACAGGGTCCTAATCTCCCCTGGTTTGTTTTGTGGCCACAGGGTCCTAATCTCCCCTGGTTTGTTTTTGGCCACAGGGTCCTAAATCTCCTGGTTTGTTTTATGGCCACAGGGTCCTAATCTCCTGGGCCGGGTTTCCCCGTTGTTGTGGCCACAGGGTCCTAATCTCCCCTGGTTTGTTTTGTGGCCACAGGGTCCTAATCTCCCCTGGTTTGTTTTATGGCCACAGGGTCCTAATCTCCCCTGGTTTGTTTTGTGGCCACAGGGTCCTAATCTCCCCTGGTTTGTTTTGTGGCCACAGGGTCCTAATCTCCCCTGGTTTGTTTTATGGCCACAGGGTCCTAATCTCCTGGTTTGTTTATGGCCACGGGTCCTAATCTCCCCTGGTTTGTTTTGTGGCCACAGGGTCCTAATATCTCCTGGTTTGTTTTATGGCCACAGGGTCCTAATCTCCCCTGGTTTGTTTTATGGCCACAGGGTCCTAATCTCCCCTGGTTTGTTTTGTGGCCACAGGGTCCTATATCTCCTGGTTTGTTTTGTGGCCACAGGGTCCTAATCTCCCCTGGTTTGTTTTATGGCCACAGGGTCCTAATATCTCCTGGTTTGTTTTTGGCCACAGGGTCCTAATCTCCTGGTTTGTTTTGTGGCCACAGGGTCCTAATTCCCTGGTTTGTTTTATGGCCACAGGGTCCTAATTCTCCTGGTTTGTTTTATGGCCACAGGGTCCTAATCTCCTGGTTTGTTTTATGGCCACAGGGTCCTAATGTCTCCTGGTTTGTTTTTGGCCACAGGGTCCTAATTCTCCTGGTTTGTTTTTGGCCACAGGTCCTAATTCCCCTGGTTTGTTTTATGGCCACAGGTCCTAATATCTCCTGGTTTGTTTTATGGCCACAGGTCCTAATTCTCCTGGTTTGTTTTATGGCCACAGGGTCCTAATGTCTCCTGGTTTGTTTTAGGCCACAGGGTCCTAATTCCCCTGGTTTGTTTTGTGGCCACAGGGTCCTAATCTCCCCTGGTTTGTTTTATGGCCACAGGGTCCTAATCTCCCCTGGTTTGTTTTATGGCCACAGGGTCCTAATTCTCCTGGTTTGTTTTATGGCCACAGGGTCCTAATCTCCCCTGGTTTTTTGTGGCCACAGGGTCCTAATTCTCCTGGTTTGTTTTATGGCCACAGGGTCCTAATTCTCCTGGTTTGTTTTATGGCCACAGGGTCCTAATCTCCCCTGGTTTGTTTTGGCCACAGGGTCCTAATCTCCCTGGTTTGTTTTATGGCCACAGGGTCCTAATATCTCCTGGTTTGTTTTATGGCCACAGGGTCCTAATCTCCTGGTTTGTTTTATGGCCACAGGGTCCTAATTCCCTGGTTTGTTTTATGGCCACAGGGTCCTAATTCCCCTGGTTTGTTTTTGGCCACAGGGTCCTAATCTCCCCTGGTTTGTTTTATGGCCACAGGGTCCTAATATCTCCTGGTTTGTTTTATGGCCACAGGGTCCTAATCTCCCCTGGTTTGTTTTATGGCCACAGGGTCCTAATGTCTCCTGGTTTGTTTTATGGCCACAGGGTCCTAATATCTCCTGGTTTGTTTTGTGGCCACAGGGTCCTAATCTCCCCTGGTTTGTTTTATGGCCACAGGGTCCTAATATCTCCTGGTTTGTTTTATGGCCACACGGTCCTAATATCTCCTGGTTTGTTTTATGGCCACAGGGTCCTAATCTCTCCTGGTTTGTTTTATGGCCACAGGGTCCTAATGTCTCCTGGTTTGTTTTGTAGCCACAGGGTCCTAATCTCCCCTAGTTTGTTTTGTGGCCACAGGGTCCTAATCTCCCCTGGTTTGTTTTATGGCCACAGGGTCCTAATCTCCCCTGGTTTGTTTTGTGGCCACAGGGTCCTAATCTCCCCTAGTTTGTTTTGTAGCCACAGGGTCCTAATGTCTCCTGGTCTGATGACTTTTGTAGAGTCACAAGTGTCCTTCGCCAAGTCACGCTATGAGGTGGTTGAGAGCATCAGCAAAGTTCTGGTGCCAGTGCGACGCAGTGGAGATCTATCCGAGGAGCTCCTTGTCATCTGTTCAACTCTTGAAGGTCAGCCTCTATTCTGCGTCCTCATCAACAAGTTGTCGTGTCAGTCATCAACCCTGCAGTCATGTGATATCTGTGTCAACAGAAACTGTGTAGCTAATTTTATATGAAACGTGGCATTGTTTAAAGTGCAAGGTTTTTTATTGTAAAGTCTGATAAAGTAGTCATGTTGCACAATATTATAAAAGTACTGACTGTCCAAATGTGTTATAATGAACATTTTGTTGTTGTTGAAATTTAAGTGTTTCAGGTGGGGACTAATTTGTATACATGACAATGTACCTTTTTCAAAAATGTTGCTATAATGCTGCACATTGGCAGTAGAAGTTCACACCAAAAATTTACTAACGATAGTAAAGTATCAGCATAGGTTAGATATTAGAAAGTGTATCTTTTCACAAAGAACTATAAATGCCTGGAACAGACTGTCTGCAGATTGTGTGGATGGAAACATTGTGACTGTCAAAAACAACATAGACAAACACCTCAGGCAGAAATATATATATATATATATATATATATATATATATATATATATATATATATATATATATATATATATATATATATATATATATAGATAGATAGATAATAGGGTTTGAATCAAAACCCAAAGGCTTCCCTGTCTACTTGACAATTAGAGTGTATTCGCAGATGGCAATCTTATTAAATATCTTGAAAAATAATCTTCTTCGTAAATTATCCAAACTTGTCATTCAACTACTTGAGTGACAGCGAATTGTTTGACGAATGATCTCACTGCTGTCTGTGTGCAGCCTCTGCCAGGGGGACTACATCAAATGCCGTCACATCTTTCTCTGACTACGTGAGTCGTCCTGCGAACCATCGCAGCGTTATCGTGTTTGCTCCAAACATCACTGAGAAATTCTGCTCCATTACCATCATTGATGATTCCCTGTACGAAGACGAGGAAGAGTTCAAGGTTGTTCTTGCCATGCCAATTGGAGGCCGGCTGGGCTCAGTCAACGTGACAGTGATTGCCATCAAGCCTGATGAGAAAGACGGTAAAACAATTAATCAATTGACCTTTATCACACACGCACGCCGCACCACACCGCACCGCACCGCACCGCACCGCACCGCACACACACACACACACACACACACACACACACACACACACACACACACACACACACACCACAGTAATGTCAATGTTAACTCTCTATTGTGATGGCTGATTTAACACATGTATTGTAATGTTTAGTCACATATGTAACATAGTTTTACTTTATTTTGCAAACATCCCTGATAGCCTCTTTAGAGACATGTGAAGTCAGAGCCAGACTGATTTCATTTGGTAGAAAAGTCAAGCAAATAAGGATCATCTCTCTCTATGATGTCTCTTAGGTGTGTATGGACATATACATGTGCGCGCTCAAGTACCATATGTATTTACAAACTAGAGTAATCCAGATTGTCTGTATTCTTTAGATGATTTAAAAAAAATTACATTGTCATTTGAAGCCAACTTAAAAGCATTCTAGCGCTAAAGACATAAGCATCACCCAGCATGAATGTGACGATTACAACTGTTTACAAAATAAATCCACCATAATGACTACATATTCAGACATGTAAAAATGACTAAATTCTGAGCTGTGCAAAAACATAGAATACACACAAATGATTACTTTTCGTGCCTAGAAGAAACATACAGCCCCAATGTATTGTATGGACTTGGACACTTAAAAAACAGTAGCTCTCCGAAGACTGAATTTTGTTTTTAATTTTTATGGTATCTGAAAACGTTCGTACCTAAAGTCACTACGCTACTTTATAATTATTGTCTGATTCTTTGTCAAGACGTCAAGCTGTTATACCTGAGGGACGTCCTCGCCTGTTTCAGTTCCCGTCTTCTATTTTGATGTGGACAGCTACAACGTGGATGAAAGTGACGGCTTTGTGAATGTCAAGGTCTGGCGCACTGGGACAGATGACAGTCAGAAGGCCTCGGTGACAGTTCGCTCTCGCAAGACTACTCCAGCCTCGGCTCAGTGTAAGTGACAGTTGGCTCGGCTCAGTGTAAGTGACAGTTGGCTCGGCTCAGTGTAAGTGACAGTTGGTTCAGTGTAAGTGACAGTTGGCTCAGTGTAAGTGACAGTTGGCTCAGTGCAAGTGACAGTTGGCTTAACATGAGTGCTATTTGATGAACTGCAAGTGACAGTTGACTCAAGTGTAAGTGACAGTTGGCTCAGTGCAAGTGACAGTTGGCTTAACATGAGTGCTATTTGATGAACTGTAAGTGACAGTTGGCTCAGTGTAAGTGACAGTTGGCTCAGTGCAAGTGACAGTTGGCTTAACATGAGTGCTATTTGATGAACTCTAAGTGACAGTTGGCTCAGTGTAATTGACAGTTGGCTCAGTGTAAGTGACAGTTGGCTCAGTGTAAGTGACAGTTGGCTCAGTGCAAGTGACAGTTGGTTTAACATGAGTGCTATTTGATGAACTGTAAGTGACAGTTGGCTCAGTGCAAGTGACAGTTGGCTCAGTGCAAGTGACAGTTGGCTTAACATGAGTGCTATTTTATGAACTCTAAGTGACAGTTGGCTCAGTGTAATTGACAGTTGGCTCAGTGTAAGTGACAGTTGGCTCAGTGTAAGTGACAGTTGGCTCAGTGCAAGTGACAGTTGGTTTAACATGAGTGCTATTTGATGAACTGTAAGTGACAGTTGGCTCAGTGCAAGTGACAGTTGGCTCAGTGTAAGTGACAGTTGGCTCAGTGCAAGTGACAGTTGGCTTAACATGAGTGCTATTTGATGAACTGTAAGTGACAGTTGGCTCAGTGTAAGTGACAGTTGGCTCAGTGCAAGTGACAGTTGGCTTAACATGAGTGCTATTTGATGAACTGTAAGTGATAGTTGGCTTAGTGTATGTGACAGTTGGTTCAGTATAATTGACAGATTGCTCAGTACGAATGACAGTAGACTTAGTGTGAGTGGTATTTCCATAATTTGATGAATTATAAGTGACAATTGGCTGAATGAAAGTGACAAGGCACATTGTAAATTACTTACTCTGAGTAAACTATCACTTAGATTGAACCAATTGTCACTTACAGTGTGCCACTTGGTTCAATCTAAGTGACAGTTTGCTCAGTGTGAGTGACACATGGCTCATGTAAGTGACAGTTGGCTTAAAGTCAGTTCATTAGGCTTAATATGAGTGGTATTTGACGAATTACAAGTGACAGTTGTCTCAATGAAAGTGACAAGGTATACTGTGACACATAGTTCAATCTAAGTGACAATTTGCTCCGTGCGAGTGACACATAGCTCATGTGACAGTTGGCTGACGCAGATTCTTGCAGTTGTTGTGTGTAGCTCACCAAGGGCCCCGTTGCTATGATTTGACACCGGATGACACAGTCATGTAATCACTAACTGGCCCAACTTACCTCGGAAGGATAGGATAAACATCGACACAAACTCATCAAAAACTTGCATGTCAACTTGAACTTTGGTCTGGATGGCTATAATTACAGTCTAAGCAGTAGCGCAGTGGCACATGAGTAGAGCTTCAGACTAGCAACTAAGAGAACCCTGGTTTTAATCTTGTGCTGCCATGTAAAACCGTGGGCAAACTTTTTTCAGCCTATATTGCTCCAGTTCACAGAGCTGTATGAATAAGTACCTGGCTATAGATAGTGGTGGATATTTGTACGAGCAGCCTTCGCGCATTAAATGCAGCATGGCTGGATGCTTCCCAGAAAAGTTGAGATTGTATTTGATTGAACAGGCCTGCCAGAGAATAAAGTGCAAAGGGCTTTGGAAGATCTGAGGATTGGATATTGTGCTACATAAGAACTTTCCTGTTTTACTTACCTTTATATACATGTGTTGTAGCTGGCGTTGACTATGTTGCCGTGAACCAAGTGGTTCGCTTCACCCCTGGGGTGCTAGAGCAGACAGTGAGAGTCACCATCATTGATGACCTTGGGCAACCGAAGATAGAGGGCAGCGAGACGTTTGAACTAGTTCTGCGCACACCAACAGGTGGCAGTCTAGGCCAGCCAAGCAAGTCACTCATCACAATCAATGATTCGTTCTCAGACTGTAAGTGTTACGGCATGATGTTTAACATTGTTGACATCTTATGTGTGACATTTGAAAACCATTGTTGTTACAATTCCACAGGGCCACAGACTAACCTGAATGACTCTTGTACTGAAAGGATGTGTCACTTTCCGTCACTGAGCACATCTTGACATGTTGCAGTACCCATCATGCAGTTCAAGTCGACCGAGTACAAGGGCTTTGAGAATGACGGCAAGGTGGTGACATACATCACAAGACATGGAGACATCAACCACATGTCCAGCGTGCGGTGTTATACGCGTCAGGCGTCTGCTCGCGTCATGGCGGACTACGTCGAACGACCAGACACTGACGTGTCTAGGATCACCTTCGAACCAGGTGTGCTTATTGCAGCATAAGTATTTACCTGTGCTAGGTGGGACTGAGATGTGTTTACCTGAGCTAGGTGGGACTGAGATGTGTTTACCTGTGCCAGATTGGGACTGAGATGTGTTTACCTGAGCTAGGTGGGACTGAGATGTGTTTACCTGTGCTAGGTGGGACTGAGATGTGTTTACCTGTGCTAGGTGGGACTGAGATGTGTTTACCTGAGCTAGGTGGGACTGAGATGTGTTTACCTGTGCCAATTGGGACTGAGATGTGTTTACCTGTGCTAGGTGGGACTGAGATGTGTTTACCTGTGCCACATGAGACAAAGGCTATGATTACCTGAACTGGGTGAGGCAGATGTATTTACCTGTGCCAGATAAGACTAACATGTATTTATCTGTGCCAGTTGGGATGGAGATGTGTTTATCTGTGTCAGGTGAAGGTAACGTGTGTACATGTGCCAGGTGATACTGAGGTGTGTTTACCCTGTGTCAGGTGAAGACTAATGTGTATTTACCTGTGTCAGGTGAGATTGAGGTGTGTTTATCTGTGTTATGTGAGACTGGGGTGTGTTTACAAGTGTCAGTTAGGACTAAAAGGTGTGTTTACCTGTGCCAGGTGAGACTGGGGTGTTTACCTGGGGCCTAGGTGAGATTGAGATGTATTTACCTGTGCTAGGTGAGACTGAGGTGTATTTACCTGTGCCAGGTGAGACTGATGTGTATTTACCTGTGCCAGGTGAGACTGATGTGTATTTACCTGTCCCAGGTGAGACTGAGGCGCGCTGTGAGGGGGAAACTGACCGGGGACAATGCACGAGGAGTCAAAGGTTTGTCTTTCCTGGGACCTCAAAGCCCAGGCCACTGGCTCGCATTAAACCCCCTCCCCTGCCACCGTCAGACCTCGGGGACGTAGTGACATGTCACCATCACACTGCAGCATCAAAATACCTCATGTCACAAATGAAGTCTTGTATTTACCTGTGTCAGGTGAGACTGAGGTCTATTTACCTGTGCCAGGTGAGACTGAGGTGTATTTAGCTGTCCCAGGTGAGACTGAGGTGTGTTTACCTGTGTCAGGTGAGTCTGAGGTGTATTTACCTGTGTCAGGTGAGACTGAGGTCTATTTACCTGTGCCAGGTGAGACTGAGGTGTGTTTATCTGTGTCAGGTGAGACTGAGGCGCGCTGTGAGGTGGAACTGACCAGTGACAACCTGCACGAGGAAGACGAAGAGTTCCGTCTCGTCCTGGGAGACCCTCAAAGCTCCACGGCCCACTCGGCCCGCATTGGAACCCCTGACCACACCGTCATCACCGTCACTGACCTCGGGGACAGTGAGTGACATGACAACACAGCACACTGCAGCATCTACAAATACATACTCATATGTCACAAAATCGTATAGATACATTTGATCTGTAATTGTTTATTTTTATTATGTGCACGCGATATAATTCACGTCTGTTTCATTTGTGCCATTCCACAGATGTACAATTTTACATATAAGAAATCTAATAAATAAAATATAATAAAATATAATAAAATATAATAAAATATAATAAAATATAATAAAATATAATAAAATAGCATGATTAAAATATCCCTATGATATCTATACCATTTATATTTTAATGATTTTATAAATATTGTTATTTATATATAATAAATATATATATATATATATATATACATATAATATATATATATATATAATATATATATATATAAATATATAAGAAATATGACACTACGATAAATAATAAATTATATATATTAAATTATATATATATATAATATATATATATATGTATATATATAATTTAATATATATAATTTATTATTTATCATAGTGTCATCATTCCTATTGACAGTCATCATTTAGTCCTCATCATTATGTAACATGTCATCATTCCTGTTGACAGTTGTCATCAAGTCCATGTCATGACATGTGATCATTCCTGTTGACAGAGTCAGTCATCACGTTTGCGGAGAAGCGTTACAGTGTAAGTGAGCCAGAGTTCTCGGGGGAGACCCGGATCCTCAGTGTTCCCGTGCTGAGGGGCGGGGACACGTCCAGGGTGTCCATAGTGAGGGTGCACACCCGGGATGGAACAGCCAAAGCGGCCAAGGACTACATAGGCTTCTCAAAGGGTATGTCACATTACTAGAGCTGGGTGCCGGTTGAACCAGTACTTCTATGTGGTCTTGAAACCGGTTTAAAAGAACAAGTATTTCATATGGTCCGTTACATTGCCAATAGACGATACTAAAAGGTGTTTTGATTCTGCTGTGACCATGTAGACGTCGTACCAGGTACCGATGTACCATTGAACTGGTGTTTTTATATGGTTTTGAAACTGGTTTTGAAAAACTGATATTCCATACAGTATGTTGCATGGCCAGTAAAGCATATTAACAGGTCTTTTAAATCTGCCATAACCATGCAAACGTTGTAAAAATACAATGGGAAGACAACATTCAACAAGTCCTGGTCTTCTCTTCCATTCAAAAAGTGCACTGGAGAAGAGCAGGTCAATGGCGTTCTGCCACCTGGACACAGTGTGGCGCCACTGTCACTTAAGCTTATATTTCATGCACATAGCATGCAGAATGCTTCTAGATGAAACCATATTGTGTATTGTACAAATGCGGAATGCCTGTAGATAAAACCATATTGTGTATTGAACAAATACGGAATGTCTCTAGATAAAACCATATTGTGTATTGTACAAATGTGGAATGCCTCTAGATAAAACCATATTGTGTATTGTACAAATGCGGAATGCCTGTAGATAAAACCATATTGTGTATTGAACAAATACGGAATGTCTCTAGATAAAACCATATTGTGTATTGTACAAATGTGGAATGCCTCTAGATAAAACCATATTGTGTATTGTACAAAGTATGAGATTTACAATACGTACCACATACCATATAGAAGTAAATGTACCACAGCTCTATGTACACATTGTCTCATACAACAGTGTCCTAGAGACTGCATTGACTTCTCTAAGGGTATGTCAGAATGTCCCATTAATTGTTTAATTGATTAACACAAATTGCTTAAATATCAGATGTTTTTAATACATTAGTTTGTTCCTGCTACCTTTCTCCAAGTCACTCAGCTGTATGAAGGAATACATGGCCTTAGACAGATATGGCTGAATACTTCTCATGACCATCAAGATGATGTTCCAAAGGAAAAGGTCTTCTAGGGAGTAAAATGTATAGCACAATCCTAAAAGACTTATTTGTTATATTTCTATTTTAATGATTTTATTACTAATTATATATATAATGTATATATATTTACACAATTATATATATTTACACACACATTATGTATATATATGTACACACACACACACAATATATATATATATATATATATATATATATATATATATATATATATACAGTATATATATATATATATATATATAAAAATTATTATTCCTGTGTTATATAAGAACTTACCTTTGTCATTCGTACTTTCTGTTGTTGTTGATGCATTTAGTGTGACATGTTTTCAGAGTTGACGTTTGGTGTGAACGTGACGCGGCTCGTGGTCAATATAAAAATCTTACATGACACCGAGGCAGAAATGAGAGAAGCGTTCACAATTCACCTTCGGCCAGATAGAAACCTCGCCGCAGAGATAGAGGTGACCATCTCTTGCAGTGTTATGAAATAATAGTGTTTATTGTTAAAAACGAGTAAATCAAGTATCATAGCAACAACAACGTAATGACAGCATTCATGATTTTCAAGAAAAGTGCTGAACATTTTAATTGCTTAGTTTGTATTTATCCACAATATGGCTCTATAGTAATTGTGCACACAAATTCAAAACGAAACTCCACAATGTTGGTATGAAGATGTTGCTTTTTACTTTAATGATATGTATTTAATGATTTTTATTTATAATTATGATGTATATGGAACCAACAGTAGAGGTTTCACTTTCTATTTGAGGAGTATAAATTTGACAATAGAGGTTTCACTTTCGGTTTGTTCCAGACGAAGAAAGTGATCGTGTACATTGAGCAGAAGGAGAAGCTTGTTGACATCACCTTCCCGACACGCCCCATTGTCGTGTCACTGCAGGACTATGATGACACAGACCGAGCACCACCTCAGCCTACCCCTGGCTACCCTCTCATTTGTGTCACGGTGAGTGACAATTCTACAAGATTCAACAAGCATTGCCATACAAAAATGTATAGATAACAAGCAAACAATGTTGCAATTCATCCCTGTGCAACCTCCCGAATGACATTTATTTTTTTATTTTATTTATAAACATATCCATGCTGTAAATGTCTAACATTCAGTAGAACATGACATTTTTGTGTTCCATTTTTGTAGACTGGTGCTGCTGAGATTAAGTGAGAATAAAATACGTTGGTAAATATTTCCATAGATAATGACTACCTTTCTATTTCCATAAGTACGCTGGCAGTTTGTAAATCTGAGGCAAAGCAAGTGACTGAACAATGACCTTGTCACCTAGGAGACGATGCATTTACAAATCCCCAAAGTTAGCACTTTGATGTGTACACTGACACGTGACTGTTGTGACAGGCGTGTGACCCCCGTCACCCTGAGTACAGTGACACGAGACAACTATGTGAGGACGAGGGCATCAACCACACCCTCACCCGCTACCGTTGGCGTGTCGCCGCCCCCAGTGGGGTGGGGGGCAACGCCCTCAGAGACATCCAGCCCAGTGCCTTCTTCGCCAGCACGCACCTCGTCACTCTTGACAGCGTCTACTTCCGCGCAGGTCAGCAAGTCCACAGCTCTGTCTGTGATGTCATCTTAGTATATTTATATGTGGCACGTTGTGACATTCAGACATGATGGCACAGTCAAACCTAACTTTATGGTTATCTCGGTAATGTAGCCACCTCACAATCAAGGTCATCTCACAATTAAGGTCACCCAAGGATAGTTGCAAATTTTGCAGCCTGGCACACATTCATCATCAACCAGAGTAGTAAAGACAAAGTATAGTCATCCACACGCTGCCTTCATTGAAAATGTCCACACATTTTTTTTTAAAGGATGTAGATCATGATTGCACAAACAAAATGCAATATGGCAAAAAGTCGCAAAGTTCATAAAAAACATACGATGTCCAGTCTTCATTTATTAACATGTTAATATAATTTATATTCATGTTCTTAATATCTGAATAAATATGTTAACGGTTTACTGCTCATCAAATTGCATTTAATAAACCTAAAACATTGTTAGCAAACTGAAAGTAAATAGACTGAAAATACGTCATGAAAAGACAAGGAATGCCCATGTTTGTTATTGACCGCAGGGAGCAGGGTGGAGTGTGTGGCTAGAGCGGTCAACTCAGATGGTCAGCCTGGACTCGAGGTGGCCAGCAATGCGGTCACAGTGAGCTCAGAGGACGGTGTCTGTCTACCCCAGGTGACTGGCGCCCAAGGTGCGGAACCCTTCTCAGCCAAGTTGAAGTATACAGGTAAGTGCAGGGTGTCAGGTATACCCATTACCACACAGGTAACAATATGTACACACCTACGTTTAGTGGCAGCTGCAAAAATATTAGGTATGTACTGTGTGTGCATGTACATGCACACATATGGATACACACATCACAAAAACAACACATGCAGCACATACACACCACATGTGTGCTTTAAATCACAAGTGAACCGTTGTTCTAGGTGTGTGATGGGATCCACCCTGTCCACCCTGACCTCCCACCTCTTTATTAGTTCCCGGCCCACCCTAACCTGATGCAGCTGTCTGTATTGGTGCCAGTTGTGTGACTGTCTGTGTTGTTTGTAGGTCCAGGAGACCCGGACCATCGTAACCAGATGCAGCTGTCTGTATTGGTTCCAGCTGTGTGACTGTCTATTTTGTTTGTAGGTCCAGGAGACCCGGACCATCCTAACATGGTCCGTCTGACCGTCCTGGTACCCCACCGAGATGGTCTGCTGCCTGCCATCTCCACCCATGTCCTGTCCAACTTTGACCTCGCCCTCAGTCCGGATGCCTTCCGCATCGGCCTGCACAAGTGCTCCAACCTTATCGATGTGGGTGAGAAGGAGACCAAGGAGTCGTTCCTTACCTCGGACCTCAAGGACCATCAGAGGACCACCGAGGCGCTTCCCTTCCAGTTCAACAAACAGTTGCGGAGCGAACCCACTCTCCGATTCTACAGGTGCGTGGTTACGCTTCTGCCACCTGTGTCCTGTCACAGCAGTGTGTGTGTGACACTGTGCCCTGTCACAGCAGTGTGTGTGTGACACTGTGCCCTGTCACAGCAGTGTGTGTGTGACACTGTGCCCTGTCACAGCAGTGTGTGTGTGACACTGTGCCCTGTCACAGCAGTGTGTGTGTGACACTGTGCCCTGTCACAGCAGTGTGTGTGTGACACTGTGCCCTGTCACAGCAGTGTGTGTGTGTGTGTGTGTGTGTGTGTGTGTGTGTGTGTGTGTGTGTGTGTGTGTGTGTGTGTGTGTGTGTTTTGTGTGTGTGTGTGTGTGTGTGTGTGTGTGTGTGTGTGTGTGTGTGTGTGTGTGTGTGTGTGTGTGTGTGTGTGTGTGTGTGTGTGTGTGTGTGTGTGTGTGTGTGTGTGTGTGTGTGTGTGTGTGTGTGTGTGTGTGTGTGTGTGTGTGTGTGTGTGTGTGTGTGTGTGTGTGTGTGTGTGTGTGTGTGTGTGTGTGTGTGTGTGTGTGTGTGTGTGTGTGTGTGTGTGTGTGTGTGTGTGTGTGTGTGTGTGTGTGTGTGTGTGTGTGTGTGTGTGTGTGGTGTGTGTGTGTGTGTGTGTGTGTGTGTGTGTGTGTGTGTTGTGTGTGACCTGTGCCATGTGTGTGTGCCTGTCCCTGTCCAGTGTGTTGTGTGACACTGTCCGTGTCTACAGGTGGTGTGTGTGTGTGTGTGTGTGCCTGTCACAGCAGTGTGTGTGTGACACTGTGCCTGTCACAGCAGTGTGTGTGTGACACTGTGCCCTGTCACAGCAGTGTGTGTGTGACACTGTGCCCTGTCACAGCAGTGTGTGTGTGACACTGTGCCCTGTCACAGCAGTGTGTGTGTGACACTGTGTCCTGTCACAGCAGTGTGTGTGTGACACTGTGCCCTGTCACAGCAGTGTGTGTGTGACACTGTGCCCTGTCACAGCAGTGTGTGTGTGACACTGTGCCCTGTCACAGCAGTGTGTGTGTGACACTGTGCCCTGTCACAGCAGTGTGTGTGTGACACTGTGCCCTGTCACAGCAGTGTGTGTGTGACACTGTGCCCTGTCACAGCAGTGTGTGTGTGACACTGTGCCCTGTCACAGCAGTGTGTGTGTGACACTCTGTCACAGCAGTGTGTGTGTGACACTGTGCCCTGTCACAGCAGTGTGTGTGTGACACTGTGCCTGTCACAGCAGTGTGTGTGTGACACTGTGCCCTGTCACAGCAGTGTGTGTGTGACACTGTGCCTGTCCCGCAGTGTCGTGTGACACTGCCCTGTCACAGTGTGTGTGTGACACTGTGCCCTGTCACAGCAGTGTGTGTGTGACACTGCCTGTCACAGCAGTGTGTGTGTGACACTGTGCCCTGTCACAGCAGGGGTGTGTGTGTGACACTGTGCCCCTGTCACAGCAGTGTGTGTGTGACACTGTGCCCTGTCACAGCAGTGTGCGTGTGACACTGTGCCCTGTCACAGCGTGTGTGTGTGACACTGTGCCCTGTCACAGCAGTGTGTGTGTGACACTGTGCCCTGTCACAGCAGTGTGTGTGTGACACTGTGCCCTGTCACAGCAGTGTGTGTGTGACACTGTGCCCTGTCACAGCAGTGGGGTGTGTGTGACACTGACTGCCCTGTCACAGCGTGTGTGTGTGACACTGTGCCCTGTCACAGCGTGTGTGTTTTGACACTGTGCCCTGTCACAGCAGTGTGTGTGTGCACTGTGCCCTGTCACAGCGTGTGTGTGTGACACTGTGCCCTGTCACAGCAGTGTGTGTGTGACACTGTGCCCTGTCACAGCGGTGTGTGTGCACTGTGCCTGTCACAGGTGTGGTGTGACACTGCCCTGTCACAGCGTGTGTGTGTGACACTGTGCCCTGTCACAGCAGTGTGTGTGTGACACTGTGCCCTGTCACAGCAGTGTGTGTGTGACACTGTGCCCTGTCACAGCAGTGTGTGTGTGACACTGCCCTGTCACAGCGTGTGTGTGTGACACTGTGCCCTGTCACAGCAGTGTGTGTGTGTGACACTGTGCCCTGTCACAGCAGTGTGTGTGTGACACTGTGCCCTGTCACAGCAGTGTGTGTGTGTGACACTGTGTGTGTGTGACACTGTGCCCTGTCACAGCAGTGTGTGTGTGACACTGTGCCCTGTCACAGCAGTGTGTGTGTGTGACACTGTGCCCTGTCACAGTGGTGTGTGTGTGTGTGATGTCACAACATTGTGAAATGCAATGTTTTTCAAAAGATGAAATAACCTTTTGCATGCAAGTTGGTATCTGCCAGGCAGACGGTTATACACGTGAGGCTTGGGGGTCCTTGCTGGCACCCTGTTTAGGATTAAACTTAAAAAGTCCATGCATGGCAATTTGGCTGGCAATCGCAAGAGGGTGTCGACCGGTGATTGACGGAGGGCAGCTTTGTGCTGGACAAGAAGAAATTCAAATTCAATTTCCACTTCTATCTTGCACATTAAGCAACGTTCATTTGCCCTCTATGGAAAAATTCCCACCCACCTCCTTAATAATGTAATTACCAATGGTTGTCCTGTATTCAATAAATGGAATGCCAGTTTTTCACTCATACATGTTTTCAATTATCACTGATCTGTACAGAAACTAGCTCACGCTTCACACCAGTTTATGGCTAGAACAAGTAACCAGATTTGGTAGAGACATCAAATTTAATGACAGGAGACGCAGACATGCAAAATGGAATTTCTTACTTGTTTGAATTGTATAAATCATCAGTTTTAAAGCCAGTTCATAGGTTTTATCTGTTATCATTTAATGTGTTCTTATGACTACAACATGCATGTTGAAAGTTTACCGTCTGCCAATTTGTGTGCAGTTATTTCATTAAGCTAAGAACAATGTTTGCAGTTTGAAAGATTCCACCTAAAACATGCAGAAATGGTAAAAAACATCTAGTTTCAAAACAAAATTGATTGACAATTGATGGGTATTTCTGCCAAAATCAGAATAACTATGAGACATCACCTGTACAACAATTTGGTTTATTTGCAAAATAGCCCCATACACGTTTCTTTCTCTTTCTTCCTTTCTCTCAAAAACTGGATGGGGCCCTTTGCAGGGCATTTAAAGTCCAACAAGAATTTGTGAGTCCACTACAGGTTACACATTTACCCTGTGTGGGATCTTTTACTTCCCCTGGCATAGACACCAGGTAGAAGGGACCACCGGCTTTTAGTGTCTCTTCCGAAAGACGCAGACAAATGTGACTGAAAACCTTAAGACTGAGACAGTACCATGTGTTTCAGGAGTCTCGACATAGAGTCGTGTATGTGGGAGTTTGTCAGCTACTACAGTCTCTCTGAGCTCGTCACTCAGTGCGGAGGGCAGATAGGAACTGACGGACAGGTGAGACATGAACACACATCTCTGATCCAATATACACCTGTTTACAACTATTTATCATGTCTGATTGTTTATTTACTCTTCAGAAGTCTATCACTTCCATGCCTAAGAGCTTGCAATATAGCTTGCTGAACCAGTGGAGTTAGTTGTATTTATTGAAGACAAATGATTTGATTGTGTCTGTATTCTCAGATGGTGTGTCTGTATTTTCAGATTGAAGTATCTGTGTTCTCAAATTGAAAGTCACATCAGTCCCTCCTATATCATGCAGTGCTCAACTTGACTCAGTCTTATGTATCAGTCCCTCCTCTTTAGTTGCTTAACTTGATTCAGTCTTATATATCAGTCCCTCCTCTTTAGTTGCTCAACTTGACTCAGTCTTATGTATCAGTCCCTCGTCTCTAGTTGCTCAACTTGACTCAGTCTTATGTATCAGTCCCTCCTCTTTAGTTGCTCAACTTGACTCATTCTTATGTATCAGTCCCTCCTCTTTAGTTGCTCAACTTGACTCAGTCTTATGTATCAGTCCCTCCTCTTTAGTTGCTCAACTTGACTCAGTCTTATGTATCAGTCCCTCCTCTTTAGTTGCTCAACTTGACTCAGTCTTATATATCAGTCCCTCCTCTTTAGTTGCTCCACTTGACTCAGTCTTATATATCAGTCCCTCCTCTTTAGTTGCTCAACTTGACTCAGTCTTATGTATCAGTCCCTCCTCTTTAGTTGCTCAACTTGACTCAGTCTTATGTATCAGTCCCTCGTCTCTTTAGTTGCTCCATTTGACTCATTCTTATATATCAGTCCGTCCTTTAGTTGCTCAACTTGACTCAGTCTTATGTATCAGTCCCTCCTCTTTAGTTGCTCAACTTGACTCAGTCTTATATATCAGTCCCTCCTCTTTAGTTGCTCAACTTGACTCAGTCTTATGTATCAGTCCCTCCTCTTTAGTTGCTCAACTTGACTCAGTCTTATATATCAGTCCCTCCTCTTTAGTTGCTCAACTTGACTCAGTCTTATGTATCAGTCCCTCCTCTTTAATTGCTCAACTTGACTCAGTCTTATATATCAGTCCCTCCTTTAGTTGCTCAACTTGACTCAGTCTTATGTATCAGTCCCTCGTCTCTTTAGTTGCTCCACTTGACTCATTCTTATATATCAGTCCCTCCTCTTTATTTGCGCAACTTGACTCAGTCTTATATATCAGTCTCTCACCTATATTTTCAACTGCTCAGCTTCACTCAGCTGTACATATCAGTGTCTCTCTCTCTCTGCAGGTGCTCAACCTGACTCAGTCGTACGTGTCTCTCCGCGTGCCCCTCTATGTGTCCTACGTGTTCCACTCGCCCGCGGCCCGGGCCGGCTGGCAGAACTACAACCTGCAGACACAGCTACAGCTGACGTTTGTCTACGATACTGCCATTTTGTGGCAGGACGGCATCTCGACTCCAGAGGGCTCGCAACAACAAGGTAATGCTTTGGGAATATTTGACAATAAGTAAGATGATAACTGTTGCTATGGTAATTGTTTTAACATATTTGTTGATGCCTTGAAAAGTGTGTTTGTTTTAATATTAATGCTAAATGATAAGTGTTATGTAGTAACGGGGAACCTACAGGACTGTTAGGGGGCACTGATACTCAATTCGGGTCTATGACCTATTCGCATTCTTTACACGCATGTGCTTTTTAATTTTGTTTCAGTTCATCTTTGAGGTCTTTTAGACTCCAACCATTATAACTATAAGGCATGTGTTAACACATGCTGGATATAATGAATGACTGCAGCATAACCAGCTGACAGGACTCTGGCAGCTGACGGCACTAGGCCCGAATTGCATAATGGCACCACCTGGTTTATTAGATCTGTAGGTTCCCCACTGACGAATTCCCCATTGGTTGTACAGTTGCATCGCCAGTCTGAGTTCAGTTTCCAGTTGTAGCGTTGCTCTGCCAGTCTGGGTTCAGTTTGCGGTTGTATGGTTGCTCCGCCAGTCTGGGTTCAGTTTCCGGTTGTAGCGTTGCTCCGCCAGTCTGGGTTCAGTTTGTGGTTGTATGGTTGCTCCGCCAGTCTGGGTTCAGTTTCCGGTTGTAGGGTTGCTCTACCAGTCTGGGTTCAGTTTCTGGTTGTAGGGTTGCCCCGCCAGTTTTGGTTCAGTTTGTGGTTGTAAGGTTGCTGTGCCAGTCTGGGTTCAGATTGCCGTTATAGGGTTGCTCTGCTAGGCTGAGTTCAGTTTGCGGTTGTAATGTTGCTCCGCCAGTCTGAGTTCAGTTTGCGGTTGTAGGATTGCTCCACCCAACCAGCATGAGGATGCTCCAGGACGGACGGCTCCAGGTGCAGTTCCGTACAGAGGCTTTGTTCCGGGGACAATTTGTATCTAGCTACTCAGGTAGGGTTCATTTGCTCAGGTTATGTATCATTTGTAGGATGTAAACTTAAATATTGTTTCACTAAGATAAATAGCTCTTAAGGAAAATCATCAATAAATCCATTACTAAATTAAGTAATTTTAAAAAAACCTAAATATCCAATGTCCCGCTTACACACCGGTGACAATGTCCCGCTGAAACACTGGTGACAATGTCCCGCTGACACACCGGTGACAGTGTCCCACTGACACTTCATGGTGTTAACAATTTTCAGGTATTCAATATGTTACAGATCAAAATTTATTTAAAAGTGCAGAATTGGGTTTAAGAGCTCTTAAGAACGTTAGTGGAATGGTTCCCAGGGATCTGATGTAAACCTGTGAAGTAAGTGCTCCTGAAGAATATATACAGATATGGCTGTGTGAATGTCCTTGTAATTTGAATAAAATTATTTATTGCCCATTTCTTATACTGTAAAACCTAACCTTAGCACGAGTCACCATTGAGACTGCCACTATATTTGCAGTTATAAGTACGTTTCCATTATGACAAATTCATGAGTTGGTATTCAGTAATAAGCAGTCATTCAGAATTTTCAAAAGTAACCATCATATACAGGTTATCTCTGCGGACAGATGGTCATTATGTAATTTTTATATCAAGATGATAAGTCTACTTTTCAGTGAATGGCATTTATAAGTAATGCATTTGTTAACGAGACCATTGTTATTTGTTTGTTTAACCTTCAGGTGCATCATTCAAGGCCACTGTGACCTCCAAGAGTCACCCCACACTGACCTTCACCTTGCAACATCTCCGCAGCGAACCGACCTTTGCCCAACCGGAGCAGACATGGCAGTTTACGTCTGACTATGCAGTATGTGTCATGCCATGTCACATGACTACATCACATGATTACATTTGATAGCACATCCAGTAGCATTCACTGACTGATAATGTTGTCAAAACTAGTCATTAAACCAAACTGTTGAAAGTTACATTTCATCGTAAACTGATACCTTGCTGGAGTTAAAGGGATATTTTCACATCAGTTTGATGGGAATGTATGTAAAGCTAATCTTATTTCCTCAAAATATACAAATTAAGATAATAAGAAAGGCTGATTTATGCATGTTTTTAAATTGAACATACTACATATAGAAATGTCACAAAAGATGAACTAAAAATTGCAGTTCAACGTCATGAACATTGGCGAACAGATTTAATATATTGAACTAATGACTGCTCCTTCTCAACAGGCGGGACTAATCAGGTGACTTTGATATGTTTAACTAATGACCATTTCATGTCAACAGGCGTGACCATTCCAGCGACTATGATATGTCGAACTAATGACTGCTCCCTGTCGACAGGTGCGTGATTACTCAGGCGACTACGTTGTGAAGCTGGTCCCCTGCACCACCCCGATGGAGCAGCGGTACTCCCGCCCCATCACCTGCAACCCCCATCCCGCTGTGCCCTTTGACCTACAGATCCGGTTCCAGCAGGTCAGTGACCCCGTGCCAGCTGAGTTCAGTCTCAACACCCAATTCCACCTGATGAAGAAGAAGTCACTCTGGCTGTCAGATGGATCCGCAGGCTTCGGAGAAGGCATCGACTCCTCGTTCACTGCAGGTTGGTGCTGGCAGAGACACATGACAGTGTCACATAGGAGACTTCCACAGTGGTAGATGATGATGCCCTGGCATAGAGAGGGTGATGTCCTGTCATAAAGACTATGATGTTCTGTCCCATAGGTGACTATGTCTTGGTATAACGAGGAGGATGACCTAGAGATTGAGGTGAAGATGTCCTGTCAAAAAGGTGATGATGGCCTAAAGGTGATGGTCCTGTCATAAAAGTGATGATGACCTAGAGGTGGTGATGTCCTGTCATAAAGATGATGATGATGTCAAAGCAGTTGATGTCCTGTCATAAAAGTGATGATGACCTAGAGGTGATGATGTCCTGTCAAAAAGGTGATGATGGCCTAAAGGTGATGGTCCTGTCATAAAAGTGATGATGACCTAGAGGTGATGATGTCCTGTCAAAAAGGTGATGATGGCCTAAAGGTGATGGTCCTGTCATAAAAGTGATGATGACCTAGATGTGATGATGTCCTGATATAAAGAGGATGATGTCCTAGAGGTGACAATGTCCTGTCAAAAAGGTGATGATGACCTAGAGGTGATTGTGAAGATGTCCTACATGTGATGATGTCAAGGTATAAAGAGGATGATGTCTAGAGATGATGATGTCTCGTCGTAGAAGTGATGATGATCTATCATAAAGGGTACGATATCCTAGAGATGGAAATGTCCTGTCTTAAAGGGTATGATGTCCTAGAGGTGATGCTGTCTTGTCAAAAAGGTGATGATGACATGTAGATGATGATGTCCTGTCATTAAGAGGAGGAGGACCTACCATTAGAGGTGATGTCCTTCAAAAAGGTGATGATGGCATAGAGGTGATAATGTCCTGTCCACTATGGTCATAAATATTAAGGGATGATAAATCATTGACGTGTTGTAGATGACTGGATCTACGGGCGGATCATGACGGATCCTGTGCAGAGTCTGGGCGAGTCGTTCAACATGGGCCTAGAGAAGTTGTTCCTGTGCACAGGCAGGGACGGCTACATCCCCAAGTACGACCCCGTGAACCGCGAGTACGGCTGTGTGGCCGACTCACCCAACCTTCTGCACACGCTCAGGATCCTGGTGGGTGGCCCACAATGCACCATAATAGTTGTAGTTGTTTCTAGCACTCGGCAGTGTTCTGTTAATGAATAGTATATATATATATATATATATATATATATATATATATATATATATATATATATATATTATATTACAATGTTATTATTATCATATATATATATATATATATATATATATATATATTACAATGTTACATATTATCATAATGGTGTCTCGTTGAATAAGTCAGTTTTTTTTCTGAACACTTATTTGTTCCATACCGACACACCATCTATTGCAACGATCAATATCTTTAAGATAGCTCTAAAAATCCATCTCTTCAAAGTTTACTTTGAATAATACATGTGGACATTCCTGGACATGTCTTGGACGACATGTGACACTGACTGTATACATTTTATGAAACTGATTTTTTAACTATTTGTCATTACAAGAATTGGTATATTTGATAACGATGTTACAGGTTTTTGTGATTCTATAATGAATGGTAATTATATAAGGTTTTAAAACGGTGTTTCTCAGCTTGTTAATGGCCCCACGTCTCCCAACTCTTTTGCATGTATCGCACTGAAAATTTGCATACAATCCAGCAAGCCCACCAGTGTTTATAGCCAGGTATTCATTCGTACAGCTGTGTGAACTGCCAGTATTTATAGCCAGGTACTCATTCGTTCATTCGTACACCTGTGTGAACTGGAGCAATACAGACTGGTTGAACTTGCTGAAGGTTTGACACAGCAACACAGGATTTGAACTCAGGTTCTCTTAGTCGAGAGACCGAAGCTTTAGCCACTGCGAGTAGTTCACAAGATTAGTTCACCCTGTGTTGCACCAGTTCACTCATGTGTATGAATGAGTGTATGAATGAGAATGAGAAGTAAACAGTGTGTTCAAATGAGGTCTGGCAGGCAGTGAACTTCAGAAAATTGTAAAAATTTATTTGAGCATATCTTTGGACTGAATACAGCACTATACAGCAACTTATCTTTATCGCTTACTAATGCTTCAGAATGTCACTAATTGGAGTGATTCTGGTGATGTTGACAAGTGATTGTGTTATCGCAGGACCGCGGTGCCCCGGAGACAGAAACGAAGAGTTTCCGAGGCGTCAACTTCAGAGCCATCATGGCCGCTGATGACCCTGAAGCCGTCAGCCTGGTTGCACAGCCAGGGTCCGATGGCTTCCGCATCTCAGCAAAGCCTCTCTTCCAGGTAAAGCTTATAGTTTTATATACTCTCAAATTCTGTTTTATCCTAAGGTAATGCGGACAGAGTCGAGTGGTGTGAGTCACTTTATACTGTTCCACTGTTGTGTGCTGTTAGATACATGCCCCGAGTAGAAGGTTGTTGCCAATATCATTGTCAAACTAACACGCTGTACCAACTCCATGCCACCAAAATGTACCCTCAGGTCAGAACCTTTGCCACCTATCATAATTATGAGAGACCTGTTTAACCTAAGGGATCTCATAAAGTTGTCTGATATTACAGCAAATTATTTCTGTTTGGGGAGGAGGCATTTCGGACACGGTTTTATATCTTACAGTTCAGACCAACACTGTTGATGTATAGACACCATTATATCAGTGCTTAGAAACCTTCGTCTGAGAGGCAGCAGTGGGGCTGAAGCTAGGTAGAAGTCATTTCATCTGATATCGGACATCAGCATTCTGAGATTGTTGTTCCTTTATTCAAATTCAGTCGCGCCTCGTTATAACGCGGTAGTTGGGGTCCACGAAATGGAACCGCGTTGTAAACGAGGCGCGTTATAGATTATTTTCCGCCAGGGGCGCCACCACCCACAAAACGCCACAACAGCAACCGAAGCCAATGTGCTGGTTGTGCGGTGTATGCGTGATTTATAAAACGAACAGACATTGAAACCAACGTAAATGTGTATTACGTTAAAGTAATATACACTGTCGAATGTTGAACTGAGTACATCTTGCGAATGTTGTACAGTTTTGAAATAAATTCAGAGCCAACGCGCCTCGTCTGGCGATGCGAACTGAGGCGGAGCGATAACACAGTACGCGGTTGCGGTCTAAAATAACCTTGAACTCAGCAGCCGAAACGCACAAATGAATTGACATGTTGCCGAAGTCGGTCAAATATTAATACTTATACTAGTTGCGCTCACTATTGGCTTAATTTCATCTTTTAATCAATCCCAAAATATAAATTTAGATCGCACATTTACCGTGCCGATTTATAATGCAATTCACGGTGGTTCGAGGCTACCGCAGTTCACACGCAGTTGACGAATTCGTATATTTGCGCACAAGTAAATGTTTTTTCGTATACGTAGTGAAGAAAACATAATATAAAGTTACATAACATTAGCCTGCCATTTCAGTACCATTATTATTTTTCGTCACCGCCCGATTCGTAAGCAATTTAATTGCCATTTACAAGCCGACGAAGGCGCCGTTCGCGGAAGCCACAGCGAACGGGCGCCTTCGCCGAAGCCACAGCGAACTGGCAGGAGACAAACGCGATTGATATCGGGGCAAACAAACAGGACTTTGTACCAAATTTACTGTGCCTAAAGTTAATTAAATGCAATCAAAGGAATTGGTAACGCTTTAAACAAACACTTAAGAAATTACCACACAAACCAAGCGCTGGTTACACAATAGATCGGTTTCCGTTTGAAAAACGATTGGATTGGTGCCGCGAAGCCGACGGCAGAGCAGAAGCCAGGGGCACAACAAACAACGAACTCAGCAACGCAGTTGTACTTCTGTGTTAAATTTCTTAATATCATTAAATTGTTTCTAGATACACCTGTACAAGACAAACATGAGGATTTCATAAACATAAGTGACAGTTAATTACAGCGTTATTGTTAGCTGTAGCGCCCATTTCCCCCCTGGCGGCAGAAATTCGGGGTCCACGACCGACCGCGTTATAGCCGAATCGCGTTATAGCGAGTCGCGTTATAGCGAGGCGCGACTGTACAAAAACAAACGTATATATGTGTATACACAATGTTTGAAGGGGCAAACAGGAAGTCGTTGACTTTTTATGTACATTTAACCCTGACAGTCTTATTAAGGTAAACATATTATAGTTGCAACATGTGTACTTGTTTACATACTAGAAAAAATACATATTATTATGTAAATATAAGATACACCAGGTAACAATACAATTAAAAATACTTGTGATGACCTGTGTCACATGACTGTCTGCAGGTCGATGCAGGTCGCCAGTGGTTCCTCCACGCCATCTACAACGTTCGCTCGCCCCAGGCTAGGAACAGACGCAGCATCGAATACAACATACTCGCCGCTTCACCACCGGACACATCGTCCAAGTTGCGTCGGAAGCGCGCCCTGGAGGACGTGGGCGACATCGGGGAGATGAGCGGAAAAGGAACAAACCTTGTGAGAATCGCCACCGAATCGCCAAAGACGGACGCCATGACTGCAAACACAGACGGTGTGACACAGTTGGAGAGAAGCCAGTCGGGATCTAGTGTCCCCCAATTGTCAGTTATCATAGTCATCTCGCTCCTCCTCCTCTTTCTTTTCCTCCTACTCTTGCTCTTACTGCTCTGTCGCCGGCGGCGACGGCAAGAGAAGGAAGCAAAAAGTTACGGGAATGCCACCGCGGTGTCCGTTGCTAATGGCAACGTGGCTGTGGTCAACACAAAATACATAGGCAAAGATGCATCGGAAGTCTAGTGACCTCTTTCATCATCATAGTCATAAATAGTAATTATGCGACCCATCGTCACCATAATATGTTCATCCTCATCCTTCTCTAACTTAGAACATTTTATTTTGTGGTAATAAAAACTATTTCATTCAGGTTTATTTGTTTAAAAAAAAAGCATTGTAAAACTTAACAATTTTAGAAAGTATAAGTTTTTTTACCTCTGCCAATTTATAAAATGGCAGACTGATCAGATGAGCCAAAGTTGAACGAGTCAATGAAATAGTCTCTTCTGTGTACACAAAGTGACGTTCATAACAGTTCATTTGTTTGCCTGATATTGTGTTAGATCGTGAACTTTGTACCTGGTCAACCAGGCCTAACTTTATTCAAACGAAACAGTGGTGAATACTTTAAAGCATTCCTTGCATTTAAGACTGTCATGAAACTGTTTGTAGCATCTTTTGTTGGTATTTAAAGCAACAACATTGTGCTTATTGTACAGTTTATAAGGCATCACACAATGGACTACAATCATAATAGGACACACTGTGTTTAAACATGTCATCTGGTGTGTTATCTCTTTTTAAACTGACACGTTAAGTGTAAGTGACCATATTTGTGTTTTGTTTATTTTATTTATTATGCAGATCGGTAGACCATTCTGCAATGCATACATTGCTAGGACCCGATGTTTACTTCTGTGTGGCTGTGTCATTTGCGCAGTAGACAAACACTTGCTCATTGCTGGCACGCAGAGAAGTTTACAGTAATCTAATGTGTCCTCTACCCAAATTACTTGAGCAGGAGGCCAAGAACTCAATATGTATACCGCTATAACGACAAAATGTAATTTATGACATGTTCAGCTCTGTAGGAGAGCAGATAATCATGTAATTATAATTTAGAGTGTGATATATATTTGTCATCATTACATAATGGTGTACTGTTAGTGGTCGTGTGTTCATTGTAAAGTGATAACTGCCAACACTTACAGATAGTTTGGGTGTCTCCCAGGTGAGAATAAAATCGAAAATAGTAAATAAAATTTTCCAGATTTTGGTGAAGGTGAAAATCACCCTGGTTGTCAAGAAGTCTAACTGATTTTTGCTTTAGACTAATGTCTATTCAACAACAGTGAACTGTTGAAACTCACCAAGAAATCTCTAACTGTATCCCTTCCCTTTCCCCTTCTTTCGAGGCCCAGCAAAACCGACACCCGCAGTAAATCTCAAACCTACTGGAAGGTAAAAGTCAGAAGTTGGCATGTACACAACCGTGTGTGCAGTTGTCATTACAGAGTAACATAGAGTTGTCAGTCATCATTACAGTGTGACGTCAGTTCAGTAGTCATAAATGTGGTCATGTGACACGTACAGCACTGGTGACAGGGTCACAGACACCCCAAGGTAGACCTCAGTCACTGGCATAGACAACTGTACAAGGTAGATAATCACGGATCTAACTTAAACTCACCCGATCGCCCAAGACGAGTAGAAATTCCTGGGGAGTTGTAACTTTTGGCCTGCACTATTCACTATTCTGTCGGGCAAGCAAGTAGCCGGTAGCTATTTCCACTGATTTTGTAAGGTCAGTATACAAATTGCAAGTCAACATACAAATTTGCATAAAATGTTGTATTTTGACAAAGTTCACCAAAAATAGGGACTAGGGATTTGTTTTGGAAATGAGTAACATTTTAAAGCTACTAGTCGAGTGGTTAAATTTCAATCCATTGGTATGTTTTGTCACAGTAGCATCAGTGGCTATTATTTTCTGTAGGTACAGGAAATTATAGTATCGTACTGTTTTTGTACAAACATAGGGTATATTTCTGATATTAATATAAATTATTTTAACCTATTTTATCAGTTAAGTTGTTTTAAGGTTTGTGACATGCTGTACGTTGTATGAATGTTTAATCACTGAATGTGGGAAATGCTGCTGTTAAACATACTTACATTCTCACCGAAAGAATGATTACTGTAGAAATGTGCCATAAAGATTTGTTAGTGTTAATATGAAGAGCAACTATCACAGCATGTGTGTCCGTAATACCACCTGATTTGTTTTATACGAGTGATTTGTAATAATAAATTAATACTATTGTTACAGGTGTTCCCAGTGTTACATCTTGTGGGGTTAAAGTTAGTGTTGCAAAAGGCTAGGCTAACAAAAATGGGCCAAGTGTCCATGAAGTCCTTTGTACTATAATGTGATTGTCAATCATAGTGGCACTACAACATGGAGTGTCAATGCAAAATGATAGAAACTGTTCCATCCTATCCCAATAACTACAACACACGTCCATAAACATGAACCACCACTTCACAAGCCAGAGGGGGTGTTGGTGGCTTACATTAATCACAGAACACCATGTGTTGAAACATGGGAGGAAAAGCTGATCATATTATCCAGTTATCTCGGTACTTTCCAGTTTGGACAGTTTACGTTTGGGCCAATCATGGCCACACATGGAGTCCAATACATTTGTATTGGAAAGTTTTAAAATACTTTTTGAAGTATGTACATTTTATTTTTAGGAATTAAAAGTATTTGTATACTTTCCTAGTGTTTGAATTTTTTTAATACCTTAAAATACTGTTTTCAAATACATAGGACATGGTTAACAATTGCAATTTAAAATTATTCTAGATTTGCTTCTCAAAAGTCGAATAATTTTACTGTATGATTTAGCAATTCAATCAGAAATAATGATAAAGCCAATATGAGACCAATCAGGCATATTTGTATTGGAAAGTTTTTAAATACTTTTTAAAGTATTTACATTTTATTTTTAGTAATTAAAAGTATTTATATACTTTCCTAGTATTTGAATTTTTTAAATACCTTAAAATAGTGTTTTCAAATACATAGGACATGGTTAACAATTGCAGTTTAAAATTATTCTTGATTTACTTCTCAAAAGTCGAATCATTTTACTGTGTCATTTAGCAATTCAATCAGAAATAATACTAAAGCCAATTTAACCAATATGAGACCAATCAGGCACTTTACACCAGCCTGCTCATTTCCTTTGTGTGCTAGTAGAAGTCTGGCTCAGTTGAGCAAGCCCTTTGTTCAGGCCAGGTATCTCAAATTAAATAGATCATCTTGCATAATCAAGTAACTATTGTATGCCGCCACCTGGCAGTGATAGCGGATGGGGAAATAGATCTCCAAGAACAGCTGATATAAGTTCACTGTTTCAACAAACATGGACTGAGAGTAAGTTTGGCGAAGACGGAGGTAATGTGCGTGGGTTTTAAGACTCTTAGGTGGTTTACCTCCAAACAACCCAGACTTGGGCTAACACAGGAGTTGTCCTCTCTAGAATTAGCGAGTCCACTACAGGTTACACATTTATGTGGGATCTTTTACTACCCCTGGCATAGACACCAGATACAAGGGACCACCAGCTTTTAGTCTCTTCCGAAAGACATGGGCTAATGTGGAATGAACGAAATTGCCTAAGTTTCGAAACAGCGGTATGTGGGATTGAACCACCGTCCCCTCAATTGACAGTCCGGCGCTCTGAATAAATGAAAAGCTTGTCTGTTCTCATTGCCATGATTGTGTGAAAAGGTTGTGGAGGAATGATTCTAGGGCCCAATGCAGTCATTTAGCCTTGCAGTGACAGCTCACACAGATGCATACATCACTGATATCTTTTACCTGTATATAGTAATATATCTTTGAAGTGAAAACGTATTTGAAATACTTTCCAATGTATCTGTATTTAGATATTTTGACATTTCAAAATATTTGAATCCCCCAAGAGTATATTTGAATTTAAATACATTTGAATGTATTTGACCACATGTCTAATCATGGCCGGCATAACATGTAATGTTAGAAAGAACGGGTGCAAAATACATTAGTAACACTACCACTGGCCAGTGAAGATGGCACACATGATATTGATGGTCCAACTAGTAATTATTGGGATGTCTTGGAATGGAGAAGTGTTTGTAGGGTACCTACGTCAGTCCTGACCAGTGAAGACCACAATTAGCACACAGTACAATTAATAAACAAACTTCTATATAGGACATCTGACGGGGCTGTGTAGCACAACTGTGGGAACACCGAAGCAACATTTAATAGCATAACTTCTAAACTGTTTCGCATACACAATGACATAGCAAACAATTTTTTATTTATCTGTAACATTCACATAGCTGTTAGGATAAAGCTGATAACTCTTAACTAAATCATCGTAGTCTAAGACTGGCAGCATCATGTCCCACTCTCCATATTCCTACTGTCCTGTGACTGTCCTGTATGGTCACTGTTCTACTAATGTGTATTTCCCTGTAAGGTCACAATTCTCCTGCAGTTTCACTAATGTGTCACACTGTTGGCTTGTGTCATGCAGTATAATTGCTGTGTCATACAATGTCACTGATTTCATGTGTCATATAATCTCACTGATCTCGTGTCATACAGTGTCACTTATGTCCTTATGTATGTATCATACCATGTCAATGTTGTCCTATGTCATACAATGTCACGGATGTTACGTGTCATACAGTGTCGCTTATGTCATGTGTCTTACAGTGTCACTGCTGTCCTGTGCCATACACTGTCGATGTCATCTTGTGTCATACAGTGTCACTGATGTCCTGTGTCAGACACTGTCAATGCTGTCCTATGTCATACAGTGTCACTGCTGTCCTGTGTCACACAGTGTCACTGCTGTCCTGTCTGCGTGTCCTGTAATGTCACTGCTGTCTCTCCAGTAGTTGACATATCACTGACAAGGATGTAGACTCCCTCTGAATCGAGTGAGAGCGGTGCATAGACAATAGTTTCGTTGGAGGCGGAGGGGACGACCTGACTGTCCCATGCAAAGCCTTCCTTCTCCTCCACCACTGTCAGCACTCCAGATGCAGACTCCGGCGCTCCTCCACTGCGTTCCCACAGCCCTATGGAGGAGACGGAGCTGTCCACACTGCTCATCTCCACTCCAATGTGGGAAGGGCTGGTCACTGAACACAACTCCCAGCCAGTTGTGGCTGGACCCTCGCCTTTGACGTTCGAGTTTAACGTCGCAGCAATGTCAACAATGCCGGGCTCCGCGGTGGTGTCCGACTGACATGGGACGGAAGATGGAGCAATGTGTCTTCGACTGTCAGAGCAGAACTTCAGTGAGGACGGCATCAAAATGTCAGCGGTCTGCCCGCCCACTGGCTCTTGGGGTTCGGCAAGTTCACTTATCTGAGGTGTGGATTCAGTCTTCGGGTGTTCTGACCAAGCAGGGGTGTTATCTGAAGCTTCAGCCATCACCTGCGTCACTTTTGAGTTAGAATTCGTTGAGTCCAGCTCAGGTTTGTGCCATATTTCTATCACCACCTCCGATGGCGTCACTGGTGCGCCCGGTTGTTCCTGGTCGTCTGACCAATTGAACACATCCCTGAGTTTCCCATTAGTGATCTTGTGAATGCCCATGACATGTCGCCGCAAGATGGAGTTGTCGTTAAACGTCGACTTGCACAGTTTGCACCGGTAGGGGCGCTCCCCGGTGTGAATGCGGTTGTGTCGGACAAGTGCCGCTTTCTGAGTGAAGCCTTTCTTGCAGGTCTCGCACTCAAACGGGCGCACTTGCCTGTGTATCAGCTGATGGGCGTTGAGAGACTGTTGTCCTTTGAATGCCTTCCCGCACACTTTACACGGGAAGTTGCGTTCGTTCGTGTGTTTGAGTTTGTGCATCTTGAGCGACGCCTTACCGTGGAAAGCCACCCCACATGTGTCGCACGCGTACGGTTTCATGTGCAGATGCTCGCGGTTCTGGTGATATTTGTAAGCGGTGATGTTGCGGCACAGTTTACCACATAAGGTGCATAGGTACGCCTTTGGTCTGTTCCTGATTCCCTTGTGTATGGCGTCTGTGTGCACCTTCAGAGCAAACTTGCTCCTGAGTTTCTTGCCGCACACATCACACGGAAAGACCTGATTGGTGTGAAACACCATGTGTTGTTTCAGGTCTTTTGGCAGCGCAAACATCTTGCTGCAAACCTGGCACTGTAGTGTCTTCGCGATGTGATGACGGTACATGTGATTACGGAAGTTACGTGAGAACTTTGTGATGTAGCTGCAATGTTCGCAACCGTAGAGCGGCAGACGGAGTTTGATAGCAGGTGACGCTTTTTCGTCTGTCTTCACCTCCTGTCCGTGTCTCTTCACCAGATGAGAGTTTAGCAGATAGGAAGTTGCAAACTTCTTGCTGCACAAAGTACACATGTGTGTCTTACTGTGCCAGCGCTGGTGCTCGCTCAAGTCCTTCTTGAAGCCAAACTTCTTGCCACAGATGCTGCACTCGTGAGTGCGCTCCATGTGCATGCGCTGCATGTGATATCGTAAGTTCTGCTTGGACGTTGTCTGATGACTACACATGGTGCATTTCACTGGGCTCTCCCCAAACCAACTTTCCTCCTCCTCCTCCAGCTCTTCCTTGTCGTTTACGTCAGTACCACTTTTCCAAATGCTTGGGTCTGTGGTTTCTGGCTGGGGAGAATCAGCCTTGACCTCGGGGTCAATGTCACAGGTGGTCACTTCAGCTGCATCCGATAGCTGCTGTGTGACACTGGCAATTGTAAATGACACATCAGAAAAACCATCGTCTGTTCGCGTGTCATCTTCTGGTTGTGTGTTACTCTTCAACATGTCTTGATGTTGCTGGGAGATATGTCGCTCGAGCAGATACGCTTTCGCCATTTTCTTATGGCAATAGTCACAGGAGAACTCTTTCTTGTGCCAATGTTTGTGCTCAACGAGGTCCTTCTTCAAGCCGAACGTTTTGTCACACTGATCACATGTGAAGTCATGTGACATATGCATGCGTTTGCGATGTTGGTTAAGGCTCCTTGATGATGTGGTGCAGTATTTACACTCTCTACACTGCCACTCCCATTTGACCACACCAGAAACACTGCATGGAGTATCTGCATCACTCAATCTGCCTCTCACACTTCTTCGTTGGCTAAATTTCTCTTTTGCTAATTTGTGTGTGCTATGGTTCCTTGGACTGCTTCTTTCAACATCACCACCAATTTTTTTCACACACTGCTTTGCATTGGCGCCTTTCTCTTTCATGTGATTATGTCTTGGAGTAGACTTACTGCAGTTTGTTTTCTTTATTGGGGTAGGACTAAATGATCTTGGTTTGATTGTTCGTTTACTTTGCCGTGTTACTGCCGCTACTGGTTTTTCTGTTGCCATGGTTAACTGTTTCCGTGGTCTGCCTCGCTTTCGTGGAGATTTCCCTGGCGCCTCAGTTGTCACTTTACTGACGATGTCACGTGCACGTTGTCCGACAGCATCGGAGTCGGGAGTATCAACATTCCCATCACCGACGACTAGAGGTAAAAGCTCTGGTTTTAATTCCGGCTCTACTACGTCTACACAGCCAGGAGCAAAACGTGACCCAGGCTGTCCTTTCAATTTGTTTTCGGCAACTGACACCCACGATCGTAAAATGTCATGAGTTTTCTCTAGAGCGTGCCACGGTCCGCTAACTTCGAGCAGTCCGCGATCGCTCGAAGTCGAACATGTTACTGTTACACTGTTCTCGGGCAGTCGAACAAGCAACTCGCGAACGAGAAATGAAGCTTTCGCCGTCAAATCACCGGGAAGAATATCAGCAAATTCCGCTGCTATTTGAGCTGTCACAGCACCAAATATCATTTCCGATGTCAACATCGTTGGCCGGAACAGAAATGTACTAAGTATACCGTAATAATATTACAAACCATACATTTTCTGTACCGCATTCACAGAAATTCCGTTTCACTACCAAATTATCGACCAAGCGCCATCTGGTGGTAAATTACGCATACATTGCCTGCGATAAGTCTAAAAATTAAACTGAATATTTGTTTCTACCACTCGCTCGCTGTAGTCAGTGTCTGCTGTAGTGAACGCGACTAGCCACGGCTATACGTTATATATGTGGATAACAGTGGGTTACATATACTTCATAAATTAAATAAACGCCAGTTTACGAAAGACCGTCTCCTCTTCCATGCACTTTGAACGACTTCACTCTTGCATAACCACATACGTACGAGCGACCATAGTTCTAGGCACCGAGTAGGCCACGGCGAGCGACGACTTACTCAGTTCCTGCCTAACACGACCGATGACAAGATGACAATATAAAATTTAATGTTGTGTGTAAATTTAGACCAAATACAGAGTATGGATAGTATTACTACTACATCTAACAACTTTGTGTGTGTGTGTGTGTGTGTGTGTGTGTGCGTGTGCGTGTGCGTGTGCGTGTGCGTGTGCGGGCGGGCGTGCGTGCGTGTGTGTAACGTCAGTACTTAAGTCTACCGGTTTACTTCGCCCAAAGACTCGATCAGTTGTATTCGGGTTATTCCAAATTTGTGATTCGATAAAATCCCGGCCAACTATCAATATCTGTAATATTTCAATAAACATGATACGCCAAAACAATTATGTCAGTGCTGCATGTTACGGGACAAAATATATTTTACTTTTCCAATAATTAATCCATTAAGATATAAACTACATAAAACTTGAACATTAAATTATTACTCCCTCCCTCTCTCCCTCAGCCCTCCCACTCTTCCTACCCCCATCCCTTCCTACCTCCCTTCCTCCCTCCCTCCCTCCCTCTCTCCCTCTCACTCCCTCTTCCTCCGATCCTCCCTCCTCTGTCTCTGCGTCACACTATATCTATCCCGTTTTCCTTATTCTTTCCCACTCTTCTCTGCTCGTCTACACCCCTCTTCCTCCACGTTTTCGCGCGCCATTCTTTTTTTTTTGGTACCCATTCTCTCGTTCTCATTAAGGCGCACATGAATTCGGTCATGGCTATTTGCATATATCTACACGAACGTCGAAGCTATTTATGCCATACAAAGCAATTGTGTAATACCTGCCATGCTTCATTGACATTATCACAGTTTAACACAGACAATGCAATCCGTCAATTGGTGTTGGACATTCTTGGCATAGCTTGCTACGCCAGAACGCAGGGGTTGACAACATGTAACTTCGCCATATCGGTGACTTGCACGTGAAGGGTGCAACGACCAATAGCATGGAATCGTTGGGGTCAAAATGTAGTTCTCCCCGTTAACAGTGCAATGCCAACTTCATATGTTTCTTGGTTTGTTCGATTGGGGTCGAGTGCAGCAGACGATGCACGTTTGACACTCAATGTTGTGTGACAGTTGGTCTCAACTAAGCTGCACACAAGGTGGAGTTTAAGATGTCAGCAGACACTAGGATATCAACAGATGCCGAAACACAACGAGGACGGGCACAGATTGGACGGTGCAATTACTCGAAGGTATGAACGTTTATGGTTTGTGGTGGAAAGACAACTAATGCTCGTACGTTCCATTATTGTTATATAATCATATTTGTGATTCAATGCATGTTTCAGTTGTAATCCCCTCTACCATAATTTTACCTTTAACAGCATCAAAATTACAATGTGTTCAGAATTGCTTAGCAAGGATTGAAACTAGGTCTCCATGTTTTATTTGTTATATGCGGCTTCTAAAGTCATCGCATTGTCTTCCTGTCCGATATCGTATTATCTTTAAGATCTTTAAATTCATTGCTTACTCCGATGAGAAAGGTTGCCTAGCTACGATCATTTATAGTTTTTATCCCTAAAGTCAATACCATTGTTGGGACAAGTGCTGTTGCCTGTTTAAGCTGTGTGGAAAACAAAATGATGATCACTATGCTGATCGGTGTTGTTAATATCTTAATTAAAATAAATTGGCTTAGTCTACAGCTGTTATATGTTTTTTATTTTATGTTATGTATTCTTGTTTACCAATTTGAGTTATATGGAATTATGTGAATTATGTGAATTATGTATCAACATTTAAAGTAATTCCTTGTTACATTTTACGAAGGAAAAAATGGCGACGATGTGTGCGCCATCTTGGTTTCACGTCGCCTGTTGTAGAACATTCCTATCCATAAATCTGCATGGATGAATAATTATAGGTTTACATGTTAACATGTTTAATGTATCATATGATATAATATAACACATAAACGATGTGTTTGCCTGTTTAAGCCAACACGAATGTGGAAAACAAAATTACGATCACTATGCTGATTGGTGTTATTAATATCTTAATTAAAATAAACTGACTTAGTCTACATCTGTTATATGTTTATTATTTTATGTTATGTATTCTTGTTTACAAATTTGAGTTACATGAAATTATACGAATTAAGTATCAACATTTAAAAGTAATTCCTTGTTACATTTTACGAAGGACAAAATGGCGACGATGTGTGCGCCATCTTGGTTTCACGTCGCCTGGTGTAAAACATACCTATCCATAACTGTGCATGGATGAATAATTATAGTTTCGCATGTTAACATGTTTAATGTATCATATGATATAATATAACATATAAACGATGTTTTAACGCCATTCTACAATACAAATAACTTCACTGGAAATAGTTATATCAGTTTAAGTTAAGACAAGTTGACACCACAATCTCGCCAGTCAAAGACTATATGGTATATAAAGAAAGGAAATTGCTACTATAATTGTAACTGATGTGTATTCGATGCCTCGTGGCAAAGGGTGTATCACGTGATGCTCGCAATATGGAGGGTCACATCCGGCAATGGAACGCCGGGCTTAGGGGCAGATACTCCCTCCCTTTCTCGTAGCACAGTGGTCAGTTGTGAGGGTTGAAGGTCGTGACATTTCTCGCCAGGGGAACGTTGTAAGGAGCAACCAAAGCGGAGTCCCGAGCCCAAGTAGATACATTAGATACTGTACTATGTACTAATGTACTATAGGCAGAATGTTCCCAGTGTCTCCCACTTCCGGATACCCTCTTTTTAAATTATATTATAAATTACATAATTTCATGGATTTTATCTTTAAAAAATTATGTTTTTCACGATAAACTTTAATTAATTCGTTCTACGTTTTGTTTGTGGAAAAATACATTATTGAAAGATATAAAAATGCTTAGTAGTTACTGCTTAACTATATCTTGGAGGACTTTCATGTAGTCTTTAAAATACATCTATGTATTGATGGATTTTTATTATTTTGCTTTTTTGTTATTTTAATAACTATTAGAAGGCCACCTGGCACAGAGACACTGAACAAGAAAAAAAGGATATGGGATAGACCAGGAGAAACAGAGAGGCCACAAACAGAAACATTGAACAGGAAAAATTAGCAGAGTAAATAAGAATTGTTACTTGACTGCAGTGTCACCAACAGTGTCACTCTTGCGAAGACATTAATTTGAACAAGTCTACTTCAGTCCTATTATAAAGTTACATTGTATTAGTCAATAAAGCAATGTCATAACTATTTTACACACACATACCCCACATAAAACCTAATATGTATTAAATGACACATACCCTATTCATATTTGGGATGTCATTAGACATACAGAGGATAATCAACTAGAGAAAATGCTAGATATTGTTAGGCAATGCAAAATGTCCTGTTGTAATAACCACCAATAAGAACTCATGCTTGTGGGAAACAACTGTACTGGTTTTGCAATTTGTCACTAATTCAGGTAGAAACAATCGTTCAAATAGGGTGTTTGACAGCCATGGTGACGGATGATGTGTTTCCACAAAAGAAGAGTTCAAAACAAAGTTAGCAGTGTTATCCAGAAAAGTGAATGTGTACATACTTGATTTTAGATTTTTTAAATATGTATTCTGCAGATGATATAAAATAATTTTTCTAATAATATAAAATACAGTTGTGACTGGTTGCATTTAGAATACTGTGTTGTAATGCAAGTGAATTGTCAGTTGTTTGTCTAACTATTTTGTTCACTTGGATAGTTTAGGGTAATATCGATTCAGTGTTGTGTGTGGCAGATTCACACCCTGCTGGTGTTCGTTATGCAAACATTACATGTGTGCACACGCATTGATTCTATTTAATAGTTAATATATAGATAATAATTACAACCATGGTTTATTATATGCCAGTACACTAAGTGATTGTTCAACTCTTGCAGTTATAGTGTGTGTGTGTTGTGTGTGTGTGTGTGTGTGTGTGTGTGTGTGTGTGTGTTGTGTCTGTGTGTGTGTCTGTGTGTGTGTCTGTGTGTGTCCATGTGTGTGTGTGTCTGTGTGTGTCTTGTGTGTGTGTGTGTGTGTGTGTGTGTGTGTGTGTGTGTGTGTGTGTGTGTGTCTGTGTGTGTCTGTGTGTGTGTCTGGGTAGTGAATATATAACTTCAGAAAGTATGTGGAACATGCATGCACAAACTGTTTTTTAAGATAACATACGTTGTCATTCAGCCATTCCCATGGCAAAAGTGTACGCAAATCTTTCTGCGTCATGGTGATTCCACCAGCTGTCACCTTAGATGGAAGAGACAGTAGGGTATGATTGAAGCTTAATAATCAAGGAATGCAATACCTGCAAATGAAGCTGTTCAAGCTTCGCAATACCTCCTCACCTGTCTTCCGCTTCAGGGAGTATAGTTCAACGTATTTTGTGAAATAGTGTCATGACATATTTGTAGCCATTCTTGGTCTCAGGTAGTGGGCCTAAAATGTAGCATAAATATAAGTTTGTATAAAAACATTAGGTCGATTCCATTAAAAGGGGCTTCAAAGTTAAATCAGTATTCTAGATAGGACATTTGTTGTCCCTCTCTTCTAAGACCATCAAATCTAAACTGGCGAACCTTCAATGAAACAAGGAAATCAAGGAAAATAAATAAAAAAAATTAATAGTAGTAGAAGTTGTGATATTCTATTCACAACAATATGCCATAAAACAGGCACACAAGAATGACATTTTACCATTTTACATGCACAATCATCTAATTGCCATAGATAATATAATTTGCAACACAAGCACAAATGCTAACTTGGGACAACAAGTGTGCATGTTATGACTATTTAATTTGTCATAAACATTCAAGAGTGGAAATGTTTACAGCATACATATCAATATTGAGTGAGTAGTGAGTGAGCTAGTGAGTAGTATATATGAATATATATATATATATATATATATATATATATATATATATATTATATATATATATATAGAGAAGAGAGAGAGATTGGGGAATACAATATATATACATATTGCAATATTTAATTATTGAGTGTTGAACCAGCAGGATATATACTATTCAGTAAATCAGTATTGTCTGACTCATGATCTTGTCTGCCAATAAAGATATAAGATCATATCTGATATATATATATATATATATATATATATATATATATATATATATATATATATATATATATATATATATATATATTAAATTTTGTCTACAATGGCATTGACGCCACTGTCCACTGGGGGCCAAGTGGACCTGCCACAAGATCTTTTCTTCTCTTTTTCATCGGTGATGATTTTTTGGCGGATGTTTTGTGTGGCTGAACGTACACTAACACTCCAGTTTCTGCAATTATTTCATATAATCATAGTTACATTGATGTTCCTAATGAACGTAATTAAGACCCTCTTGTTCTTGGGTTGCAATAGTGGTGGTAGTTTGAGCAAATTAATTACATGTAGTTTGTAGGGGGAAGGGGGTAAAGTGGGCCTGTCAGCCAAAGTGGGCCCCATCTGTCAGCATTCCTTGTATGCAATGCAGTCAAACCAACAATAGTAATATTTACAAACCCTCCATGGGACACAATTGAACGTTGTATTTGTTTCTTTGGCACAAATGCAAAACATTTGTGTTTTAGGTATTTTTCTAAAATAATTGATATGCCTTATAAACACCACCTTTTCATAAATTTCAGGGTACATAACTGAAAATTGGGCCAGGGGCAATAGGCCTAT
>JAODUO010000133.1:0-42500 GCA_025642075.2 Ridgeia piscesae
TCAAATGATACAAATGGGATCGCTTGATCACATGCAAACTTTCAGCTTGATATATGAAAAAGTTATGAAGATGTGGGTTCACCTACACATATACACACACGCGGAAACATTGTTTTATAATACAAATTATATTGTACACACCTCGGCAGTTTTATACATAAAACAGCAGTGGCACTGATTTTGTTTTGTTTTGCAGTTCTTATAGATCTACTCTCATGTCAATAAACTAACGTCTCGAGTTAAAACACACTACACTTTACTGAATATTGGTATGCAAACTTATTACAAAGTGTATTTACATCAATTTTGTCAGGAATTTATATGACATTAGGAAGTAAATTTTTCATTCATTCACATCCAGTTTTAAAAAAAAGGGGAAAATTAAAATTTTTAAAAAAAAAACAAAAAAATTCTCGACTTTCCTCATAAAAACCTGTACTCATTATTGCACTGTACACAGGGAAAGCCATACGAAATGACGGGTTCATGTATACATTTTGATTGGGCAAGCTGAATGTCAAGGTCACTCACAATCCTTGCTGAGATCACTCCCCCTTGTGGCAAACCTTCATGTGATACATGTTGACAAAAACCAAACTGAACGTATCTGTTCTGAAACATTTACAAATATCATGGCATTTGTTTACCTTTGCTGCCAGGCCTTGCGGGAATTCTGTGTCAAATTTGTTGTTCAGACCAAACCTGCAACATAATTAACACCAGCATGAGCGCCTGAAATCAGAATGCAGATGCATTAATGTTATTCCCACAAAGAATT
Organism: Ridgeia piscesae; assembly: GCA_025642075.2. Lineage (NCBI taxonomy): Eukaryota > Metazoa > Annelida > Polychaeta > Sabellida > Siboglinidae > Ridgeia > Ridgeia piscesae. The sequence goes on from JAODUO010000133.1 coordinate 779, forward strand.
TTTTTTTAAATATCAGTGAATTTTTTTTTAATATCAATGAATTGTCATAATAAAACAGTGTCGTAAACGCCCACAAAGTATATGATATCACACTATTTGTGTACAATTTAAATACACCCCGACTAAAATGTTGTTTATTTTAACAAAGATTCCCATGATAATTGCACCTATAATAATTATTGTATTCTTTGCATGGCCGTGTTGATTTATTGTTTACCACACAGAACGTATTATCTTTGAAGTTTAAAATTAGTGTGCCGCACTTTTTATTTTACAATAACAATAATGTTATACAACATAAATTAAATATGTTGTATCCTACCAACTGCAAAAAAAAGTATTTTTTTTTTAGGGGGAATCAAAATTTTTTGGGTTTTGGGATGAACAGAGGCACACTCCCTTTAAAGTTTTAAACCACTAAGCATAACACTGCATGGATGAGATGTATTATCTACTGTCAGACTACTGCCCCATCCACCCATCTTTTGGACGGACACTTGGACAGTGTTTGTTTTGGATGGGGTGAAACTGGAGCTGATGGGTGCGATCGAGTAGTTTGGACAAACCAATGCCATGAACAGCATCTGAAGCTCACCGCTTTGTCAAAGAAACTTTGGCAGAGCAACATTTAATGTCGGTTGCGTCTCTATCATGTTGATGTTAACAGATATCCATGTAGAACCAAATCGAGTGAAAACACCACGTAAAAGGTTTAAAATGGTTTATGAAAAATGCAAAAGTTAACGAATAACAAAATGGTTATCATTGTTTATACTGTAAACTATAAATGGTGCAGTGTCAGTGAGTTGTCAATCTACCAGGTGAAGGAAAGCTGAAACCTAATTTTCTTCAACTAAATCACCCTAAACTATCCAAAACTTAGATTTTTCTTTTATTTGTGTGGCCTTTAAAACTGAAGCACAACAAATTTACGTTCTACGCAAAAATAAATGTCTTACGTCACTGTGAGTGTTTTAGTCCCCCATTCCTTTTTTTTTTTGAAATTGTACGTACCAAATGTGCTTGGTAATAATGGTAAAAACGACAGAAAACGTGAACTGTTATAAGTAGGCTATGTAGGTATTTCCTTTGTTGACACCGAGTGCGACTGACTACCAGTTCAATAGCAATGCCGATGCCAGTGAATCATGGCAAAGCCATGGCTAGCGCCGTAGCGGACACCTGCCTGGCAAAATATGACGGCTTGAACTGTAAAGAACGAAAGACGAAATGGCGGCAATTAAACTTACACTGTGATATTACCAGCTCCTCTGACAACGACGGGATCTGGGACGGATATAATTAACGTATCGTCAATAAAACGGTCAGGTTCGTCGTCTTCTTCGTAAATGGCATCGAAGTCTGCCATCTTCCGCTGTGTTGTCACATTTTAAAAATTTGGGGTGAAAAACCCAACAGGGGGCCCCTTTAAAATTTTTTTAAAAAAAAATTTTTTAAAAAAAAATTTTTAAAAAAAAATAAAAAAAAAGTTAAAATTAAAAATAAAGGGAAAAAATGGGGTTTATTAACCCAAAAATTTTTTCAAAATCTTTCAAACCCCCCCTTCAAATCCCTTTTTTCCCCCCATCATTGACTTGTATTTCCCCCACCCCCCTCCTTCCAAAAAAAACCATTCCATTTCCCAAAAAAAAGACCCTTAAAAGAGCAACTATTATTGATGTTTAGGGGTTTTTAAACATAAAAAAAAAAAAAAGGTTAAAAAAAGATAAAAAAATTAAAAAATTTTTTTTGATTGTTTTATAAATATGCAATTTATACATGTAGAAAAACCCCTATAAAAAAAAAAAGGAATGGAAAAATAAATAAATTTTATTTCTAAAAAAATTAAAATTAAAAAAAATAATAAAATGTAAAATTGTATATATCCATTTTAATTAATATATTTAGTTAATTAATTATATATAAATAATTATGAAAGTTAAAAGGATTTTTTTAAAAATATTTTTTTAACCCATAAATATTCTTAATTGGGATAAAATTTATCGTTTTTTTTATTAAAAACATGTACTGCATGTCCCATCGGCAATTAAAATTGCCTATACATATTGTTGTGGAACTTTACCCTTTAAAATGATCCCTTATTAATTTTAAACCCCTGGGGAACCGTAAATTGAAAAATAGCATGAAACAGATAAAATTTTAAACTTAGGGAAAGTGATGACATTTTCTGATAATACTATTAAATTGGCAAAAAAGTTACAGAGAAATATTTCACCTTTTTCAGGTATTATTATAAACCCCTAAATTTTTTGTTTTTTCGAATATAAAGCTTTTTTAAAGTTGATAAATCGATGTAGGGATTTTTTATATGGCCACGTGATTTGAAGACCAAAATAACGACATAGGGTTTTAACAACATTTTTTTCAAGCCCAAAACCCCAAACCCAAACAGACGTTAGCGCCTATCGAATGAAAATTTCGGCAAAAAATCATCGTTGCCACATGCTTTTCCAGATTTAAATTTTCTTAGATTTTGTACCATAGGAGTTATGAGTAAATTATTTCCATAACACACATTTTCGGTTTTGCAACCTCTTTCACATTTGCATATTTCATCTGTGTATTTAATTTTTTTTAACAACGTTCAAAATTTTTTTCCACATGAATGGACAATCATTTTTTTAAAGCAGGGGTATATTTTTGTCGTTTGTCACCATAAATTGCGCATGTTTTTCTAAAGAAGTCGTACAAATTTAAATTTACTCTTTTTTTATTCTGACAGACCATTTACGGTTGGGTTGGGGGGATTTTAATTTTTTGTTTGAAATCACAGCGAACGACAACGTAGCAGAAAAAACCGCGGGAATGCACAAATTTTTTTTGCATAAACGTTCTAACCGCTGAAAGGGCAAAGGCTTTTGCTTTAGGGGTGGTGTTATTTTCCCCGAAATGGGCCTTCCTTGGGGCCTGGGCCTTACAATAGTTTCTCGTTTCTTTCACCCTTTCGTTCTCGATGTCTACTGTAAGAAAGGGGAAAAAACGCGGTTTCAAGTACAAAAATTAATGTTTGTAACGTACTTCTAAAGTAGTGATGCGCACACGGGATGAAATCGCGATTTTTCTGGTTTTGCCACAGGCGTTGAGGCGACGACCGACGCTTTACCTTTTCGCCCACGGGCCCAGCAGAGGCGTCATATTCTATTACCACATGGGACGCTCCTAGCGTCTATAAATTGAACGATTCAAAAATTTAAAAATTTTTTAAAGTCTTCAAGCCCGGGCAAGGGGGTTTTTAAACCCTTGCCCCTTCTCGTTTTCCCTTTTCGCCTTTTTCACGGGTCTTCCCCTTCTTTTTTCATCCGTTCTCGCCTTACCCCCTTTTTCGGCTTCCCCCCCTTTTGGGCCTTCTTTGGCCCCCCTTTTTCCCTTTGCCTTTTTCCGCCCTTTCTTGGAGTTTTTTGCGGGTTTTTCCACGCTTTTGGGAAACCATTTTTTCGCCCAAACTGCCGACCGGGGGTTTTGTTTCCAAAATTTTTTCCGCCACCCCTTTCGGGCCATTCGGTGCGGTACGCCCTCGCCCCGCCGGGGGCCCCAATGTTTTCAATGCCTGCGAGAACCCCGGCCCCGTTTTCCCCCGCGGCGATCATCTGGTGATTTTGGGTGCCGCCGGTTCTTCACCCTTTGTTCGCAGCCTTTTCTTTGGTGTTGTTTAAGGAAAAGACGAAACGACGAAAAAGGCCGTTGAGGCCGGAAAAGGGCCATAACGTCTATTCACCGAGGCGGGCTGGAAGGGGGGGGTGGAAAACCCCCCTCGAGGGCACTCGTGGTTTAGATTTCCCCAAACATGGCTTTGCTAGCGAAAAACTTAATTACAGCCCAACCTGTCAATTCCAATTTCACGGTTTTAAAAGCCTGATATTCCAGTTTCTATATTTTGTTCAAAAACTCAGTGCATGTCCGGTTTTTAAAAATTTTTTAATTTGGGGGCGTTTAAACTAAAAATTTTACCCGTCCCTTTTCCCAAAATCATCTTTCGGCCAAAAATAAAAAAAAAAGGGTTTAGTAAAATATTTTAGCCAAACTTCCCATAATATTTATGCTACTTTAGTCTAACGTTTTAAACCCCTTTTTAAATGATTCACACACTTTGGTGACGCGAGAAAATTCCTCACCACAGTGGGTCGCGAAAAGGCAGCCTAAATCTAGTAAACGTATTGCAGTGAGATTTACAGATGCAATTTGCTTTAGTAAAAATTGTCAAGATAATTAAAGCAGTTGGCAGGTAATAATTGGAATTTAAAAGGATTTTCAAGTAGCTAAATCGGAAAATTCGCAGGTTTTTCGTGTGCAGGCGAATTAACGTATAAGGGATCATTGGGCCACGTCCCAAAGGAAATTTATGAAATTCGCTGACCCCCTCAATTTTTCAAATAATTAAAATCCCGGGTTGATTCACAATTACTTACCTGTCCAACATGCTCTTAAGTTATCCTTGACAATTGTACATATCGCATTCATTGCATCTGTAAATCTCTGATCTGCTAATACGTTGTAGCGTCAGCTATGTAGGCTGCCTTGTTCGCTTGACCGACTGTAGACGTGTAGTGAATTCTTCATCGCGTCAGCCGGAAAGTGTGTAGAATCATTAAAATAGTGCGTGTGAATAACGTGTAGACTCGAACAGTACGCTATAAATAGTATATGGAAGTTTGGCTAGAGAATATTTTACAATAATACAACTTTTATGATTTCGATGAAGCCGTTACAAGATGGCGGGACGACTGGAGTCTGTGCTAACATGGTTGTCTTTAGCGGCGATTATTTCTTATTGAATGGGTTTGAATCAATTCGTATAGACATGTACCTAAGCGAGGAAGGTTTTGTCCACGCGATCGAGTTAATATATATTGAAAAGTTCCAGAAGAAAAGGAAATATTAGTATATTTGTGCCGAATTTAGATGATCGAAGACGGTAAAATTTAGTTTAACGCCCCAAATTAACTTGAAACGGACATGCACTGAGTTTTGAACACAAATATAGAAAGCTGGACATATCTAGGCTTTAAAACCGTCGACATATGTGGAGATTGTTACAGCGTTGGTGCTGTAATTACAGTTTTTCGCGTAGCAAGTAGCACAGTTTGGCGAAATCTAACCAGCGACGATCGCCGCTCGAGCCGTCGTTGTGCTGTGCTACTACCACGTCCGCGCGCCGCGTATAAAGCCAGCGCCGCCTCGATTGAATAGCATTCGTTACTCGCTCGATAGACTCGCAGTCGCTTTACTCAACGCACAATTTTTTTTCGTCGGGCGTCGTCATGTCTGCCGCTGTAGCAACACCGAAGAAGGCTGCGAAGCCAAAGGTAGTGAAGAAGCCGGCGGCACCCGAAATACACCGAGATGATCGCCGCAGCCGTCGGAAGTCTGAAGGAGCGCGGTGGTTCGTCGCGACAGGCGATCCTGAAGTACATCGTGAAGACTACAACGTCGGCAAAGACGAGCGCGTCGTCAACCAGCACCTGAAGATGGCCCTGAGGGCTGGCGTGAAGAAAGGTGCTCTGAAGCAGTCGAAGGGCTCCGGCGCGTCGGGCAGTTTCCGTCTGGGCGACAAGGTGGCTCCGACAAAGAAGGCCGTCGCGAAGAAGCCGAAGAGCCCCGCGAAGGTGAAGAAGGCAAAGTCTCCGAAGAAGGCCGTCGCCAAGAAGGCGAAGAGCCCCGCGAAGGCGAAGAAGGCGGCAAAGAAGCCGGCCGTAGCGAAAGTGGCGAAGAAACCGAAGGGGGCCCCTAAGGCGAAGAAGCCCGCCGCAGTGAAAGCAAAGAAGGCGAAGACGCCCGTGAAGGCGAAGAAGGCAGCGAAGCCGAAGAAGGCGGCACCCAAGAAGGCGTAAACTACACTACAGCGATCGTCGTTGCCGTGTGCTTCCTGAAGACTCTGTCGAACTTTGTAAATACGATCATTTCTCGAACGTCGTTCTTAATTTATAGACGCTAGGAGCGAGTTCCGATGTGGTGTACATAGAACTATGACGCCGTCTGCTGCCACTTGTGGCGCCGCAAGTGTGTATGCAGTCGGTCGTCGACCAGTCAACGCGCGTGTTTGTGTGCGTAAATGCCAGAAATGTAATCGTCGATTTCATCGTGTGCTTGCATCATCTACTTTATGAATGTATCGTTGACAATACATTATATTTTTGTACTTGAAACCTGCGTTTTCATCTCTCTTCTTACTTAGTAGACATCGACGAACGAATCGATTGTTGGTGAAACGAAACGAGCAAACATATTGATACAGTGCTCCAGTGCCCCAATTGGATTGTTCCCATTTATGATTACGCTTAACGATTTTGTATGTCACGCCTCTGTTCTAACAATGTAATATATAACACCACCCCTAATATGCAAGCAAGTCCTTCTGCCGTTTCACGCGTGTATTGAACGTTTATGCACACACAAAATTTTCCGTGCCACTGTACAACTGTCAGCGTTTTTTACTGACATACATGTTGTCGTTCAGCTGTGATTTCAAACAAAATTAAAATCCCCCCAACACCAACACGTAAATGGTCTGTCAGAATAACAAAAGAGCTAAAGGTTTAAATTTGTACGCACTTCTGTGTAGAAGAACATGTCGCAATTCATAAAAGGTGCATCTAAATCGTACAAGAAAGCTATACCCAATGCTTCAAATGTTAATGATGCTAACGATCCTACTGTCATGTGGAAAACACATTTTGAATCGTTGTTAAACAAAGATGTAAATACACAGATGCAAATATGCATAATGTGAAAGAGGATGTGCAAAACACAGAAAATGTGTGTTATGGAAATAATTTACTCATAACTCCTATGGTACAAAATGCTACAGATAAATTTAAATCTGGAAAAGCATGTGGCAACGATAGACTATATGCCGAACATGTTCTGCATTCTGATAGGCGCGTAACCCAGTCCTAGTGGGCTTCAGGGTTTGGTCTTGAAAACAATGTTGAATATAACCGTATCAAGTCGTTATGTATGGTCTTCAAATCACGTGGCTTTCATATAAAATGTCCATACATCGATCTGTATCAACTTAAACAAGCTTGTATATGTCGAACAAACAAAATATTTAGGTGTGATAGTATGCAATGACCTGAAAGACGATGAAGATATTATGAGACATCTACGTAACTTTTATGCCAATTCTAATAGTATTATCAGAAAATGTCATCACTGTTCCATAAGTGTTAAATTATATCTGTTTCATGCATATTGCTGTACAATTTACGGTTCCCAACTATGGGTTAACATTAATAAGGGCACTCATTTAAAGGCTAAAGTTGCCTACAACAATATGTATAGGCAGATTTTGAATATAGCCGATGGGACAGTGCGAGTAGCATGTTTGTTAATAAATAAGCAATCGATACATTTGAGTCCTAATGCGTAAGAATATTTATGGTTAAAAAACGTATTTTTAACATAAATAACAACTTAATTAACGTTACGTATAATTGCATTGATATAGTATATGGCCTAATGTGGAGTAGCTGGGCCAAATATATGTACACTGTAAACCAGTGAGATATATAGCATAGTCTTGCATACATGTTTATTATTATTTTTAAGTTATTAATTTGTTTATGTAACTTATCTATTTATTTATTTTGTCCATTCACTTTTTTACTTTTCATATGGTGTTTATCTACATGTATAAATTGCATATTTATAATACAATCAGATATAAAATTATTGCTAATTATTTTATCTGTTATTCTACACCTTTCTGTTATTTGTCTGTTATGTTGTAGTGCAAAACCCCTACTGGGGCATCACGCACTAGTATGGTTGCTCGGTTTCAGGATGGCTGGCTTCATGTTATCTGGAAGTGGAATAAGAGTATTTGTGCTTGGGAATATGGGATTAGGGTGGGGTGGATGGGGAAAAGTACAAGTCAATGATGGGGAAGGTTGGGGGTGTGGTAGGGATGGGGTGTGGAGGGGGACGGGGTGGTGGTGTATTTTGCTTATTGGAGGTGCCTGAAGGGTGCAATTGTCAGGTTAATGTCCTGCAATGCACCCTTACACTTATCTAACCTTATGTAAGTTTTAACAACTCATTTTTGAATATATTTAACTTTTAAAGCATATTTATGTGTATGTACCAACTGTATGGGTTTTTACCTGAAATGAATGTATTCGTATTCGAAATAACATTTCCCAATAGATGGCAGCACTCTAGTGTGGCCGTCGTTATTCACTCTTCGGCAGCTTCCGTATTTCTCCGAACATTTCCGAGGCTGTGACAACACAGCGGAAGATGGCAGACTTCGATGCCATTTACGAAGAAGACGACGAACCTGACCGTTTTATTGACGATACGTTAATTATATCCGTCCCAGATCCCGTCGTTGTCAGAGGAGCTGGTAATATCACAGTGTAAGTTTAATTGCCGCCATTTCGTCTTTCGTTCTTTACAGTTCAAGCCGTCATATTTTGCCAGGCAGGTGTCCGCTACGGCGCTAGCCATGGCTTTGCCATGATTCACTGGCATCGGCATTGCTATTGAACTGGTAGTCAGTCGCACTCGGTGTCAACAAAGGAAATACCTACATAGCCTACTTATAACAGTTCACGTTTTCTGTCGTTTTTACCATTATTACCAAGCACATTTGGTACGTACAATTTCATGGAATGTTATGTTTAATAAAATTAAATTGTGGATGGTATGGGGAATACTAAAACACTCACAGTGACGTAAGACATTTATTTTTGCGTAGAACGTAACATTTGTTGTGCTTCAGTTTTAAAGGCCACACAAATAAAAGAAAAATCTAAGTTTTGGATAGTTTAGGGTGATTTAGTTGAAGAAAATTAGGTTTCAGCTTTCCTTCACCTGGTAGATTGACAACTCACTGACACTGCACCATTTATAGTTTACAGTATAAACAATGATAACCATTTTGTTATTCGTTAACTTTTGCATTTTTCATAAACCATGTTAAACCTTTTACGTGGTGTTTTCACTCGATTTGGTTCTACATGGATATCTGTTAACATCAACATGATAGAGACGCAACCGACATTAAATGTTGCTCTGCCAAAGTTTCTTTGACAAAGCGGTGAGCTTCAGATGCTGTTCATGGCATTGGTTTGTCCAAACTACTCGATCGCACCCATCAGCTCCAGTTTCACCCCATCCAAAACAAACACTGTCCAAGTGTCCGTCCAAAAGATGGGTGGATGGGGCAGTAGTCTGACAGTAGATAATACATCTCATCCATGCAGTGTTATGCTTAGTGGTTTAAAACTTTAAAGGGAGTGTGCCTCTGTTCATGCCAATGATTCTTCCAAGGGAAAACATTTGATTCATCACAAAGCATAACATTTCTCCAACCAAAACTGATTCTTTAAAACATACTTCTGCAGTTGGTAGGATACAACATATTTAATTTATGTTGTATAACATTATTGTTATTGTAAAATAAAAAGTGCGGCACACTAATTTTAAACTTCAAAGATAATACGTTCTGTGTGGTAAACAATAAATCAACACGGCCATGCAAAGAATACAATAATTATTATAGGTGCAATTATCATGGGAATCTTTGTTAAAATAAACAACATTTTAGTCGGGGTGTATTTAAATTGTACACAAATAGTGTGATATCATATACTTTGTGGGCGTTTACGACACTGTTTTATTATGACAATTCATTGATATTAAAAAAAAATTCACTGATATTTAAAAAAAAATTCTTTGTGGGAATAACATTAATGCATCTGCATTCTGATTTCAGGCGCTCATGCTGGTGTTAATTATGTTGCAGGTTTGGTCTGAACAACAAATTTGACACAGAATTCCCGCAAGGCCTGGCAGCAAAGGTAAACAAATGCCATGATATTTGTAAATGTTTCAGAACAGATACGTTCAGTTTGGTTTTTGTCAACATGTATCACATGAAGGTTTGCCACAAGGGGGAGTGATCTCAGCAAGGATTGTGAGTGACCTTGACATTCAGCTTGCCCAATCAAAATGTATACATGAACCCGTCATTTCGTATGGCTTTCCCTGTGTACAGTGCAATAATGAGTACAGGTTTTTATGAGGAAAGTCGAGATATGTCTTATTGTATTTCTGTAGATTTGCATAAAGAATTGTGATGAATTACATGTCACACAGAGCATGAAATGTTACGATTACTAAAACTGGATGTGAATGAATGAAAAATTTACTTCCTAATGTCATATAAATTCCTGACAAAATTGATGTAAATACACTTTGTAATAAGTTTGCATACCAATATTCAGTAAAGTGTAGTGTGTTTTAACTCGAGACGTTAGTTTATTGACATGAGAGTAGATCTATAAGAACTGCAAAACAAAACAAAATCAGTGCCACTGCTGTTTTATGTATAAAACTGCCGAGGTGTGTACAATATAATTTGTATTATAAAACAATGTTTCCGCGTGTGTGTATATGTGTAGGTGAACCCACATCTTCATAACTTTTTCATATATCAAGCTGAAAGTTTGCATGTGATCAAGCGATCCCATTTGTATCATTTGATTTAGACTTTTAAATTAATCTGGGGTTGGATAACTTGAGGGCTCCAGGAGTTCAAAAGACTCCACATGGAGTATGCCACACGTCAGCATTTTGTACATTATGTTGACAGTGGGACTTGTTTCTTAACTGGAAACAATGCAACGCAATTTTCAACATTTTAGCACAGGTTTCTGCCTTTTTCCCCAAGTGTAACTCGGCTAGTTTTTGAATAAAACTCTACCGGTCATTGCAGCGTATCAGGTGCTGTTTCTTAGGTTTGCTGTAATTCTTGTTTGTGTCAACAGGTGGCGCCAGAGGAGTACCATGCAACGATCAGTCGGCTGAATGCGGTACTCAAGAAGACACTGCCGATGAACGCCAAGTGGCTGCTGTGTGGCTGTGTTTGCTGCTGTTGTACACTTGGCTGTTCCCTCTGGCCTGTTATATGCCTCAGTAAGAGGGTAAGTGGCCATTGTTTCCACTCAAAATAGTTGATCCGGTCGTCACAGTTATTTGGCAAAAAATCAAGAAGCAACGGGGGGGGGAAATGGCAGCCGCACACGTGCATTTTATTTGTGTATTTTATTTGAATTTTTGTTTCAGAAGATTTAGTTATGACACAATGTAAGGGAGATTTTTTAGTGACGCATGCCTGAAATAATGTTTGCTCTACCCCTGAACCACTGCCAGTGTTTCCCCTGCTGTGTGATGAGCGAGGTGGGCCATCTTGCTGTTTTTCAAAGCCACCTTGCGCAAAATATGCAAAAATTGCCACCTCGTAGCTATTTCTTGCTATGAACATCTTTACATGCTGTTACATTGTAGTTATGCATTTGTTTCCTCTCTATATCCCAGGGAATACATTAAAACACCCTTCAGAATGCAGCATTTTGAAGGTAGTTTTCAAAATAGTTCTGGGTGGCCACGTGGAGTCGCTGGACTCTCATCACACCTTCAGTGCTCACTCTGTCCATCCTACCACCTCGCACATCATTTTACCCAGGGGACTGCCCTCTATAGTAGTGATGTAATTAACACATAATAATGTTGTCAATAGCAACGTTTGGCATAATTTTGATTGTGACCTAACTAAGTCACAACCTACCGGCTACATCAGTTTGGTCTGAGTCTTGAGCAGTTTCCTTCGCTGCATCGCTCCAGTTCACTGTGCTGTGTGAGTGAGTACCTGGCTATAGACAGTGGTGGATATATGTGTAGGGACAGTGTTTGCGCATTATTTGCAGCATTGCTGAATGAAATAGTGATCAACTGAACTGTCAGGGAGCAAAGTGTCAAGTGAGACTTTGTGTATTCTAATAGACTAGACATTCAGCAGAGTAAGAATGTGATAAGGTGACATGCTGTGTCACCTACTTAGACCGACCTAATCAACAGCTTCCCGCGACATGTGACAATGCAATCACACATTACAAATTTGAACATCAGTGAATTGTTTCACAGTGAGCTAAGTTACTTCAGCAGGTAGTTTTATGCAAGAAGTTAAAAAGGCTAAGTTCTTAAAAAGGTATGTTCTTATATAGCGCAGCACCCAATCCTCAGGATTGCTCAAAGCGCTTTTTATTTTTATTGCAAAATCATGTTAACCAGTATAAGTTATAACATCCTGACTGCCAATATATGTTTTATTGAAACGGAACTAACTTTGTAATGTTAAACGTCGAATGTTTATAAGAATCCCGATGCTGTCACTCAAATTGCCGCGAGTGACACCCACCCTTTGACCTTTACCAACTGGGAGCCGTGCACCTGGCTGGGTGTGGCGTTAGTGGCTCAACTTGTGTTCACGTGATACTGCATCGCGTGATCATGCATTTCCTTCTGGGCTTTTAGCCACGCCTACAACGGTTTCTGAAACGCCTCGTGGTCGATGTGTACACAGCGTTAAACGCCCTTACTACGTCTATTTTCAACCCCTAAATGGTACATGAAAACATATCTTGACTGTCTTTATGCTATAATAGGTACAATTTATACCGCATAACATGATTTTGCAATAAAAATATAAAGCCACGAACAAACCATGTCGCTTTAACTGATACTTCCCTGACAGACCTGTTCAATCAGACACCATCTCAACTTCTCTGGGAAGCATCCAGCCATCTGCTACAATTAATGCGTGAAGGCTGCCTGTACACATATCCACATTGTCTATAGCCAGGTACACATTTATACAGTGAAGTTCAGTGACCTTGAGCAATGTAGAGTGAAAAAACTTACCCAAGGTTTTAACGCCGCAGCACAGCTTTCAAACTGGGGTCCTCTTAATCGAGAGTCCGAAGCTCTACCACTGAGCCACTGTGCTCTAGAACATTTACATATTCCATTATTTGATGTGAGATTCGCGGTTATCACCGATACGGATACTGTTGACCTGGGATTTATATTTTCAGACACGACATGCTATAGAAAAAGTTTTAGACTGGGAAAATAGCCATTTATTTCACAAGGTAAGTTACGTAGCTGCCGTCTATATTTGTAAAATTAAATGTGTTTGTTATGGATTGCAAGTCACAACAACACATCCCTATCTGTATGGTTACTTAATAATTTATTACGCATGTAATAAATTAATAATTAACTGACATTACGTTTTCCTAACACAACGTGTGTTTTATATATATATTTTATATAGATATATATATTTAATAATGATATAGATAATATATATCATGTATGTGCTCATTCATGTATGCGCATATACAGATTACATCACAACAGCTAGTTTTATCCCAACCCTGAATCAACGGAGCCATTGACACTTGACACCCAGTTGTGTAATAATGATAAATGTGTCCTATTCAAAAGGCCAATAATTCACTCTACATACTCCCACATAGTGATGCACAAATGTCTTTGAGGCGAGTATTTTTATAGGTCAGTACTGCCAAGTTTCTATAAATGCAAGTTGTGTTTACTTTAATGAATGTTTAATTACCTCTACAATCATGTGACCAGTGCTACTGGTTAAACATACATAGTCACCTGTAAGTGACAGAAAATTTATGTTCTTGTCAACTACCGGGTTATGGAGTAAAAATTGGTATAGTTTATTGATATTATCTGTTGCATTCACACAATTTGGCTGTGTTTCTGGTCATCTCATAAGAATAACCAGAGAAAATGTCAATTGGGTTATTACAATGAAGAGACCAGGTGGTGACCAGGAGTCGCCGAAATACATTTCATTCATAACTACCAACTCACTGTGACCTGTCCCAAGGACTCCAGGCCCTCTTGCCACATTGTTTACGTCTGACAACATGCAGCTGTGGCGTTGACTTCTCAATATTTATTTTATCTTGTGTCAAAGGATTCTCTGGTGTTGTTCACCGTGTGTATTTGTCATATAGCTTTGTCTTTAATTTGTTTAATTGAACAGATTAACTGACACAACTTGAAGATAAATGCCACATCATGTAGTAATGTAAGTCAATAAGTAGGTACATTTAACTCAATAATTTGGTACATTTATCTTATGCGGAATCCAATTATCTTCAACAACGTATCGAAAAGAAGCTGCCGAACACTAGCTGTTGTAACTAGTGTGTTTCTTGCAATGACTTGGTGTGTAAAATGTCAATTTACATTTACTTTTACATGCCGCTTTGGCATTGAAGGGGGTTTAACTTCAGGCGTGGATTGATACTTGTGTATTTGTGCTTTCAGCTGGGTCTCCACTGGCGGTTATGTAAACAACGGTGTGACAGCAGCTCTATGATGGAATATGTAAGTGTTGAACAAAATAAACCAAACAAAAAAAAAACAGAATAAACAACCGTAAATCTGACTTAATTTGGCGTACATGGGGAGGCGTATTCCCCCCAGTGTGTGTACCCCAGGTAGTACAAGTACCAAACTCTTAAAGGAAGTTTCCCTCCTGTTTTTATAGATTTTTTTTATTGTGCAGTTATGTCATACAGTATAAATGACATCTATTATAACGTACTGAACATCCAAATAGGTTTGAACAAAATAGAACCAACATTCGAATTTAACCGTTCAATGTTAATAATAATCACAGCGCTGTCATTCCTAGTAATGTCAACACTACGCAGTCTATAAGGCTTTCTCCGTTCACATCAACAATCCTTCTGAAGGTGAACAATTGATTCGTCATGAAGCGCAAAATATCGCCAACAAAAAGTGGTTTATTAAAAACAACATACATGATGTACACAATTACAAATACTCCTGGGGTACAGTCATTCTCTGAGAGGGTATGTGGCATCACGTGACCAGTGGGCATTTTTCATAGTATAATTATATATAGTTACGCTGCAAACACGTTCTGCTGAAACAAAAACACATTAATTAGTAAATATGGTAGTAAAATAAAGGATTGTACCATACAGTGTAGGACTATGAGTGTCCTGTCATGTGACTAGGACTAGGATGGACAGGAGACTCCTACTGGGAGGTAACTTAAACGATTATTTAAATTATATGCATGATGGAAATTCCTAGTAAAATCAGGGCATCATTACTAATTACTATAAAGAAGTTATATATATATATATATATATATATATATATATATATATATATATATATATATATATATCAGTATATTCATGATACTAATTAATATATAAACAGAAAGAAGTCTTTCATATACACGGAGGAATATGCATAATTACAGTAATTAACTAAAATAACCAAACAGTCGGTTTATAATGTTTTGTTGATAATAGAAAAAAGGAAGCATAACCATAATCTTCTTTCCTGCTTATTGTTGATTGTCTATCATGATTTGTAATCAGGAGGAATATACATAATATAATTACGATGTCGGTTGACTTAATGTTAGGATACATTGTAGTGGTGTTGTCAGCAGTGCCGTCAGTGCAGTGCCGTGCAGTGCCGTCACTGCCATGCAGTGCAGTGCCATGCAGTTCAGTGCAGTTGTATGTTGACCTCATCTAAATGTTGTGGTTTCTGTCTGTGCTATTGTTAATCCATTTTCTGCCACCATGTTAAATTGATAGTCTGTGTACCATGTGATAAAACTGCAAGCGTTGTTTGGCATTTCCTCAGTTTGGTGCATGATTCAAACAAAACATCACAGCTTCTCACATAAGCTAATTCTCACTACGGTTTTGTTCTTGCAGGTAATACTTATAGAATTCATACCTAAAGTTCCCATACACTGTCCTGACTAAACGCAAAAGGAGGACAGCTCTAGTGTACAGACTGAACAGATAGGGGTGCTGTCGGCATGGCAACCTTTGCTGTGCCGACGTGGTACATCGACACAGCCCCGAGACTAAATGGGTGAGTGTCAATGAGTGGCGTCTGCAGTTTCGCGATTCATCGGATCTGGAACCATGGAACAGGTTCCGCTGACATGATGGCGGGTTCGTCTCTTGAAGGAACACTCGGCGGAATGTGTTTGTACAAAGAACGCAGCAAAATGACGACTACACCAACCACTACGACCGCTTGGGTGTGCTATAAATTACAAGTCGTTTCTGAGCGTATTTCCACAGTGTGATCATGTTTGCATCTCACACATTTTGCCGTATTTATATTCTAAAAGGTGAACGTGTCAGCAGCTCTGAGGTGCACTGTGGTGTTTAACGACGTTGTAGGAGATGAACGTGTTGTAGAAATGTGTCCCTGTTAAGATTTATTATGTTTATACGTAGCATGCAATGCAATGTTTTGATGGGGTTTCTCTCCAATTTCATGGGAACATTACCCACCTTGGATTATGATCGTAATGACGCAGTCAAAAATATCTGTGTTACCTATCGTAGACAGCAGACTCTGATATTTCAGAAGTGAAGCATGTGCAAAAGTGTCAGGTCAAAACTGTTTTTACTACTTGTAACTGTATCTTTCAGCAAAAGTCAAAACACGTTTCAGGTCTGAATCAAATTGATATTATTGCTTAATATCTGCTATTTGCTATTGCTTAATAACATTTTTAGTATCATGTTCACATTTTGCATTGAACCTCAGGATTCGTAATCTAATCTGATATTTTGGCTAATTGCTGTTCCTTTCAGAAGAAATCTGCTTTTTGGGATACAAAGTCCTTTATTGTATTTTCTATGTGAACTTTTTGTCATTCCAAATTTATGTTTAACGTTTGAGCGTGGACCATTTCAGCAGTAGATCGATACTTATAAGTAATGTGTAGTCTCTCTCCCACAAAAAGTATAAGTTTGCATTGTAAGATCATCTACTGCTTCCTAATATAATTATAAGTACAGCTTAATATCAGAAATTCAGTGTTGCCAGATTTGTAACTTTTGGTTCTCTGTGCATAGTTCTAGTTTCTAGGTCCTATACATCAGATGTTTCCCACTAAATGTTTTCAAAGCAATTTTGCACAGTGAGATTTTTACACACCTGTGAATTCGATGTTTTAATCTAATGTTGGCAACACAGGAAATGTGAACCCAGGGAGCAACTTGCTCCTTAAGTCTTTTGTGATTCCTTTGCACCTTGTCCTAGAGTGTTTAAGCTTATGCTAGGATAACTTAAGGACCAACCAATTACTCTATGATCTCACGTTAGCTCTATGTGCTTACGCAGCGATTAAAACATGTAATGTTAGCTGGATGGCAAAACTCGACCATTTGATTCTGCTGAAATATGTCGCGTTTGTTTCTTTCAACAGTTGGCTGACTTTAAGCAAACTGCCATATGTAATTATGGAACCATTCAGAGTACAGATAAACTGCTTTGTTGTTTTCAAGTTACAATCTTATTGCAACTGCTTATAAACTACTTTGATGTTTGTGCTGTTGTCTTGACATTTTGTCAGTGACCACAGGCACTTTATTTTAAAGTCTGTAGCGGATACCCAACATACAAAGGCTAAACTGGCATGCGGCAATCCATGTTTGATATGGTAACGCGACAAAATATGCCCACATAAAACACATTTCACAACAGAAATTACCAAGTGTCCTCCGTTAGGCTATAGAATGTAGGCCTACTTATCCCAAACTCCAAAGAAAGGTGTTTGGTTGAAATCTGTCTGGCATTGACAGTTATTTATTTCTGGTTATTTTGAGTTTGTCGTACATAACGTTGTTGTATTTGCTCGTGATGAACGCAAAGAAATTATGTCTTTAGCACAATTTCAAATGTAGCTATATTGAAACAGGATACGGTCGCATTATAATCTGGAAATCAAAATATTGTACGATGAGGTATGACTGCAGTCGTTGTAGCTATATATATATATATATATATATATATATATATATATATATATATGTACAAATTATGCATTATTCTGATATGTACATTAATTATGTTACCGATGTGACAACGTCGTCGACGTTAAACGTAATTAGCTAATCAACAGTAGCCTGTATATTTGCGTTATGATTAGTCCAACTTGTAAAACGTGTCCGCTAATAGTGTCTACACAATCGGAAGATGGCAGTATATATATTTTAATGTATCTGCGGCAAACTGTATTCACTAATCTGTTAACAGATTAGTGGAGGCCGACACCAATTACCTCCAAGCAATCTGTCGCACAGGTTCATAAAGATGTGTGCGTGGTAGATTCCTGTGTGGCTGTCTGTTGGTGGCGATGGTTGGCAACATGCAAAACTTGTTTTATGTCTACAGTGATAATGACGCCCGTTGACACTTGAGTTATCGAATATTGTATCGTAAAGTAGAAGAATGTACAGACTGGGGGGTTGTTGTTGACGACGAGTATATAGTAGGAACTGTGATGCGCCGATGCGACAAATGCGCCGGAAGCTCTTGCGGCTCGGGATTATGCATGCAATTTGGGGGTCGATGCGAAAATGCAAAATTGTGCACATTTACATACTCGAGCGTATTTTGACTGATAATTAATTAATTCGCGACACGTTACCGCGGCGGATGGGAGGGGGATGGGGATGGGGATGGGGAGAGGGAGGTACAAGCCAAATACCTGTGTGCGTCTCAATTTGTGACGGTACAATTTTAAAATGCCTTGTAACAAGAGTAATCCATCGGAGATCGTCTGCATTTTTGAATTTACTTCCAGGTGTATTACTACATAAGAGTGCAAGGTAATCTTAAAATATCGCACCTACGTGTGCCTCGCTATTCACTGGTCACCGCCGCTGATGGCGTTGCGGGTGTACGTGCGGCCGAACGCACGTGTGGGCATGCCGATCAATGCAATGCAAAAGTCCGCATCGATCTGTCGAAACGAAAGAATGTGTTTGTATCTACATGTGTAGTTTGTAAAACTGTGTGTATGTGAACATATACGGTTGTAATAAAATGCAATACTATCAACCATTTTGTGAGTGAGTCGGATAGAATAATCTCGCTCGGGCGCGTAATTTCGCCGAGAAGACAGTCTGGTGATTTAGCAGGCTTTTAAACTTGGGTAATGGAGGCCAATTCCGCCATAATTCCTGCTTTGTAAACAACTGCAAATTTGTATTTATGTTTGTGTGAATATCAGTTTAATTTTTAATAGTTTTCTAATTGTATTATCCGATAAAAAGGGTGTCCCTGTTGAATTTATTATTTCAAATTTGGCCTGAGAGCAAGTAAGCGTATTTACCCTATTCTGGGGTTAGGCCGCCCTGGTGGTCACATCGACAGGCTATAAATACAGGGGGCTAGAAACTGCTGCCACTTCACGGAGCCTGGGTAATCGAGGTTAGCGTAGCATAGTTGTGTCAGAGCTAATACATCCGAGGTGGGACTCTTCAAACACACAGCGCCATCACGGATGGGATCAAAACACAGATACCGTATTAAATGACTAGACGTCCGATATTGAGCGAGATGTGTGCGCATTTGGTCCCATTGGGGGATAGCCTCGGTTACCCAGGCTTCGTGAGGTGGCAGCACTTTTAAGCCCCTCAACTCTGCCTGGGGAAAGAAAGGCTCTACATTTGTTAGGTCTTACCCCAGATTAGGATAGAGACGCTGATTGGCTCTCAGGCCAACTACGAAATACAACGAACTGCCAGCCACAACAAGACTTCTGACCCAGATAGCATGCAAACGTTACATTAACGTTTGCATTTTGTTAGAACCGTTTGATTTTGGTTACGGTTAAATCTCTAACGTTCCCGAAACGTTAGTTTTCGATTGTTTTTGTTTGGTTAGAAAGTAAACGTAGATCTACGTTAAATAAACGAGCAAAATAACGCCCAAAAAACGTTCACATGTAAACGTTAAACCAACGTTTCTGCTAACGTTAAATGAACGTTAGATTAACGTTAGCATGCTGTCTGGGGGAGGCACCTCAATGAAAAAGTCCATATGCCGCCATGCACAAACATTGGAGTGTTCATTCTCCAAGCCTCCCTATGATTGCCAGCTTTGTTATTGTCCTTGCTGTATTTGGGAGTGCCATATATAATTTCGGCAAAACACCCCGTTGTCGACACCCAAAAACTTGAGAATGGAAGATGATGAAAACATATATACCGAATGGCCACTGCTCACATTTCACAATGGCACGTCGCACGTTACGCTATGGCGGATAACGTTGCGCCCTCGATGTCTTACGCGGCAGTTACCGTGATAAAAACCGCGGGAGTTATTCGGTGCGCTTATGCTCCGTCATATGTGTCTGTGACGTCACGATCCGTTATAGTAACCACGAGTTGGCGGTTAGAAATTTCACAACAATCGCAGCAACGAAACGCCAAACCCGTGTCGAAAACGACAGCGAAGCCAACATCCATAGCGGCCAGGGGCGATACCAACTGACAAAGGGACACGTGAAGGCACTGCAGGAGTGTGGAGTGCAGCCGTTGACGCAGTACTCCACGGTCGGCGCAACCACACTCCAAGGTAAGATTATGATATTACTTTTGTAGATGTGTTATTGTTTCTGATTCACAGAGGCCTACCGGTCCATTATTTCCATAGCGTTGTCGCGCTTATATTTTTCCGGTAGTTATACACTTTCCGATTGATGTTTCTGCGCATGCGCGATAAATGTATAATCATCAATGTGCAGCGAAACGACAAAGCATTTTTGGTATAAATGCAACGGGCTGTTCGTTAACTCTCCTATGATGATTACTGTGAAGAATTGCTTAAAATGTCGTTCAATACAATAACATATTACGTTTGTTTAAATAACTTTCACGGATTATTGCGCACTACAGTCACGTGATTTACGCTTGATATCAAAACATGCCTCAAAACTTGTTTGCCTCGTGTTAATTTGCGACAGAAAACTTTGCTGAGAGGTTATATACATCCTAACGAACAACCCGTAGCATTTATACCATGATTGTTTTGTCATTTCGCTGCACATTGATGATTTTACATTTATCGCGCATGCGCAGAAACGTCAATCGGAACGTTTACAACGCCGGAAAAATGTAAGCGCTACACCCCGTTAACCAAACAGGCCTATTGGCATAGTGACAACATTAATTAGTTCAACTAATTTTATTGTCCTACGAAGGATATTCCTCATACAACAAATGATCTCGTATACAAGAACTTAAAACTATATTACACATTGCATGTCTATTTAAAGTATGTCAAAGATTTTGAAAGAAGTGAAATAAAATCAAGAACCAGTAGACATCGATATTACTGGTTCAATACTATTAAATCATTATTGGTTATTTTTGCATTTCAGGTGCATCATGAGTCCGTCCTGTTTCCGGTGAAATCGCTGTGCTTCGACGCGCTGCTATTCAGGTTAGGTTTTCATAATCATCTTAGAAAGGGAAGACACGAGCACGACTGCAGTGGGCGTGTCGTTAATCTTAATATTACGGCTATACATGTCTGCTCGTCTCGGTCTGGTTGTAGGGACTAGACTAACGCAAACCCGACGTCATCGAGACGACCGATCAACGATTAGCGCGAACGGCAACCGAAACACCGACCCGCGATTTCCGATCGTCCCTCCTCGGCACCGACGGCAACGGCGCGTCGTGTGACCGGTGAATGTCGCGCGAAGTGTCCGTCGTCTCCAGCGAGTCACAATGCACCGATAGTGGATGTTCGTCAAAGTCGACGGAGAAGCGATTGCTTTGACCGGACAACAAAACACACAGTTCCGTCGGATGTGCGCCATGCTCCGACCAGCACAAGTCAAGTGCGAGAGATCCGTCGCTGTTGCCACTGCCAGCCTGCTCCTGCTTCTGTCAAGACATTCAGGCGCCGATCGGCCAATGGTCGAAACATTCTAATGATTGGTGATGATGACGACGGGAAGATCGCCGAGTGTTGCCATGGTGACAATTGCGTTCGTTGACGTAGACGTGAACAACCACAATGACGCGGTCTCTAATCGCGTGATCTGCTGGCGAAAGTGAACAATGCAATCACATGGATTCTGAACTGCCGTCTGTCTGCTAAGTTAATAAAATATTTCTACTCCAATCACCTTGAATAGATTTGTTGGTGTTATTTTGCATTTAGATAAATTCTGTCACATTATTACATATTTCGTAATTTAATCGGTAGTATGTACACAAACTTGTAATTATGTACGGCGTAGACTTATAAGTTCACACAAATAGACAATAATATATATTACCCCTTCATTTATATACCTTCTATAGTAGTTTGATAATTTTCGAGGTAATTACATTTCTAGGCATTGACAAATTGTGGCATCGAAGGATATTCAGTTGCTATGCAACAATGTATTGAACGAATTGTGTGATACAGCGCTTTTTGTTGTACTGTCTGACACTTGCAGAATCTGGTCCTAGCAACCTACATACGACCTTATGATATTCTTTCGGAACAAAACGGGCACTAATACCCCGTTTACACGTTTCAAGCCAATGTGGCTACTCTCCGGCAAATATGAAGGAAAATCTAATACAAATAAAAAGTATACACGCACGCACGCACGCACGCACGCACGCACGCACGCACGCACGCACGCACGCACGCACGCACGCACACACACACACACACACACACACACACACACACACACACACACATACGTTCTCTATCAATTATCTGAAATTCGTTCTATATTTTGTTCTTGACCTCCATTCTTCTCCCACCTTTTAAGGCCTCTCTTAATACAGTTCCCCCCCCCTTCCACACGACCGGCCCATTTGAACGTCACCAATGTCTTCTGAAAACGTTCATTCACTCCAACCTCCATTCTCGGTGTTTCCATTCTTTTATCAGCTCTCTTCACTCCCTCGATTCTTCAGACCCAGTTATGTTCGTAAACCTGCGCCGTCTCCTCTTGTTTCTCTGTTAGCAGGGGCGTCGATCCGGTTTTAAAAGTGGGGGACGGGGATATATACGCGTGTGTGTGTGTGTGTGTGTGTGTGTGTGTGTGTGTGTGTGTGTGTGTGTGTGCGTGCGTGCGTGCGTGTGTGCGTGCGTATATATATATATATATATATATATATATATATATATATATATATATATATATATATATATATATATATGACATGAAATACATAAAAATGATTTTAGTCAATATAAAACATAATTTATTACTGGTCTGGTGCTAATTCTAAAATAAACAAAGGCCTTCGTGGTATGCTACTTGAAAATGCTATGTTGGCTACATGCATTTGAATATGAGCCATGGCCCTATCACTGAACATTTGGAGGGTAGACTTTGGACTCATAACTGCTTGCCTGATTCATAGAGTGATAAGATGCATAGGTTACAGGGGTGCCTGTGTAGGACTTCCCAATACCACCTTTTGGCGAAGAAATTTGTCATCACTTAAATGGGATCAAATTACACAAAGTGCAGGAATCCGCTGGTTCAGCCGTAGGCGATAAGCACCCATCAGGCTGCAATACAAGAGGAAGGGGTGACAGAGCAAAAAAACATGCATGATGTGCTTGATGGCTAGTGCCTATTGATATATCAACAAGGGTGCAAATTGATAGAGCCCGGTATGATGAATATTGACTGGACTAAGATCAAGTTGCGCGCTGCGGCCAACCACGCAGTTTATCTGGTGATTTTCCACTGGGTAGTGGGAAGTTTATGTCTGAGTATATTAATTTTACTACTACACTTTTTATGAGAGGGAGTGATCAGTCTCGATATATTCCTGTAAATTTGTTTTTCTGAACTGAAAAGGTGGGGGACATTTCCTATGCTGTCCCCCTCAGACTGAAAGGTGGGGGAATTTTAATGCTCCTGCATTCACCAGGTGGCGTTGCTTCACTTAAAACTAGTCATACGCTAGATGGCACTGCATGTCCACTGCCCTACTTCCTGGTTCCTGTCGAAGTTGAGTGTTACAGTGGGCTCGTAACTTTCAAGTTACAGTAGACATGGGTAAGTATTACGATCCAATGTTCTTGTCATATTATCCGGTGTGAAGTTAAGTGTTTTCAAACAAAGTTTATTCGTTGCGAGAACCAGCACATAATGATATAAATCGAATAGACAGTCATGCCCTTCAGGCTTCATCAATCATTCATTAGATTCGTTTTATTTGACATTGTCAGACACGTAAGTCACGTATGCACTAGGCCTTGGTGTAATCGGCCGCCACTAGGGGCGTGGTTCCAGTATATTGGTGTTATGGCAAGCGCAGACATAAGCTAATTACATCGATAATTTAAATACGCGTATAAATTATTGATTTGTAAAATATAAAATGAACCGCTTTACATCGGTTAATGCAAGTCAGTTTTATACTTTAAGTAAATAAATAGAGGACGAGTTCTGCTTGTCGAAACTGGTACTTTCTATGGCATTGTTTGGGACCTGCAAACATTAAATATCTTCATGCAGTAAAAAGGTATGGCAATTTTTACTTTCAGAAAATGATACAAAATGTGTCACCAATGCACAGCCGGCTGTGTAGCATACGTTCACACCGGGTCTGGATTTTATATCCAATATTACCTATATCATTTGGTCTATTTTCAGGATTATTTGTCGGATTTGTTTTATATTTAACTGTCTTCAGGGCCCAGTAAAGTGTTCTGCACCCATGATGGAAGATAATGTACTCTTACCATAATTTATGAAATTTAATTTGTGAAACTTTTCAGCAACGTATTTTATGTAAGTATTTATACAAGTTAACTGACTCAATACAAATACATTTTTTGCGACAGACTTCAATAATTTTAACATATGCTTTATTAGCAGTATGACATATAGTACATATTTCTATAACAGATCTGTTTGTCAACCTTGACATGTCTCTTGGCAATGTTCCTCTGTAAATACATTTAAAATGTCCCAGTTACTATAAGTAGCGTATTGATTAGCTTAGGAAATCACTTAGTGATAGGATGCTCAAATAAACATATGCATTTGAAATACTAGCCTCATTAGAAAGATTACCCATTTAGATATTTCTTGACATTTAAATAGCTTTTTGAAATAGTATCGTGTTTAAAGATGCAATTAAATTAGATATTAGATTACTCCAAGATGGCCGTCATTGCATCAGAGCAAGCCTGAAAAATGGGCTGTAAATTCAAAACGACTTGGCTACAATGCACTACATGCGATTTGTATGAATTGTTCAGGGTCTTCTTACTAAATACTCATCTAACTACTAGCATAACTTCAGAAAACTTCCTCAACGTGCTACGAAGATATAATTATCCCAACATATCAAATATTCACTCATCAAAATTAAATAGTTCACCTAAAATTTTACAATTCACACGGTGGCATTCTCTGTCATCTTGGGTCTCAGAAAAGTGTGGTTTCATCGTCATATGATTAATATGAGGCTCTTAAACGGAGTTTCCCTGGGCCTCCCTTCATGAACAGAAAATCCCAGTGGACACAAATTGCAACCGATCAGCCGACGCGCCCCTAGCGGATTTGCAGGTCCATAGCATTGTTGTGAGTAAACTTTTCGCCATATGGTATTAAACACATATCGGAACGTTGGAAAGGTCTATATATAGTCTGTAAACATGGGAAAGTTACTGAACCGTGACGACAATAAGCGGTCTACAACAATATGCTGCTTCAAGATCAAATCAGACGCTGTTAATAAGAAGTAAAATTCACAAGTGTTTTAACAGTCACACTGCTGATAGGAGCCTTGACTGTCCTCTCTTTATTGAGTTTCAGCCAGCGTTCGTTATATAAAATGTGTCTTAATGTCATTTTTATTAGATCGTGCTCTTGCGTGGGGGCGCTCCTTTGTGTGCGTTGCGTGCGTGCGTACGTGCGTGCGTGCGTGTGCGCGGTCTGTGTCTGGGTGTGTTTGTGTACGTGACGCACATATATTTCTTGTTCACAACGTGCTTGTTGACTACGTAATTATGTATTTGTAAAGTTCAATCTTCTCCTGCTTTTAAGTTGATGTTTCTGTATTTAGTTGTAAATATATGTGTATGTTTGATTTGTTGTAGCGACTGCGTCCAAGAAAGTCAAACTGTTTGTTGATGCGAGATATCAGAATGAATTCATGAAGAATGTACACAAGCTACACCAGAAGGAGGAATTCACGGATGTGACGCTACAGTCGGGTGATGTCCAAATCCAGTGTCATCGCGTCGTTCTGGCGGTCGGAAGTGATTACTTCAAAGCGATTTTCAGGTGTGGTCTTCAGAGTCTATTGAGTTTCAGCCAGCGTTCGTTATATAAAATGTGTCTTAATGTCATTTTTATTAGATCGTGCTCTTGCGTGGGGGCGCTCCTTTGTGTGCGTGCGTGCGTGCGTACGTGCGTGCGTGCGTGTGCGCGGTCTGTGTCTGGGTGTGTTTGTGTACGTGACGCACATATATTTCTTGTTCACAACGTGCTTGTTGACTACGTAATTATGTATTTGTAAAGTTCAATCTTCTCCTGCTTTTAAGTTGATGTTTCTGTATTTAGTTGTAAATATATGTGTATGTTTGATTTGTTGTAGCGACTGCGTCCAAGAAAGTCAAACTGTTTGTTGATGCGAGATATCAGAATGAATTCATGAAGAATGTACACAAGCTACACCAGAAGGAGGAATTCACGGATGTGACGCTACAGTCGGGTGATGTCCAAATCCAGTGTCATCGCGTCGTTCTGGCGGTCGGAAGTGATTACTTCAAAGCGATTTTCAGGTGTGGTCTTCAGAAGAATGCGTCGGACACAGTCGAACTTACAATGGAACCGGAAATATTATCCAGTATTGTTGACTACATGTACACGGGGGACATTGAGCTGACCGTTGACAACGTTGGCAGCTTGGTCAAGGCCTGCGACATTTTACAACTGGATGCACTGAAAGACAGGTGTGAAGATTTCATGATGACACAAGTCGACGTGACCAACTGTTGCAGATTCTACAGCTTGTCTCAGTTGTATCAACTGCACAAAGTGCCGAGGAAAGCCAAAGGACTGATGCTGACTGAGTTCAAAACGCTTGCATTTAGCGACCAGTTCAAAGAGTTGTCTTCCAGCGAATTGATCGACCTAATCAAAGACGACGACGTCAATGTTGATGACGAGGACATTGTTGTCCAGTGCGTGCTGGATTGGGTGCATCATGACGCTGTCCAAAGAAAGTCGTCCTTGAGAGGATCCGGCTTCCTTTCTGTACACCCAAGTACCTGTGTCACATGAAGTCCACATGTGACATGCTGACCCCCAAGTGTGTCGACTACCTACACGAGGCTCTTCGTTTCCAGGCAGACCCTGCGCACCAGCACGAGGTGAGCAGCTGCCGCACACAACCAAGAACACACTTCCACGTGAAGCCCCGTCTCCTCGCGGTTGGCGGGTTGACTTGTTCTCAGGAAAGTCCACTTGTGGAGAACAACCTGTGCCAGTTTTACAACGAAGACACGAGTCGCTGGGAAACTCTGACGAAAATGCCCCCGTCGGTCGGCGTGATGTACAGCGTGTGCTGCGTGGGTAGATCCCTGCTGCTGACCGGCGGCATGAAGGAAGGCGTGGCGCTGAACCAATGCTGGCTGTATGACTTGGCCACAAAGAAATGGGAGGCAATGCCACCACTTATCACTGCTCGGTTCTACCACCGCAGTGTGTCGATGGGGAACAGCGTCTACGTGGTGGGAGGGCGGGGTGATGGAGACAACAACGTGGTGGGAGGGCGGGGTGTTGGAGACAACAACGTGCTGGCGTCAGTTGAATGTCTCAGTTTGAACCGGCGGCAGTGGACGGCCATGCCCGACCTGCCGCAGGCGGTGTACGCGGCTACGGTTGTCACGTACGGCAACAGTGTCTTTGTGTTCGGTGGGGGGATGCGCAGAACGTGGCGTTGAGCTGCACACAGGTGCTAGACACGACCCGGCGTCAGTGGAGCACTCGGTCAGACTCACCGGAAGCGTGCAGCCTCGGTGCAGCCGTCACGTTAAACGACGCCATGTATGTGGTGGGAGGCGGCGACCGCACTTGTCTCCAATACAATCCCGCAACTGACACATGGACACGACTGAGCCAGCCAAGGGGAACTCACTACAATGCGCCGGCCGTCGTGTGGCGCGGGTGCATCCTGGTGTCCGGAGGTGGAGGTCCAAACCCAGAGTCGTCCGCCATCGAACAGTACGACCCTCTCACTGACACGTGGTCTGACTGGAGAAGTGGACTAGACATGAAACTGGAGTGCCATGACATGTTAAATGTTGACCTCTGCGATGTGTGAGAATGCGAACGTTTAACACCACGCACGGACGATGTAGATAACAAACATATCTAATGTGGATTATATCAATCCAGACAACATATCAGTTGTTTCAGTATAACAATAACATGCATGTTACGTATCCCTTGGATATAGACACCACTTCTTCTTCCTTCGATACCTTTGATATCCACCCACTGGACTGTTTGTTGTAACCCCCCCCCCCGAAGAGTTGTATCCCCTATTGTGAGTGTGCTTGTGTTGCTGAATATTCCTATATAGCTCAGTCCGACGTACAACAAGTAGACACCTTCTCTGCATACGATGATACATCACGTTAAAGTGCACTGGTGACAAGGTCGATATTTTTAAACCAAGAAAGTTGATATTGTGTACATAAGACGGATAGGATAGGGTTCTGTTAATATATAGCATTGCAAACTATAACAATACACGTCGATCTATAGTCTTCAGTTAGATTTGTTTACAATGTATCAATGAGTGTGTGTGGATACTAACACACATACTACTGACAATATTCAACACGGCATGCTGCCAACTGTTTTATGATGTTTTATGCAGTGCTCTAGGCACTCAGCACAGTTACGGAGGTGAACTGTGATTTGCATGCACAGTTTAACGATTCTACAAAAAAGCGCACCATTTTGCCCATTTAGTGTAGATACTCGCACAATTAATTGTCTAATATACCAATAAAATTAATTTCAATATTTACGAAATGTCTATCGTCATCGCCACGTTTATCTGTTCCACGCAAATAGGCATTAGAACCGGAGGTTTGGGTTTCGATGTACTGAGCCCCGAATTCTTGGAGTGGTGGACTGTCCCCTCGATGGTAAGAAAAGTACAGCTGATTGGTGCAAATCGAGTCCTGTAGAGAACGTGACGGTTTTTGTGGAGAACTGAACATCACAATTACGGAGGACGTGAACAATTTAAACAATTTGGGAAGGTGCGACAATATGTTCATATATCCACCCAGATCTCCAATAGCATTCGTTTCCACCCGCCACTCAGCCACGATCTTTTGCTTTTCTCTCTCATCCCTGGCTGTTTGACCTTTGTCTTAACATCATCTTGTGTACATACCATTGTCGTCATTTGACCTGTCGGTACCGGAAGTGTATTACCTCTTTGGACAGCGCAATATCTACGCTTTGATAAACATGTAATAGCGTATGTGATCACCTACGTTAATTCGTGAGATTTCGTGCATATTCGTATTCTTAGACACATGCATTGTAACAGTTTTAATCTTTAGACCGTATCAAAAATCCCATTCAACTTGTTTGTTCAACCCAAGTTTGAAATTCACGCATTCAGTGTGTATTACCAGAAACTACAACACAACACACAATAGTATCTTGTAATGCCTTCAACATTTACATTTTCCAAACCCGTTGTGTACATTACATAGGTATCGTGGACATAACAATAGATGATGGAGTCTGACATCAGAAGATGGAGTCTGCCACCAACAAAAGGTGTTTAAATATTACATTTAACTCGTGCACATTTCCAGGCAATGAAGTGGCTACAGTAATGTTTGAAATGTACGCTGTGAAACAAACCATTGCAAGAGACAAGTGACAATTGACAAGTAAGGCGTTGGTGGCTTCCCGCGAATGACCCGTCATATTCAGTGGTCTCAATAACTTGTAACGTCATGGCTTAATTGGCTTTAACATGCCATTATTTCTGTGTGAATTACCACAATAAAGTAAGTTGACTTTAAAAAAATCAATCGAGAATAATTATAAATTGCAGTTGAATAATAACGTTGCCCTATGTATTTAAAAATAATATTTGAAATTATTATTTGAAAAATTCAAATAGTTTAGGAAAATTCTTGAATACTTTTTGAACAGTATTAAAAAAAAGTTTAAAAAAATTAAAACTACTTTAGGAATGTTTTTAATTACAACTATAAATACTTTTAATTCATAAACTACAAATACTTAACAAGTATTAATTTTAAATACTTTCAGGGCACTCGACCAGTTCGTCCACAGGTTGGTTGTACGCATGGCTCAGGAGACGATTTCCCGTGTCCCTCTCCCTCTCCCTGCGCGCTGCTGCGCACGCATGCGCAGCGGTAGTGCGCGCGACTCGGCGGACACGTGACCACACGCCTCCGCCCGTCCGACCGCCCGCCCGCCCGCCCGCCCGCCCGCCCGCCCGCTTGCCCGCCCGCCCGCTTGCCCGCCCGCCTGCTCGCCCGTCCGCTCTCTCTCTCCCCCTCTCTCTCCCCCCCCTCTCTCCCCCATGTCCGTCTCTGGCTTCACGGCAATGCTACTATATTCCATTCGGTCGATGTAAGTGTAAAAAAGTGTGTATAATGGAAGCTTAGGACTACAGCTAGAGAGCGGTAGTTGACAAGTGGTACGCACTCAGAACACTAATACTCTGAAATGCAAATATGTCAACTGAAGTAGCAGAATCTGTGTTTGTCAGCGAATACTTTATTTTCGACAATCATTGACAACACAAGTTTCTTGTGCACATACAGATACATACATATGACTGTCTGGTCTAGTTTCAAGTGTCTGTCGTGACTACAAGAACAACTATCTGTCGTGGACAGCCTGTTCCAGGACCTTATCGTTGTGTAAAAGAGAAGCATAGCTACTAGTGTTGCTACAACTATCCATATTTTTCATCAACATTATAATTCAAACATTTATAAAGTTATACAGGTATAACCTAACAACATCTACAATATGGCCTTATACATTTAATTTAAAAAAATTTAATTTTTTTTAAAGCCAAATTCTTCCGGGTTTTATCTTAAAAAAACTTTAAAGTTTGTACCCGCGGGTTTTTGTTTTTCCCTTTTTTGCATCCTCGCTTTCCTTTTTTTCCGGCTTTTGGAAACCCCCAAAAAATTTTAAATTTTACCAAAAAAAATTTTACCCAACTTTTTGCCCCGGGGGGGGGGGTTTTTTTTTTTTTTTTTTTTACGGGGTGTACGGTGGCGGTGTTGGAGCCTTCG
Source organism: Ridgeia piscesae (assembly GCA_025642075.2). Lineage (NCBI taxonomy): Eukaryota > Metazoa > Annelida > Polychaeta > Sabellida > Siboglinidae > Ridgeia > Ridgeia piscesae. The sequence continues at coordinate 31,802 of JAODUO010000133.1, forward strand.
AATGCACGACGCCGTCCTGACACATACTGAAAGAGGGATTGTACGCCACACTACCACAACATTTACTGCCGTAGCTTCTGTCATTCAGAACGCCATCGCAACAGAGTTTCTCACGGCTGAAATACATCTCAGTACCGCAACATTCGTCAGCAAGAAAGCCTTTCTTGTGCAGCACTCCGCCGCAGCAAATGTGAGAATTCTTGTCGTACGCATCACAGCTGAACTCCTGCACCACGCCGTTGTGACAAATGCGAGATTTGCTGTCATACGCCATAGTACCACAGCACTGAGTGGATCGGTGTTTCGAATGCAGGACCCCTGCTACAGCAAATACCGGAGAAGTCGCTGTACGCCTCAGCGCCGCAACACTTGTTGGCTATACCTTTCCTTTGCAGGACGCCGTCACAGCAAATTTGAACGTTGATATCGTACGTTTTTGTACCACATCTTTTGATGGCGGTGTTCTTCGGACGCACAACGCCGTTCTGACATACATCGAGATACGTACTGTACGCTTTAGAACCACAACAACGAGTGAATGTGTTCTTTGCGTGCAGCATGCCGTCGCAGCAAATATTCGACGAGGCGGAGAACGCCTTAGAACCACAGCACTTGGTAAATGGACCTGCGTCTTTTGCGTGCAGAACGCCATTGCAGCAAATATGTGACCAGATGGAATACTCGATAGAACCACAGCACTTGGTTTGGTTGTTCACCGCGTCAGTACCACAGCTGGTCTTCGGTTGTACAATGTCGTTCTGGCATATATGGGAATTCGTGTTGTACGCCTTGGTTCCACAACATTTAGTGAAAGGGCCGTTTGAATGAAGAACGCCGTTGCAGCAAATACCGAAGTATTTGCTATACGCTTTAGTGCCGCAGCATTTATCGTTTACAACTTTCCCTTGCAGAACGCCGTTGCAGCAGAGATGAAAATTACTGTTGTACGGTTTAGTGCCACATAATTCGTTGCTGGGATTGTTGGTCTGGTCATGACCTGCAGAAAAACAAAACAAACGAATCATCAACATTAGCTAACGTCAACATCACTTAACGCATATCTCAATAACATAATTGCCTCTGTCGGGACGAAGAACACATACGAGTGAGGGTTCGTTTGATATTCACAATAACGACAACTTAAACAAATGCACACACGTTCGTTTTCGATTATTCGTCTGAAAGTATACTTGCGTACGTGTCGTCAGTGCCGAAGTTAAGGCATTTCACAGAAAGGACACAGCAAGACGCCCACCCCTACCCACCCCGCCCCACCACCCACCAATTTGTCTGGCGATATAGAACTGTGCAATTCGTCATATGCAAAACGAATATATAATAGGGCACAATGTTTTTGTTTTCTCACAAGAAGTAAATCGAATACAATACAAGAAAATACATACTAGTTAAATAGGAGCTAATCAAACGAAACGCTGCTGGAGTCCAGCACCGAAGTTTGACATTTAGACAAATATAATGTAAATGGTACGTTAATATGTTTGTGGAATAGTTGTTCAAGCGATTCATCACTCCCCTTTACTGTTTTCTAGTAATCAGCATGTAAAGCATGTAACGAAGTACTCTTTTAAGTACTTTTATTTGTAAAGGGTTGGTTTTGTCCAAAGAAGTAACAATACGTTATACTCTGATACTTATTTTCGTTATAATATTTCCGTATCTAGTCGCCAAGGGGATCATGGCGCCATGCCAAAATCTATTAATAAAATGTAATCACAGCGATTCACCGGCCAGTTCAAATTCGTATTAGCATGCAGAGTCGTTTTTAGTTCAGTGACATGGTCAGTTCGTGGCTTTTTATTTTTATTGTAAAATAATGTTACACGGTATAAATTATACCTATTATATCGTACTGAGCGTCCAAAAATGTTTTCATGTCCCATTTTTGTTTTTGAAATAGACGTAGTAAGGGGCCGCTTACTCAGTGTACACATCGACCACGAGGCGTTTTTGAAACCGTTGTAGGCATGGCTAAAAGCCCAGAAGGAAATGCATGATCACGTGATGCAGTATCACGTGAACACAAGTTGATTGGTTGCACGTGCTGCTGTGTCGTGTATTTGTTGTCATTCGTAATGGTATGAAGTCAGTTGTTATGTATGAACGCGATTTGTATCGGTGGGTGTTTTTTCTACAGGGGCGTTACATTTGATCTAAAAAAACATGTTATAATATTTGTAGTAATATGTTGTACGCACATCATAAGACCAGACAAGAGACATCCTATTATTAGAAAACCTTTATAGCCAATAACCACTAATTAACTAACTGCCACACCCAGCCAGGTGCACAGCTCCCAGTTGGTAAAGGTCAAAGGGTGGGTGTCACTCGCAGTGATTTGAGTGACAGCATCGGAATTCTTATAAACATCGACGTTTGACATTACGAAGTCAGTTCTGTTTCGTTTAAACATTTATTGGTGGTCAGGACGCTACAATAGTTATAACTTATACTGATTAACATGATTTTGTAATGAAAATAAAAAGCCACGAACTGATCATGTCGCTTTAAGGTTCGCGTACAGCAATGGAGTTATTTTAGTCTTGCATGGTTGTGCCTGCTGCACTGATGAATTAAAAAGTTACTCTTAGAAACAAGAACTTTTGAAAGGTACTTTTACTCTTTAATCAAGTATATTTTAATGTAATTTCACGTTGTTTTTGATGTGTATTACTTGTATTAGACTCAACTACATTTACGTAGGTAGTTTTGAGCTATCTTACTTGTATTTGACTCAACTACAAAATCACGGTTGATCGGTCAACACTATCAACATGAAAACAATTAATAAAAAAGTAACTAAGCCTACGCACGTTATAGATTAAAACACGTCGCTCATTGGTCGATCAGTGAGAATGACACAAGGACGCAAATGAACATAAAAAGAGGCGGATGGACTTGAGCGCATATAAGGCGATTGACTTCCAATGTTCCTTTCATAGTGTATTAATAAAAATCTACACGTGTCAACCTACCGAACCGTCGTCTGTAGCAAGCCTCGCTCTCAGAAACCAAGAAGGCGCCGATGGTCATGACAACAACCACGACGACCGCTAGATGGCGACCCCTGCAACATAATATACCATGACAAATTATATATGGATAACAGAACTGCATACTTCCCGTGAATTCCTGGTTTCCTGGTGGAGAAAACTATGAATATTGTAATTAACATATAGTATATCCAATGTCAGCAAGTACAGCGAACGTTAACACGCCTAGAGGAAACATTGACGAAATGAACGGTAATATTTGATTCGACACACCGATCTGCTGTTATTTGTCAAAGGACACGCGAGTAAATTTGTCTGTGAACTAATTCGAAAACTCCTAACAAAGCACCTTCGTGCAACAGTAGTAGAGTATAAGGCACTGATCCAACTACTTACATTGTCATGTCTTGAATTACGTCTGGGAAAATGATGACGTCCACGTCTGTTCAGTTGAACCGCAGCAAAGTCGTTTGGCACTCTTTCGACGTCTGACGTTTATATAGGATCATACCTATGTACACACCTATGTACACACCTATGTACACATCCGGTCGTGTCAACGCAGCGACGCTGTGTCGCGAAAGCCGGACTACAAATAGCGATGTTTATTTTTGATGTGTGACAATATTAGGATGGTAAAGGTCCGGCCAGGTACATCCGTTTATGACATAGTGGCAGCAAACATTGAAACATCGCTATCTTTAGCCAGGCATATGGGATAAATCATGCTACAGTTAAAGATCCTCCTTCATAAAATACTACAATTAATCTTCATAACATGTCATGCCTCAGTTAATCTTGTTGCTTCGTCATATGTTACAGTTAATCTTCCCGCTTCGTAAGAACGAAATATCGTACACTTTATTGATACCAACAGTTACAGTTATCCTAGATTGCTGCCGGTTGGGCCACTGACCTATATGTCGCGTGAGTGGTGCCTGTGTCTACCTGTTCTGTTTGTTATTGGCGCGGTGCACTCATGCACGGTGTTTGGACACGGGAAACAACATTGGCCACGGAATCGACGTTACGTGCTGGAAATTGCCTCAACGCTGATGACTCACTGCAGCGGCTCAGAGACAGTGAAAGGACTGTGTCACGTGTTTCAACAGGTCTCTCCGGCTGTGTCGTCGGTATGTTATGACTCACCACACGCAGAACAACTTCGTCACGTGTACCGTATAAACAGTCGCCGTCCACGTGGACACATGCTCGTTACTCATGCGTCGAAAAACGTTCCTTTATGGAAACTACCTGGTGAGTCAAAGCGTGCGACCCCTTAGACTCGTTTAACCGACTCTCGCTTAGTCTCGTTTAACCGACTCTCGCTTAGTCTCGTTTAACCGACTCTCGCTTAGTCTCGTTTAACAGACTCTCGTTTAGTCTCGTTTAACCGACTCTCGCTTAGTCTCGTTTAACCGACTCTCGCTTAGTCTCGTTTAACCGACTCTCGCTTAGTCTCGTTTAACCGACTCTCGCTTAGTCTCGTTTAACAGACTCTCGCTTAGTCTCGTTTAACCGACTCTCGCTTAGTCTCGTTTAACTGACTCTCGCTTAGTCTCGTTTAACAGACTCTTGCTTAGTCTCGTTTAACAGACTCTCGCTTAGTCTCGTTTAACCGACTCTCGCTTAGTCTCGTTTAACAGACTCTTGTTTAGTCTCGTTTAACAGACTCTCGCTTAGTCTCGTTTGACAGACTCTCGCTTAGTCTCGTTTAACAGACTCTCGTTTAGTCTCGTTTAACCGACTCTCGCTTAGTCTCGTTTAACAGACTCTCGCTTAGTCTCGTTTAACAGACTCTCGCTTTGTCTCGTTTAACCGGCTCTCGCTTTGTCTCGTTTAACAGACTCTCGTTTAGTCAGTTTAACCGACTCTCGCTTAATCTCGTTTAACCGACTCTCGCTTAGTCTCGTTTAACCGACTCTCGCTTTGTCTCGTTTAACCGACTCTCCCTTAGTCTCGTTTAACCGACTCTTGCTTAGTCTCGTTTAACCGACTCTCGCTTTGTCTCGTTTAACCGACTCTCGCTTAGTCTCGATTAACAGACTTTCGCTTAGTCTCGTTTAACAGACTCTCGTTTAGTTTCGTTTAACCGACTCTCGCTTAGTCTCGTTTAACCGACTCTCGCTTGGTCTCGTTTAACCGACTCTCGCTTTGTCTCGTTTAACCGACTCTCGCTTAGTCTCGTTTAACCGACTCTCGTTAGTCTCGTTTAACCGACTCTCGCTTAGTCTCCGTTTAACCGACTCTCGCTTTGTCTCGTTTAACCGACTCTCGCTTGGTCTCGTTTAACCGACTCTCGCTTTGTCTCGTTTAACAGACTCTCGCTTAGTCTCGTTTAACCGACTCTCGCTTAGTCTCGTTTAACCGACTCTCGCTTAGTCTCGTTTAACAGACTCTTGCTTAGTCTCGTTTAACAGACTCTCGCTTAGTCTCGTTTAACCGACTCTCGCTTAGTCTCGTTTAACAGACTCTTGTTTAGTCTCGTTTAACAGACTCTCGCTTAGTCTCGTTTGACAGACTCTCGCTTAGTCTCGTTTAACAGACTCTCGTTTAGTCTCGTTTAACCGACTCTCGCTTAATCTCGTTTAACCGACTCTCGCTTTGTCTCGTTTAACCGACTCTCGCTTGGTCTCGTTTAACCGACTCTCGCTTAGTCTCGTTTAACCGACTCTCGCTTTGTCTCGTTTAACTGACTCTCGCTTTGTCTCGTTTAACCGACTCTCGCTTAGTCTTGTTTAACCGACTCTCGCGTAGTCTCGTTTAACCGACTCTCGCTTAGTCTCATTTAACAGACTCTCGTTTAGTCTCGTTTAACAGACTCTCGCTTAGTCTCGTTTAACCGACTCTCGCATGGTCTCGTTTAACCGACTCTCGCTTTGTCTCGTTTAACCGACTCTCGCGTAGTCTCGTTTAACCGACTCTCGCTTAGTCTCGTTTAACCGACTCTCGCTTAGTCTCGTTTAACCGACTCTCGCGTAGTCTCGTTTAACCGACTCTCGCTTAGTCTCATTTAACCGACTCTCGCTTAGTCTCGTTTAACCGACCCTCGCTTAGTCTTGTTTAACCGACTCTCGCTTCGTCTCATTTAACCGACTCTCGCTTAGTCTCGTTTAACCGACCCTCGCTTAGTCTTGTTTAACCGACTCTCGCTTCGTCTCGTTTAACCAACTCTCGCTTAGTGTCGTTTAACCGAATCTCGCTCGGCTGCGTAACTTCGCCGAAAAAATTGTCTGGTAATCTAGCGGGCGGTTAAATGGTATCCATGTAAACTGCTGCCACCTAGCGTCCCGTCGACGGCCGAATTAGTTTTGTTTACCCGACTGTCGCTCGGCAGCGTGACTTCGCCGAGAAGACGGTCTGGTGACTTTGTCGGGGTTTGAATGTTATCCGTGTGGGGCTAAGCAGTGCTGCCACATCACGGATCTTGGATATTCCTGCCGTAATTCCTGTTTTATAAACATCTGCAAATTTGTATTATTGTTTAATTTTGTGTTAATACAAGTTAAATTTTGTGTCAATATCAGTTTAATTTTGGGAAATTTCTACAATATAGTATTATCTTATAAAAAGGGTATCCTTATATAATTTGTTATTTCAAATTCGGCCTGAGAAACTATCAGCGTCTCTACCCTATTCTGGGGCAAGGCCGCCCTGTCGCTAACATCGGCAGCCCATCAATAAACCAGGCAGAATTGAAGGGCTAAAAGGTGCTGCCACGTCAAGGGGCCTGGTTAACCGAGGCTACTTCCGGAGGCACCCTCGCGCGCCACGGGTCGCTGCGGCGGATGACGTCAGTACCAGCTCCTCGCTCACGTGTCACCAATCCTCTTTGACTTCTGCCGGACCAATGTCCCTATACATGACGCTATCGTAAACACAGCACAATCATCGTTCTTCTTCACGTCATTTTTTTTATCTTGTTCTGTTATTTCGATTCTTGAGCAAATTATTTCTGTCTACGTTCTAGTTCATTTTGTTGCACAAATTACTACCTGGTTTTAGACAGTGGTGGATATGTGTATGAACAGTCTTCACGCATTTTTTGCAGTGTTGTTGAATGCTTCCCATAAAAGTAGATATGGAATTATATTCTTTAAAACCATACATAGTATTGTATTGCCCTCTGTGATAGGAGCGATTTTGCTTTGCATTTTTACAACGAGTGCAGTTAAATGGCGGATTTTTCTTATGATTATTATAACTTTGTGAAATGGTCCCCATGTCACGAGGTACTGTCGATCTGTACCAAACTCGTGATTAGTGTCTATGGTCCTTTGTTGTATTGTACTGGCGGGCGACAAGGTTGGGCCCTGTGCTAACATCATTCGACGTTGCATTGACGGGCAATAAACCGGAGTAGTCCACACGTGTGCAAATATATATATATATATATATATATATATCTATATATATATATATATATATATATATATACATACATATAAATATATATATATATATATATATATATATATATATATATTTACATATATCAACACAAGCACAATATCACACAAGCACACAATACACACATTATATCGCGCAATGCGCTGCGCGCGCTTGCGCGTGCGCTTGCGCGGCCTTGCGCGTGCGCTTGCGCGTGCTGCTGGCTGCGGCGGCTGCGCGTGCGCGCGCGTGCGCTTGCGGTGCTGGCGGCGTGTCACAGAAATGGGGTTTATGTATAATATTATATATATATATATATATATATATATATATATATATATATATATATATATATATATATATATATATATATATATATATATATATATATATATTTTATATATATATATATATATATATATATATATATATATATATATATATATATATATATTAATAAATTATGCACTAATTCACTAGGCGGAACTCAAACCCCATTTTCAAGTGACACGCACGCGCAGCCACGCGCACGCGAACCAACGCGCAAGCGCACGCGCAGCGCACGCGCAGCGCACGCGCACGCGCACGCGCACGCGCACGCGCACGCGCACGCGCACGCGCAGCGCACGCGCAGCGCACGCGCACGCGCACGCGCACGCGCACGCGCACGCGCACGCGCACGCGCACGCGCACGCGCACGCGCACGCGCACGCGCACGCGCACGCGCACGGCACGTAATAATTTAATGCTTTCTAAAATATTAAGATAATGACATAAATAGCCGTTATTGTATATCAAAACATCCTAAATGTTACATAATAAAAAATTACTAATTAGAAATATTAATTAAATAAATTTATTAACTGCATTATCAGGTCAAAAACAAATAAACGTCGTAAGTACTTCGTTCATTCGAAGTTGTTCCAATTTCCTTTGCTCTATAAATGAGAACCTGGCTATAGACAGTGATGAATATGTGTGTTCGAATCACAGAGTTAGATCATTAATCTTCCCCTATTCTACCAGTGTGTTCTATTTATATCTATGGTTCGAATATTCTTCGCAGCGTGGCTGAATGCTTCCCAGTGACGTCGAGATAGTGTTCGATTGAACATGTTTGCCAGGGAGTAAAGTGTAAAGTGCTTTGAGCGTACCGCAGAAATGGACAATATGATACTTATCATTTTTATAATAGTAAAGGTAATAATCATAATAAATAGTACATATATAATAAAAATAAAATAGTATAAAGTCAACATCGTCAAATGTTTAAACTTCATTTCCTCGTTGAAGCATGTATCAGCAACAATAATAATATTGTCCAAGAAATGTCCAGGAAATTCACATTTTAAAGAGGTGGTCGTTTTGAATGTGTCGAACATTGCAGCAGCCGTATTATTTCTGGGAGTGTAGTAGAACAATCTCCGAGTTGACCTGACGTCGCATCAGTGCAAGCCGATCAAGTGATGACCTGTCAAGCTTGACTGACCGTTCGCTGGACCGGCATGCCGCTAGTCACGCATGCGTCCGAAGGTCAACGTGACTCGCTGACACGTGAGGCACGCGTTGGGCTGGACGTCAAACGTCGCCGATGACGTCATTCCCAAGTGCGCAGTTCACCGACAGATACCGACGTTCTGGTTAATACATCTCAGTTATTCTCATCGTTTAAGATAACGAACATGGCACGCAAGAAATCGAGCGTATGTCCACGTTTCGTGGTTTATATTCGGAACAGTCACTCAGTTTCGTCATCATCGACCCCGAGCGCTCGACAACTTGGCATTCCGGCACTGATAGTGATTTATGGTGAAACTGGAATGTAACATTTCGAAGAACACTTGTTGGCGGTACGTTTGAAACATCCTCAGAATTTGTCATTTTACATACTTTCGAAGTTAACAGCAATACTGTTAGTATTACGAAACGTAAATATTGGACAGTAACACAGTTCCAGTCTGTAGTTACATTCCCTATTTGGCACTTGCACACAGACGTACAGTGGTTGCAATATGCACGGAAAAGAATTGCAAGCACGATATGCATTGTTTGTATTGTCTGCACGGATCGGTGGCTTTACACGTACGAAGACGTATTTGTGGCAATGCATGCATGAGGTGACGTCACTTTGATGGTTCCCACCGACACCACCAGGGTATTGACAAAGCTTCCAACGATTTAAATAAGTAGAATAGTATTACTCGGAAGGTTTGAGTGCAGAAATGGCTTGTCACCGACATGTAAAGAATCTCCACCCGTATTGCCTGGCCTCAGGCTCTGAGGCGGTTAGAACATTTCGTTTTGTACACGCGGAGACGCTGCTTTGTTAACGGCGCACTAAGTGCCACTCTTTAGATAGCATGAATTCTACACGTCGGCTCACGTCACAAATCTCCGTTGGTTGACTGTAGAGGCGACGGCCCGGCCAACTGACCTCATTGCCTCGCTGCCTGAGTACTTAAAGCCCTTAAATTGCGCAAAAAACAACGATAAGGAGACGTAGACCTTAGAATGAGCTTTAGAGGTCACGGTCGGCTCACGTTAGCAGTATGTGACCCTCATGCTGTGAGTATGATCAGTTGCGGGTAGTTCACTATTTACATTATCGTATTTATTGTCACCGTCGTGTCCATGTCGATGAGATTCAGCACGTTAGCGGCTTAAATGCTATTTTAGTACGAGGTCATCCGGTCATATATGTATACACATACACACATATATATACATATTATATATATATATATATATATATATATATATATATATATATATATATATATATAATATGTATATAATATGTATATAATAGTATATGTATATATAGTGTGTATGTGTATACATATATGACCGGATGACCTCGTACTAAAATAGCATTTAAGCCGTAACTGTGAATCTATCGACATGGAACGACGGTGACAATAAATACGATAATGACAAGATATTATGTTGTGAATAAATTTCGGATAGAACTCTATTATATATATATATATATATATATATATATATATATATATATATATATATATATATATATAAGTAGGTCGTATCTACGCTCTCTCTCTCTAAATATAATATATATATATATATATATATATAATATATATATATATATATATATATATATATATATATATATATATTATATAAGGTTCGTATCTCGAAATTATATTCACAACATAATATCTTGGTCCGCATGAATCAGGGAATGAACCTTTTTTATTATATTCGTTCAATGTTGTGCTACGGACCAAATGAAATCCGTACAACTTTACGGTACACAATGGTAAGTCGTTTTCAAG
>JAODUO010000133.1:47500-62500 GCA_025642075.2 Ridgeia piscesae
CCCGAATCCTGTGCTGCGGTGGCAATTATTTTTAAGCCTATTGAGACAAGACATGAATTAATTATTGCTCATTTGTTGTCTTCATTACCGAATTCGAATTCCAACCAATTTACTTTGTTGTTACATCAACCTGGACCCGATTTTCCGATTTCCACCCGCTCAGTTGGTTGGTCACGTGGTTTTGATAGAGCAAGATAAAATTACACCACATCGCAAATTCCTTTGAATATTCCGATTTTAAGAATGGCTTGAATTAATACTTAAAAACAGTTGCACAAAAACAATTAATTACTTTGCTTGGCGATGAGGAAATATTTTCACTACATTTATTTAAAACGACACGAGACAAATATCGACTGGAAGATGTTCGATTAGCTCGTTTTATTGCCCGGTTAGCAGGTGCTAGCGACGAGCGTCCTGGTGATACAAGAAGTGGTCGCTCCACGTAAGTACTGCCAGTCGGTGGCCACGTTTAAACAACTTATTGTGGCGAGACAGTACTAGGGTTAATCGCTCGCTCAACGTTGCACTGTCAGCGTTCGACCTTCCCGTGAAGTGTGGAGCGGCGAGGTCCTATTCATATCGGTGTCTTATCGCACTCAACCACGAGTTTACCCGCTCGTCTGACCAGCAACGTCGGTGGTCCATCGAAAACCATGCCGAGATGTTTTACTGTAGAAACGTTAAAACTGTTGCCTCGAGTAGTTTCGCCCATCACGAAACCGGTTCTTCGACGAGCAAATAATTATTTAAAGGGTTTGCCATAATTTTTATTTCTAAAGTTTTTGTGTTTGAATGGTTTGCCAAACGAATGCAGTGTGTACTATATATAATTAACAGCATAGATTGAACAGTTGTGTCTGAGTTCTATAAAACAGTTGGAATTGTTTTTGAAACTCATCATATTTTATATTGTCATTTTGCAGGTAGTGATTGTTCAGCTACAACGGCAAATTTCAATCTTCGTTTTGCTGGTAATTATTAAACGCTGTCTGAAAATAATCGTGCACGTTCCGCTCGTCTGTGACTGACATATCAGTCCGCACTGATAACACATCAGTCCGCACTGATAACACATCCCCGCCGACATCATAAAGCGACATCACAACTCTAAAAACAACGCAGGCCCCGTCTGGTAAATGTAATCAAACCATTTCTCTCGGGTCTCCCAGACGGCTTCCGTGAAACGTTGGCAAGGCAAGAGGGCGTGGGTAATTAGACGATGTTATATTGGCCATCAAATCATACCGATGCCCTGTCTTATCTATAACGATATAGCCGGCAGACAGCTTTAACAATCGCTCGACTGTAACGCACCAGGCGGCGACACGAGCTACGTGCGGAATCACACGGCGTTGTCTGCGCCACTTGCCGTCTGAGGGCGCGCGCCACAGCGCAATGTGGTCTTAGGCGATGATAACAGCGGTAAACCGTAACAGCGATTGTAAATCGCACATAGTCGTGCGCTCGTAATCGCTTTTGTTGTAGAGTTACAGTTAAGATTAGACCGCTGTCACGTTTTCTAAACAGCAACACGCTGTTTCTGTGGGCTTTTGCCTAAGAAATTCAGTCAACAAATCGCATGCGAAAGCCGTAGGCTCTAAATTGATAACATGATTACTGGTACTGATTTAATTTGTGTCGGCTTGTAAATTTTGTCGGAGGTCTTATAGCGAGGGGTGCATGTTTGGTTTGATACTCAAACCTTTAAGGATTTCGGTACTTTTGTAATCGAACAAAATTAGCGTTCTGGTAATACCTGTGATCTTGAATACACTCACAGTGACCGGGACTTTGTAACATGCGCAATATAGCACATGCGGTTCTAGTTTAAAGCAAACACGCAGCTACATTTACTACCCTCTTACTTTGGATTGACAAAAGGTACACCTTTTTATTGGGGTGGACGAAATGAAATTGCTAATACTGTAAGCCTTGCGTTCATAGTAACGCTAACGTAAACTAATTGTCTTCGTTAATTTGACGTTTCCCGTTCACCAAATGATCGAGCGACCGACGGTAGACTCTATATCATATACGCAGAGCAAACTTGCCAAATGTTTAAAAGTGGGAAGTTTTCCGCAGAAGATGTGTACAAAACCATCCATTCAACAAGCTTTTCTAGTGGCACCCGTCTTGTGGTCTGGAAACCAAGCTCAATCAGTAATTAAATAAAAACCATAAAATGGACATTCAGGCTGCCGCCGCTGCCGAGTTTTCTGACCACATCACACGCTTGCGGGTCAACGTTCACGAGGAGACGTCATAAATGTCGGGTCTTGAGGTTTCAGGGGAATGTTTCTAGCTCAGTCAGTGAAGCCACAAATGGATTCGGAGTTTACTGAATCGTCTACATTGTCATAAGCCCCACATTTCTCTGTAACCCGTTTTCGCTTCGTAATGGTGACTATAATGGAAAACTCTCAACACAGACGCACAACTAGGACACTTCCGGCAGTGTATCACGGAATGATGTCCTCAGCGACACGGCGGTGGCTTGATGCGTCTTGAAAGCGGTTTTTTAAATTAACAACTGACTTCAGATGCTGTTACATCATCGTCTGGATGAATTTCAGTCGCTTCTGTACTCGTGTCGTGCTCTTACTAGTCCTTTGCAAAGGCGAGCACAGAATAAAAGTGATCCTATACGATTGCTGAGACGAACTGCAAACAATCTACCACGGCTTCGCAATCCTGACGATACTGCTACGTTTAACTGCTGGCTTTGTTCAACTTGCTTTGTTCAACTTGCTTTGTTCAACTTGCTTTGTTCAACTTGCTTTGTTCAACTTGCTTTGTTCAACTTCATTAGGGCAGAATATACCACAAATTAAGTGCTTTGACGAGAAATTTATTAAACCATAATCATGCGCACTAGTTTGATTTCCACATCTTGTTAGTGAGTAGAGTCAACATAGAATAGGTCTGAATGATCTGTTTAAGCGTGGCATTAAACTTACAGTTGACAACACCGAAAGCCAATAACCAGATAGGGCCTACGGACGCGTGCTGAAATCCCAACTTGAAATGCTGTCATTGTTTTGTGCCTCTTTTAAAACGAAAACCAAGTATTTTCTGTTTTTATTTGTGCACGCAAAGAAAAGAAGATTGATGTGCTTAGATCTATAGTATAAAGCCAATGTGGGCATTGCTTGCCAAGGTCAATATCAACCGTTGTCGACGAGATTCCGAGAATCTGCGGCTGTCAAGAACATAACCATGTCCAGACACGCCTGCTTCGTATCGTCTCAACCAACCTACGAGGCGATAAGAAGCTTGTTTGATATTATACATAATCGGTAATTTAGCATATGACGCGATAAACAATGCCCTTGACACCATCAGCCGGAATGCCAGAAGGCAGCGGGTAACCACGTTTCTTTTGATTATGCACAATATTGAGTGGTCGAAAGATAGTTTTGCTAATAGAGAATGCTTAGCAACAAATCGTCACTAAACTAGTGTAAAGCGTGTATTAAAGTGCCACGTTAAATAGCCATTTTAATTATATAGCTGGATTATATATTTCGTTGTAAAGACACCACGACAAATGCCAAACATGCCGCTGAAAGTCCTCCGAAGTTTGGTCCTTCCGAACGAAAAGTGAAACTTTTTCTAAGCAACTGCTTTTCCAACTGGCGTGTTTTGTAAGTACCCTTTAGGTGTAAGGAATAATGGGTAGGGTGATAACCACACACCCGCGCACAATTCTTACCGAAAACAACAAAAGACTGAACAGTTGAAGTCTAAACACTAATCGCATTAGGACTGTAGATACTAGACGGGTTGTAGCTGTACAACCAGAAATATTAACCATAATGCATACATTGCCATTAAAGAAACGTACAATTAAACATCGACGCGTTCACCCTCATCCAAATTGGTTTGAACTGTTTTACATAAAATAAATCATGTTTATTTCGCACTTGTTATGCGATTTGCACCCAATCTTTTCTTTTCAACAATCAGCCTATTTTATAAAGTTGGCGCCAATAACAAAACAAAAACATACATTCAACGGTAACATATGGACATTGCTTGTCTGAAATCAAACACATAATATACAATCGGAGTAATGCCAGTGAACCTTTCTACTTACTATTTATAATTAATTTTTATATCTATGATATATTTCTTGCTGTATAACGTGCTTTGATTGTTAGTACAACTGTTGTATGGGCAGAAATACGTATGCACAAGTGTGTCTGAAATAAAGCATTGAATTGAATACATGATTAAATTAAATTGAATTGAATATATATATATATATATATATATATATATATATATATATATATATATATATATATATATATATAATATATAATACATTAAATAAATAAACAAACAAATAAATGTTATTTGTTTGTTTATTTATTTAAAAAAAATCGACGGTATGAATAATTTCATACAGAAAATCTCACGTAGTTAGTATAGACTTTGACCCGTTATAGACGGTCTTGGCGGAGACATCGATAACAACTTTCCGATTCCGCTAGGTCGGGAGCATTCTCGATTGGCCTACGTTGTTCTGGGGTAAACCGCGATACGCCAACTCCTACGGCAGCCCGCTGTTCTTCCCTTTAAACCACGACGAAGTAGCGATAAATATGTATGTTTATATTTGGATATTTTTCCGAGAAAATTGTGGTTAGACCTATATAACGTACATAAATAAATCCAAATGTGCGCGATATACGGTGTGTCAGTTTTAATTTGCTAGGCAAGTATATTATACCAGTAGCGAAGTTGACATGTGACAGAAAATCCGGTATCAAAGGAGTGTCCTGTCTGTCACAATTTGTGTAAAATACTGTTTAAATATTGTCAAGGTTTACATAACTGTAAGCTTGCGCGTCTAGTCTGTGCATTATTTACGTTCACACGCGCGCACACACACACGCACGCGCGCGCACACACATACGCACACACACACACACACACACACACATATATATATATATATATATATAATAATATACACACACACACACAAACACACATATACACACATACACCCGCGCACACACACATACGCACGCACGCACGCACACACACACACACACACACACAAAACACACACACACACACACACACACACACACACACACACACACACACAACACACACACACACACACACACACACACACACACACACACACACACACACACACACACACACACACACACACACACACACACACACACACACACACACACACACACACACACACACACACACACACACACACACACACACACACACACACACACACACACACACACACACACCGATAGTCAAATATTGCGTATTGGATAAAAAGGATCGATCCAGGACATTCCTCGCGATGAATCGACAGGGTTATTAATAGATGCGACGGACACTGCAATGCTAAGTCCTGACGGGGTGTTTTAACGGGTCAACAAGCAAAACATCCGAACGAAATAATAGCATGTTGGTGGCTTATAAAATACGGCGAACGATGCAAATAGTGTTCGAATGAAGCTCACGTCTAGGAGACGTCATTGTATGTTCTAGCCGGGTTTACACGAACGATTAACTGTCCGATTTTATCGCCAGACGAACGAACAATTGTAACAGCGTATTGGTACTCATAATAATGTGAGATTGTACATCACGTGGGTTTTAACTCTCGCGTGGTTACTGTCAACTCAACCTGGCGACGAGACCAAAGAGTGTAGCTTACCATGTGGATCTTCGCCGTGAGGTACCCCGTACACTGTGCCTCCTGGACCGAGGGCAAGATTGAACCCTGTCTTTGATGTGCACAGCACAGCGCCCCCCGTGAACTGTGACATCAACTGTTCGTGTGACTGGACGTAACGTCTGCGTCTCAGTCTAGCGCTTGATTTCGCGCCCTTTTCTGTCGTCGTCGTCGTCGTCGTCGTCGTCGTCGTCGTCGTCGTTGTCGTCTGCGTCTTCGCGAAGTCGCCGAGAAGCTCCAGAAGTGGCCGTGCGCCCAGTTCGGGCGACATACACAACAGTAGAAGCGTCTGCAGCGCGACAGTGGCGACACTCGTGGTCGCTGTGTGCATAAATGTGACGGTCGATGCCCGAGAGATGAAAGTAGTAGTAGTTGTTGTCGCGGACGTCGTTGTCGTAACCGGATTGTGTCGCGTTTGCCCTCCGCGCGCTCGCAGCCCGGGTTTTATTCGGCTCGGAACAGTGACCCGTCGCGTAGCAGACGACATTTGTCGTACACATTGGAGACGAACTCAGTCGACCTGGGAGACGATTTCTCGGCGGAGATCTCTCCCTGTTCACCCCCGTGTCCCAACAATTGTTCTCAGCCAGATGGTAGTGAGCTTTTTAGCGCCGAAACCTGCCAATCGGCAATTCGCGTCCAGGTAGCAGTGCGTCAAGCCCGGGCGGTGGGCGTGGCTTGTGTTGCCAAATATGGCTCGGCTTACTACGTCGACGTACGCGTACTATGGCGGGAAAGAGCGCGAGCGTGTAGCGAGTCACGGGACATGTGGATGGTGTTACGCCCGTATCGTAGTTTGGGTGGTCTCCGCTCACTCACACTTTCCTGGAAGCGTCTCCATCCCCGACAAACCAGTCGGCGGCGGTTTTAGTCAGCGTCGTCCCAAGTGTCCTCGAATTCTCGCGTCGGCTGCCGGTGTGAGGATCACGCTACACGCTCGCACCTTCACCCCGCCGTGTCCGTGCTAATTCCGGTCGACGGCAGGTACATGGTCCGGCGTCGAGCCAACCTCCATTTACATTTGTAGAATATAAATCATCGGGGACAGTGAATGGGCTTTCATGCCTACCATTCATGCTCGCACGCATGCACGCACACACGGGCGCACGCACGCAAGCACGCGCGCATACGTTAACATGGACGCACACATGCACGCGCACGCACGCACGCACGCATACGCTAACACGGACGCACGCGCGCACGCACACACGCACGCACGCACGCACTCGTTGGACGGGAAGGATGATGTTCAAGGAAATTAATGTTCGCGGCGACTTTCCAAAGAGAAAACGCCATGGGTACTGGATGGTCCATAACGCTCTGCAACGTGTTAAGTCTAATTTCTAAGGCGCACGTGCTCATTAACACCCGTAGTGTGCGGTCAGTGTGTTAGGGTGAGGTGGGACAAAGGAGTCTGGATGGGGTAAGATGCTCCCTTGTGTTTCCAAGACTACACGTGCTTCATGCTAGTCTCTAGTGGACAACGGCAGCGCTACTGCTAAATGACTCCTCTGTCCGAAAAAACACAATTGTGAAATTGCGCTTATGGTTTTTGTAGTTTCATAGAACGCAGTTCCGTTCATTTTTTTAAAAATCCGCACCGGATTTGAAGAATAAGATCCACTGTCAATGACCCGGCGACGACATTAGGAAGGATCATCCTCTGATCCGGCAGATCAGACGCCGGATCATCGACAACTTTTCCGAACGTCGGATCATGCGTATCCTTGCGTCCGATCACATGATCATCTCCAGCATGTGTACCTACCGCCTGACCACCGTCACTTTGCCGGCGAGACCCTAGTTGAAAATGACCCCATGTCTTACCTCAAACATGGGGCAAGACGCCACCTTGGGGCAATATACCCCTGTGAGATTTGGACCGGGGATGTACATGTTACACAAACGTTTTAGAAGCGTGTCAAAACATAGCTGATTTATATCAATAGATTTATATTTTTGTGGCACACTGTTGCTATTCAAAAGACGGGGTCGCAACAACAACATAAACCGTCTGTATAGTTTCACAATCACAGCCGTGTAAACTAGTTTCGTTTTTCAAACGGTTCCATTTTCCCCGCCGTGTCAACTCGGCCCGCCTTCATTCACCAAGGCGGTCCGTTTATAATCCGACACACGTCTGAGACGAACTTCGCCCTAATTCAAAGGTCCGTTGGCCGTCCCGACAGGACAAACAACGTCCCAATTCATAGGTCCGTTGGTCGTCCCGACAGGACAAACAACGTCCCAATTCAAAGGTCCGTTGGTCGTCCCGACAGGACAAACAACGTCCCAATTCAAAGGTCCGTTGGTCGTCCCGACAGGACAAACAAGGTCCCAATTCATAGGTCCGTTGGTCGTCCCGACAGGACAAACAACGTCCCAATTCATAGTTCCGTTGGTCTTCCCGACAGGACAAACAACGTCCCAATTCATAGTTCCGTTGGTCGTCCCGACAGGACAAACAACGTCCCAATTCAAAGGTCCGTTGGTCGTCCCGACAGGACAAACAACGTCCCAATTCAAAGGTCCGTTGGCCGTTCCGACAGGACAAACAACGTCCCAATTCAAAGGTCCGTTGGCCGTTCCGACAGGACAAACAACGTCCCAATTCAAAGGTCCGTTGGCCGTTCCGACAGGACAAACAACGTCCCAATTCAAAGGTCCGTGGCCGTTCCGACAGGACAAACAACGTCCCAATTCAAAGGTCCGTTGGCCGTTCCGACAGGACAAACAACGTCCCAATTCAAAGGTCCGTTGGCCGTTCCGACAGGACAAACAACGTCCAAATTCAAAGGTCCGTGGCCGTTCCGACAGGATAAACAACGTCCCAATTCAAAGGTCCGTTGGCCGTTCCGACAGGACAAACAACGTCCCAATTCAAAGGTCCGTGGCCGTTCCGACAGGACAACCAACGTCCCAATTCAAAGGTCCGTTGGCCGTTCCGACAGGACAAACAACGTCCCAATTCAAAGGTCCGTTGGCCGTTCCGACAGGACAAACAACGTCCCAATTCAAAGGTCCGTTGGCCGTTCCGAGAGGACAAACAACGTCCCAATTCAAAGGTCCGTTGGCCGTTCCGACAGCACAAACAACGTCCCAATTCAAAGGTCCGTTGGCCGTCCCGACAGGACACACAACGTCCCAATTCAAAGGTTCGTTGGCCGTCCCGACAGGACAAACAACGTCCCAATTCAAAGGTCCGTTGGCCGTTCCGACAGGACAAACAACGTCCCAATTCAAAGGTCCGTTGGCCGTTCCGACAGGACAAACAACGTCCCAATTCAAAGGTCCGTTGGCCGTTCCGACAGGACAAACAACGTCCCAATTCAAAGGTCCGTTGGCCGTTCCGACAGGACAAACAACGTCCCAATTCAAAGGTCCGTTGGCCGTTCCGACAGGACAAACAACGTCCCAATTCAAAGGTCCGTTGGCCGTTCCGACAGGACAAACAACGTCCCAATTCAAAGGTCCGTTGGCCGTTCCGACAGGACAAACAACGTCCCAATTCAAAGGTCCGTTGGCCGTTCCGACAGGACAAACAACGTCCCAATTCAAAGGTCCGTTGGCCGTTCCGACAGGACAAACAACGTCCCAATTCAAAGGTCCGTTGGCCGTTCCGACAGGACAAACAACGTCCCAATTCAAAGGTCCGTTGGCCGTTCCGACAGGACAAACAACGTCCCAATTCAAAGGTCCGTTGGCCGTTCCGACAGGACAAACAACGTCCCAATTCAAAGGTCCGTTGGCCGTTCCGACAGGACAAACAACGTCCCAATTCAAAGGTCCGTTGGCCGTTCCGACAGGACAAACAACGTCCCAATTCAAAGGTCCGTTGGCCGTCCCGACAGGACAAACAACGTCCCAATTCAAAGGTCCGTTGGCCGTTCCGACAGGACAAACAACGTCCCAATTCAAAGGTCCGTTGGCCGTTCCGACAGGACAAACAACGTCCCAATTCAAAGGTCCGTTGGCCGTTCCGACAGGACAAACAACGTCCCAATTCAAAGGTCCGTTGGCCGTTCCGACAGGACAAACAACGTCCCAATTCAAAGGTCCGTTGGCCGTTCCGACAGGACAAACAACGTCCCAATTCAAAGGTCCGTTGGCCGTTCCGACAGGACAAACAACGTCCCAATTCAAAGGTCCGTTGGCCGTTCCGACAGGACAAACAACGTCCCAATTCAAAGGTCCGTTGGCCGTTCCGACAGGACAAACAACGTCCCAATTCAAAGGTCCGTTGGCCGTTCCGACAGGACAAACAACGTCCCAATTCAAAGGTCCGTTGGCCGTTCCGACAGGACAAACAACGTCCCAATTCAAAGGTCCGTTGGCCGTTCCGACAGGACAAACAACGTCCCAATTCAAAGGTCCGTTGGCCGTTCCGACAGGACAAACAACGTCCCAATTCAAAGGTCCGTTGGCCGTTCCGACAGGACAAACAACGTCCCAATTCAAAGGTCCGTTGGCCGTTCCGACAGGACAAACAACGTCCCAATTCAAAGGTCCGTTGGCCGTTCCGACAGGACAAACAACGTCCCAATTCAAAGGTCCGTTGGCCGTTCCGACAGGACAAACAACGTCCCAATTCAAAGGTCCGTGGCCGTTCCGACAGGACAAACAACGTCCCAATTCAAAGGTCCGTTGGCCGTTCCGACAGGACAAACAACGTCCCAATTCAAAGGTCCGTTGGCCGTTCCCACAGGACAAACAACGTCCAAATTCAAAGGTCCGTGGCCGTTCCGACAGGATAAACAACGTCCCAATTCAAAGGTCCGTTGGCCGTTCCGACAGGACAAACAACGTCCCAATTCAAAGGTCCGTTGGCCGTTCCGACAGGACAAACAACGTCCCAATTCAAAGGTCCGTTGGCCGTTCCGACAGGACAAACAACGTCCCAATTCAAAGGTCCGTTGGCCGTTCCGACAGGACAAACAACGTCCCAATTCAAAGGTCCGTTGGCCGTCCAGACTCGATAAACAACGTCCCAATTAGACGGTCCGTTGGCCGTCCCGACAAGATAAACAACGAGGTTATGTTAACAACATTCGCGATTTGCCGACCGCCAGCTGCCAAGGCGTTGTCCAAGTAATCCTCGCTCTGTTTGTAAACGGTCGTTGTGTGATTCAAGAGTACATCTCGTCTTGCTGTACCTCCGTCAAGTACAGACGTCTAGTATTTATAGAAAGGTCACGATATCCGGTAAACAGTGGCGGTATTATTTACAAGAAAGGTGACGGCTTCGGATTACAAAAGCATATAATTAGTTCAAACAAAGCTGAAATAGTCGCAGCCATAATCAGTCATCGTACGTATATCGTTGAACGTATGAAAAAATTATGTTT
This sequence comes from Ridgeia piscesae, assembly GCA_025642075.2. Classification (NCBI taxonomy): domain Eukaryota; kingdom Metazoa; phylum Annelida; class Polychaeta; order Sabellida; family Siboglinidae; genus Ridgeia; species Ridgeia piscesae. The sequence goes on from JAODUO010000133.1 coordinate 58,574, forward strand.
CCAACAAATAATCGCGGTTATAACCTTGATTGGTGTAGACATGTTGTGTAATCTATCTAGGCACTGTGCTAGTTCGGATAGCCCAAAGACAAAGGTACATTTAAAAAGAATATTTTAAAAGTGTATTTTAAAAGCATATTAAAAATAATCTACGGCTGTTTACATCGCGTATTTAGTTGATAGGCCTAGAGGGTTTAAATATGTCCAGTTTAGGCGTTCAAATGGTCTGAATTGCTCGATCTCAGTGTTAAAGTAAAATACATTTATAAAATTTCTAATTCCTAGTTGCGTAGTAAGAGTCCTATACAATGGGAATTTACAGACCAGTAAATCATTCAACAGAAAATGAATTGTACTTCACCTAAACAGATTAAAATTAAGTGATCTGCCCGTTACTGTCATACATCGTTATCAAATTGTCTATTTTATATCATTGAAAAATTGTGTGTTTTAAACCATCGCGAGATCACACAGATGAAGTATTTTATATCATCTGTAAATCGTTTATTTTGTATAGTTAAGACAGAAGATTACGACAGTGATACGCCTTGCAAAGATGTTATTTTTAAACAACAGTTTAGCCGTTTATTTAATAAAAATGAAATCGGCTCTTTGATGTCCAAATATGCAATATGCATACATACATACATACATACATACATATATATATATATATATATATATATATATATATATATATATATATAATATATATATATATATATATATATATATATATATATATATATATATATAAAATATATATATATACATTTTCGCACAATCACGTACGATAGTTCACCAAATATATTACGATCCATTTGAATGAAGACTTATATTATCGTAAAGAATACTATACTGTAGTTTTAGTTATATTAAACATGTATTATTTAACGCTGAATGAACGACGTAAGGACCGCTTAACTGCAGACTTGTCGCAGCTTAGCATCAGACCCGGTCGTTGCTAACAGGTGAAAACATCGATCGCGTGAACAGTGTGCTCGCGTTTGTCAGGTAGGGTACATTTTAATCAGAAACGATCCGTGCCTGGGAAATCGGTCCTTTAAGACAGGTCTTCGATAACCCCCTTCCATTTTCCTCAAAGTTGACATAGATGTCTATGTATCCATTGGTGAAAGTGATATATAAAGGCGTGTGTCGCCAGCATAATTTTATAAGTGCTGATCTATGTCATGATTAGACTAAGTGATGTTTGTATAAACTGAAAGGTGGAACTCCAAATGGAATATATTTGAGGTACGAACGTGAACCAGATATGATAATTCTTTGGTATATGTCTAAAACATATGAACTTAACCGCAGAAGGGACGTGTCAGAAATCCCAACATGGCTACGTAAGCATTGCAAAAGAATGCCAAGATCAAATGTACGAAACGTAGAAGAAAGATCTAGCAATAAGCGCAATCGATTTGCTTTTGTCCATGTTGCATACCATATCATTACGTATTTTAAGAAGAGCCTTCTCAGATTAACGAAATCGTTTATATGCAGATTGTAGATCATTTGATAAGTGCTGAGGAAAAAAGTGTCATGGAGACAATTTGCTACAACCTTTTCCAATACATTTAGATTCGAAATAAGACGATAGTTCTTTAGCCAAGATTTTGGTTTTGTTGAAAGGATTAACCAGAGTTTGCTTTAAATCATCAGGAACAAACCCATCCTGCATTGACATATTAATGTAACAGGACGACTCAGTTTATCGACGCAACGTGTTAGTAGAATGTTAGGGAAAGGGTGAAGATGACACGATTTATTTGGACACCTTAGAATTATATTATGAACTTCACTGTTAGTTGTAGTTTAGCCTGATCCGATACGATGTTACGGAAGGGGTAAATCACTCACGCTGCTGAAGGAAGAAACAGACGTCATCGGAAGAGGAAACATTTCATATTTATGAAAGTTTAATAACGTCACATCAGGTGTAAGTCACATAAATTACAGAATTAATCATCCGACGTCATCGAAAGAGGAAACATTTCATATTTTGCCAAGTTTGTCTATACTGCATTATACCTACCTTTCGGGCTTAGGGTTTTATGACTTACCTTTAACGGGTTATACACACGCGGTTTGTTTTAGTGGGTGTAATAGTCTAGTTGCTCGTTTAACCTCTAGGCGGCAACTTGATTGCATAACCAACTGTTTCTAATACGCTTACAAACATCGACGATAACATGGGATTTAATCCCAATGATATCTTTATTTGCTAATATATACTGCGCAGATATTTTCCATGCTTATCCGGCCACTGATGGTGCGGTTTTGTTCTGTTGAAAACTAATCGCGCCATACGAATGTATCAAGCTAATGAGAACAGCGCGATAAGTTTGTGATCATGTGGTGCAATATATTCACACCGACGAAGTGTGGTTCAACAAAGATTAGCAGGATTTATGCCGGAGAACAATGGCTATCGGAGATTATCGCGTCGGTAAGACTCAGCAACGAATGGCCGCCTTTGGTTTATGACTTCACGTGTGGTGTGAAAGATTCGGTCTGTCCCAATAAGATGAAATCAGGGGAGACGTTGACCCGAGTGCCTGGAAAGACCCAAAAATCAGACGTTAGCTTACTGCGGCAAGGACTCGTTAAACCGTGTGTAATTCTCTTGTAAAATGCAATTCACTTTTGGAATGTAATTTGGGAAGTGTTTTAAGCTTTGAATCTTGATGATGTGGGCAATCATAACTCAGCTACTGTTGTAAATATAGTCATGTTGTAGGAAAGGTAGTCCGTGCGTTCGTATATGTATGTACGTACGTACGTACGGATGCCCGAACATACACACACGTATACATGCAAGCGCTCCCCCCACACACATTCTCACACAAACTCACACACACACATATACATATACACTCACTCACATACACACGCACATCACACACTCACACACACACACACACACACACACACACACACACACACACACACACACACACACACACACACACACACACACACACACACACACACACACACACACACACACACACACACACACACACACACACACACACACACACACACACACACACACACACACACACACACACACACACACACACACACACACACACACACACACACACACACACACACACACACACACACACACACACACACATCGATAGTCAAATATTGCGTAGTTGGCTCCTCGATAGCGACTAGCATGGTCTTAGAGGAGTCTCCTGACCGTATGTTGTATTACTAATTATTATATATACTATTACCATGTTTGTTGTGAAGGTTATATTTGTATTGATTCTGATTTGTTTCCCATGGATGTAGTGTATGCGTTTGGTTGAAATACTGGTCGAATAAAAAACGTCATTCATTCATACACACACACACACGCACACACGCACGCACGCACGCACGCACGCGCGCGCACACACACACACACACACACACACACACACACCACACACACACACACGCACACGCACGCACGCACGCAGCACCACACACACACACGCACGCACCACACACACACACACCATGCCTTACAAAGTAGGGCGAGGTGGTCGCTCTACACAGCGCCGGACTGTAGAGAGGAGACGATGGTTCGATTCCACCTGCTGACGATTCTATACATAGGCAATTTCGTTCACTTCACATTGCCTGTGTCTTTCGTAGGAAACAATAAAAGCTTTTGGTCCGCTCTATATTGTGCCTACGCAAGGGAAATAAAAGATCCCACACAGGGACGCTACTACAGAGTCACATCATTGCTCCAAGTGCACCATCCTTTAGGTTCATAAAAAGTACCTTGCTGAAGTGTGCAAACCAAACACACGACCTGCCCACAGTGAACTGCTACCGACGTCTGTGGTTAATAGCAGTATTCTATAGTAGGCCCTATCGGACGTGAAATAAAGCGATAACAGTTCATTCAAC
>JAODUO010000133.1:65000-127500 GCA_025642075.2 Ridgeia piscesae
TCAAACGTTGGTAGGAATTACTTTTGTACGATATGTGAAAGACACAAGTAAATACCTCAGGAAATAAATAAGGCAAGCAAATATGTTAGTAAGTATTTAAATAATAAAATGTGTAAACAAATAAAATAAAAGGTCCTGTGGTTAGTAAGTAAAATAACATTTCATAAAATCAAGCTAACATCGTTTCGTCTAGAGCTGGGTGACAATAAATAAGGAGAGAAATTTGTTAGTAGGCCTACATAATTAAAATATTAAATATAATATAAGCAAATAAAAGGCATCAAAGTAAGTGTATATGTCAACGTATATATGAAAAATGCACACTAATTGACTGACAAATTGATGGTTTCCACACTTTGCACTCTGGGCTACTCCAACAAGTTTACGTTGCAATGCCCGGACGTAATCGTTTCTGTTTGTTTACAGTAATTATTCCAACGCACTGCACCTGCTAATCAACAGAACGACGTGACCGAAAATCTGCACGTACAAGTTTACGAGAAACTATTATTGCGAAACTTAATGAGCTGCTTACAGACGCTCGCATATCTTACTGGTGCAAATAGTTTTTCTACATGTTTCGTTACCTAACGCAAAACACCTTTTATCCATTGACTAACGCAGTTTTCTAGACATCTTTTGAAGAAATCAAATGTAGCGAATATTTTGAAGTATGGTATAAATCTATTGTTAGTTCAGTAAATATGTGGTTCAACCTAGAACAAATTGCAATAGTAAGATTTGTTGCTTTTTTATATGTTAGGTGTCTATATAAATATCGCCAGAACGATAAGTCCACTAAAATAAACTTGTTGAACTATTGTAGTTTTTCAAATTATGCTAAGAAGTTGTAGGTCTCTGAGAAATGTCCGGTTTATATGTAATTTTTTTTTTCTCACTTATTTATATTATTACATATTGTAAAGATGATGTGATCAACTACGTTAGGGATAGTTTTGTTATTGTAAAGCGGCCCCTCTTAATAAACTTAACAAACAGTTGTTATTATGTATACATTACATTTTTTTTCTGGAAATATTTAATTTACAGTCGGTGTAAAAGATGAAACCAGTTTCCTTTCATAGAATTGACACGTTTAGGTCAGCAACTCAGAAAAGTGCTTTGTCCACCTTCGCGTGGGGCGATGTGTATCGGAACATCAGAGAACAGACGAAGAACACTGCGACAATCTACCTCGAAGAGAATATAGCAGTACAACAACAACAACAACAACAACAACAACAACAACAACAACAACAACAACAACAACAACAACAACAACAACAACAACAACAACAACAACAACAACAACAACAACAACAACAACAACAACAACAACAACAACAACAACAACAACAACAACAACAACAACAACAACAACAACAACAACAACAACAACAACACAACACCACCACCACCACCAACAACAAAAACAGCAACAACAACTACTACTACTACTACTACTACTACTACTACTAATAATAATAATAATCATTAAATAATAATAATAATAATAATAAACAACAATAAGCTATGCGTGGTATTTGAAGAAAACTATTACCAGCTGTCATATGATAATTATGGTCGTTTTGGTCAGCATTATAATGTCGCGTTTAATGTCACATTCCTTGGGACAATGAGTGTGCCACGGCAGAGCACGTCGCATACCATTTCAAGATTCATATTGTTAATGGTAAATGAACCTAAGTCTGTGTCAACTGGGACGTTCTACAGACACGGCCGAGATGACATATCATACGAGATGACATGTCATACGAGATCAAGGGAAGACGATATACTGCTATTTGCCGAACTACAGTTAGCAGATATATGTGGTGTGTGACGCCGTAAAATGTTTGTTATCGAAACTAAACATGTTTGTTGGTGGTAGCGAATCTTCTTATGGCAGTTCGCATAATCGCCGTCTTCTTGTTTACTGCTCTAATACGTTCTCCCATCTGGTTTTGGAATTATCCAAACCACCTACCCAGTGGCAGCACGAAGGTTCGATCAAGAGGCTAACGTCTGTGCAGCATGTGAAGAAGAATCTTGACCATCGCATCATTCGTCGTCCTGCACGTGTATTGCTTCAATGCACTGTGTATGCCTCTTATCCCATCTAAGACGAGCGAAACCAAACCCCCTTTGACGGCTGCACACGTGCGATGAAATGCTTCAGCCCTTCAACAAACAGGTGCGCTGTATTCATCCCAACGGTACAAAAAGTTACATCCAGAAGACAGAGCTACTAGTTGGTTCGTTGTCATGGTAAAATCACCGCTGGCGGTACGTCTTCTCCCGCTGCACTAAAGCGCATCACTTGTCACAAGTTAACCGGTTCAGCAGAGGTTAGTTGTCCCGTGTGTGTGTTGTACTTCGTAGGAGAACGTTTCCATTTTTCAATCAACACAATCAATCTGTGTTTCATTGCAACGGTGCAAAACGCCGTTTCATTGATTATTATCAATCGTAGAATCTACATGTAGATGGACCAACTTTGTATTAGTCAGTAACGGTGTCAAAACCGACAAATGGGATGGTGACTTGATTTTATAAATCCAAGTATCTAGAATGACCAACTGTGTATTTGTCAACAAAAATGTCTAGACTGTAAATGAGGACGGTGACATTTACATTACTGGTGGTCCCATGAACTCAACGGTTGACCCAGGTGCCTTCATCGTGGGTGCTTCTATTCGGCCCTTACCTGTCAGTTCACTGCATATCGTTCTAATCTGCTAACATAACTGTTAATAGTTTCATGTCAATTGTCGATAATCCAAACATACTTAATCTATTAATTCAATTTCGAGAATATGGTTACACAATTCTTGTTCATATTCCTTGTGAAACACATTTTGTGGCGTCCATTGCCTTTCCTTGCCATCATTTACCGTTCTCATGGTAAGCCATTTCATCCTTCGTCTGGGGTGGTTCTTGGTACATCGAAGACAGCTGATGCTGTGTTTACATTGCTACCTGATCTCGTCGCCTCGACGTCTTTTGCCATATTGTATAAAGTCTAAAATGTATATTGGTATATACAATAATGCCTAATTACCTAAGCGATAACACCCGCACTCTTATTCCGAGCATTCTTTTCAATATATATTAAATATCCATTTAGATGTAATGCTTGTGGGTGTATGGTGATTAATCAACAATTGTTAAATGTAGTAAATATAATAATAACTAGTGAATAATCCATTACTCTGAGAGAAACTAAATATTTTATGAATACGGTTTGAGTTTATTTTGGACCTCTTTATTGGTGATGTGATTCTTGTCCATATCTTGCAAGGGTAAACGAAGGAGTAGTTTCAAACAATCAAGATTAAAATTAGTTCACGTATCAATAGGTATCTTACTACTAAACCCTGACCGTTTTACTCGACGTTGGCACGCAGGAAAACACAGTAATACTATAATACTTCTTGGATTAATTTACTGCTGCTGCTGCCAAAGAACAGCGTCAGCGAACAGATCGCGGAACCACAGTTACGAGGAATAAGAGGCTGAACTGAAACCTACCCATTACATTTTTTGGGTGGATTAGCCCCCAATGTTTACGGGTGCTGAAACGAAACCTACCAATAAATTTATTTTGGAGGATTAGCCCCCAATGTTTACGGGTGCAATTTTAGGTTTTTATAGACTGAAGAATATTATTATTTTTTATCCGAGCGATATGACGCAGACATGTCGCAAAAATCTACATTACAGAGTACATGACATGTTGGGAAATAACTAGATTATAGAATGTGTCAAAATATAATAATAGCTAAATGTAGAGCTATAACAATTAATAGATGCCTATTACCTAATCAGAAAACACATGTGGTCTGGACAATAGAAAAGCGGTCAACCACGATTTCAAAATATAGTGGAATGGAGGAATGTTTCTAAGGATATGGTAAATGATGCTAGCTTTCTGCTCTTGACAGCACAGCGACGTGAAAACAATAAGTGTATCTTCGTCTGTCTTTCTGTGTCCGCACCATAGATATGTGGTCCGCACGCTAAGGCACTTCATTGTTGACGCGAACAGTTTCGCCATCTAGCGGATAACATCGACTGGCCATCTGAAGTATCCGACAGACGGCGACACTGCTTTTATATTCTCTGACAGCTGCAGCAACCGTACAGCAACCCAGCAAAAGATGACTTACGCAGTGTAACTGTAAATACAACTTATACCGTCCAACTAACAAGGTATGTGTGGCATTATATATTAGTTCACCAATCATTCGTACTTACACAGCAGTTAAATTTAACTGGGTTTTGTTAAATAAGCCAAATAAATGCATTACATAATTATGACATTGTCATCGGAAAGCAGAACAAACTAAAAACTAAGTCATGCGCAAAGACCCCGCCCGGCCAAGGCATCTTTCAGTGTGTGGCAACCCATTTCTCCACTTGCCAACGACCACTCGAATTTGGCAGATTCGGAAACTCGCAGCTTTTCTTCACTGGGGATGCTTGTTTCAGACAAATTTAACTTCTCTTGTAGGGCATACACCCTAAACTAATGCAGAACGACCAAACTATCGTAAAACTAAAATGAATACTACAGAACCGTCTACTGTCGTCTGTATTATTATTGACTGCTTCGGTGCGTGAATTATCAAACATGCAAGCCTAATCTAGGCCTGGACAAAATCCAGTAAAAGTACCAAAAATTCAAACCCAAGCTAAGCCAAGACCGAGATGTCTGGCTACGACGTATTAAACTTATGTTAGGCAAACCGTGTCTAAGACATACTGATAATCTAGTGTAGACTGACAAATCTAGTGTAGACTGACACGATTATTTAATCTTTAAGCTGCTCTCTTTACGATTGCAGAGCCCCCCAAATATGTATGTTTAAAGGTAGACCTGTGACCTGGGTGAGATTTTTCCTAAGAAAGAACTAATTAGAAAAATTCGCTTTCAAGTATTGTACTTACTTCAGGAACTGAATAGGATAGCCACGTTCCGCACGAAAAAATACGGGATGTACCTCTGTTCCCATTATAAAGGATGATACATTTATCTCATAAATGTGGAATATTCCATATTTTAAGGGACGGGTGGCAGTCCTACATCTGCATGTCACACATATTTCCCACCTTTCGCAACATACTGTAAGTACTTAGCCAGTTGACGTTTATTATTAATATATTTTATTTAAAAACATATAACTAAATAATTATAAAATTATATACAAAATAATATTGTTCATCATAACATTTCAAACATCACAATTTACCTTTACTTGTAAAAAAATTCTTATTAATATGAAGTGTATTAACCATATGGATTTTTTTATTTAACTCATAAGTTTTGTAATTTAAAATATATCTTACAATGTAATTCTGGGAATAGAATGAATTCCATACTAGAATCAGCATGTTTTTCAATTTCATTGCCTAGGGTTCTGCAAAACCACAATTAATGTAATTCTTTGTGTGGGAAAAAAATTATATAATGTCAACTTGATATGCGCCATATCACAAATTCACCAACGTTATAATTGAAGGTCAGATTCCTTCAGAAATCTGATCATCAAATGATTCATCCAGAAAAGGTCGTATAAAAATACCTCAAGATTGCAATAGTGTGACTCCTGAAGTCATTCCATAGAACCAGTGTGATTCAACAGGTTATGAGCAGAGATGATTGGCATCAGTGCACAGGGACAGGGGCGGTAACCCTTTTAGAAACGGTTTATTTATCAGTAGACACATCAGTACTGGGGGTCAGTGAGTTCTTTACATGCATGTCACGGTCCAGTGATTACCACTGCATGGTTCACTTCACAGCTGTCTTTTCACCAGTACCGGCAACTGTGGTGTTGATATTTACATTGAACCTTGGACATAAACAACCTGTGAGGTAATATTACACCAGTTTCGTCTGGCGTTCTCTCCGTGCATGTGGACTGTTGTACTAGATCCGGGTAATTAGATTACATTTGTACAGTTTTACAACGTGCCTGACTTCATGCCTGGGCATCAGTGACCATTCACAGGCGGTGAACACAGTGTGCACGTATTATATATCTGTCAGTCAGTGCCTAGCTCTGTGCTGATAAGGTGGTTCAGTTCAGTGTGAATCACGAACTTGTTGAACGCAGGTGGTAATGTCACACTGCTCTCACAAGTAAGTCACTTTCTCGTGTTCCTCCGATAGCTTCTGTGGTCACAATTCATGGAAATGTTTACCCGACGAATTTGTTTTTGGGTCTTCTCTTTCATAACTGAGGAAAACCTTTGGAAAACAGCAGTTATTGGTGGTCGTCTTGTGTGGTTGTTGTCTTGTGTGATTGTTGTCTTGTGTGGTTTTTGTCTTGCGTGGTTGTTGTCTACGAGTCAACGATTCTGGTTCAGGTATAATGTAGAAGTATAACACTGCTTTATAATGTACAAGTCAAATAGAGAATAGACTGCTTTACAGGTCACCAACAAACCAGACACCATGTGCGTTCATACACCTAAAACATAATCAAATTCTCAGCTGTTTGAAAACATTACACATACAAATCAGAGCTTGCCAACATGTGCATATATCTACATGAAACAAAAAAAAAAGTACAAAACATACTATATAATATTTTTTCATATGAGGGCCATTGTTTCAGATGATAATGATAGGAAGAACTTTGATTTCAGATTTTTGGTACAACTACGTAATTGTGTTTGTTTCTTTAGTTTTAGGAACAAAATGTTTGGGAAATGGACTATGTGTATCCACTATCCAGACACCAAAACATTAAAAACATAAGTATTTTCTGCTGTACAACATTTTTGGCCAACTGTTATTTGTACATGTCTGAATACATGCAGTATGCAGTGAAAAAAATTTTTACACAAGAAAATTGCTTCATTTGTACATGTATTTTTTGTATTTAGGTTTCTGAATATGCCCACTTAAATGTTTAAAATGTAATAAATTAAAAGTAATGTTTGTGTTCCTTTTGTAGTCATGAGACGACTATGTGGACTTCACTCTCACTTCCGCCACCTCCGGCTAGGCAGAATGAGGCATGTCAGGCGCTTGACCGCCAGTGGCTGCAGGTGGCTATCCACTCTGGACGGCGTTGAGGACAGGTACCGGGGGGTACACGTTGACCTGGCAAAACAACCCCTGGACACACAGTCTCCAGAGTCCTTCCAGAAGGTTCTTAGGGGTACGTGAGCAACACTTCACTTGACTGTCGTGTTCTGAGAGCATAAAACAGAGAAACACGTTTATAATATATATATATATATATATATATATATATATATATATATATATATATATATATATATATATACACACACATCGCACATGTTCAGTGTGCAGCCATATTGTCCCGTAGTTGGGTGAAGGCTTCAGCATGTTGCATCCACATCTGCCTATCTTGCGCTATCCTCTGATAGATGGTACCCTTCCAGTAGTCGTCTAGTTCATCTCTCCACTGTCTCGCTGGCCTTCCTCTACGTCTTTTCCTTTCATAGGGTTTCCAGGTGGTGATACGCAGTGTCCATCGGTTATCTCGTATCCTGCTGACGTGCCCTGCTCAGGTCCACTTCTGACTTGTTCAATCAAATCTGTGGCCTTTGTCTTTTTTCTTATGCAGATGTTTGTTTTTCTGTCTCGGTATGTGATGTTTAACATACTCCTTTCCATCTTTGTTTTGTGGCTGCTAGCTTGTTCTTTGCATGGGGGGTAAGTGCCCATGTTTCCGTGATGTATGTCTTTGCTGGAAGTACGCATAAGTTGTAGACTTGTCTCTTCAAGCATATTCAAATGTTCCCTTTGAATATCTAGCGGTGCTTGGCAAATGTTGTCCATCCAATCATGATTTCTCATTGAATCTCCTTGTCTTGGTTTTTGTCTCTGGTGCTGTATCTCTGTCCCAAGTAGACGTAGTTTCAATGTTCTTGATCTGAGGGTTGTTGACATATATTGGTATGTCGTTTTCCATCATCACCTTTCTTTGTCTTCCACTTGTTCATCTTCAGACCCTGCGTTTCGCTTTCATCATCTCATTCCTGTAGCATTTGTTGTAGTTAATGCGGTGGCAAAGCGAAGATGACTAAGACTTTCACCGTCTATCTTCAAGGCTCTGGTTTCCCATGTCAGTCATCAGAATATGCTTTCGAGTGCTGCCGTAAGCAGCTTGGGCGATATGGTATCTCCCTGTCGTACTCCTCTCATGGTGCTGATCTTGTTGCTTTCTTTGTGTAGTTGGACTGTCAAGAAGTTGTTGGTGTAGATATCCTTCAGGAGTTCGATGTACACATCTTCTATCCCCTGTTCTTGAAGCGAAGTCAGTACTGCTTGAGTTTGCACTGAGTCGAAGGTTTTCTCGTAGTCGATTAATGTGATGCAGAGTGGGATATTATATTCTCTGCACTTCTCCTTCAGTTGGTTTATGTCGACTTTATGATGTGGATGTAGTCTATCATTGAATATCTGCTTCTGAATCTAGTTTGCACACGTGGCTGGGTTTTTTCAAGTGTCTTCTCTAGCCATTTCATTAATACTTTCATGAGTACTTTATTCCTATAGATGTTTGATAGTAGACGTATCAGTCTGTAATTCTTGAGGTCTTTCTTATTTCCCTTCTTGAAGATTATCACCATCTTAGCGTTCTTCCATGCTGTGGGTATTCGTCTTTCTGACAGGCATTTAGTGTACAGCTTAGCAAGTGTCTTCGAGATGGTATCTTCTCCTGCTTTCAATGTCTCGATGTGTATATGGTCGTTGCATGTTGCTGTCCCATTCTTCATATCTCGTATTGCTGTTTCGACCTCCAATGATGTTATCTCTAGTACTTCTTTTGGGTCAATGTGGATTATGGTACTCTGTTCACTGTCGTATAGTTCCGTGTAGAATTCCTCTGTTCTTTCTATGATCTTATCTTGATCTATGGATTTCTCTACCCTGCTTATCTAGGAGTGTGACCAGTCTGTCTTGGACCTAGCTTCTGTGTTCTTCAGACTTTCTTCAGGTTCTTTGATGCCATGATCATTTCTCGTATGATCTCTTGGTTGTATTTCCTGATGTCCTCTCTTGCTTTCTTATTGATGGTTTTGCATATTTCTGCATACTCTATTCGTTGTTTATTATCGCCGTTTCCCACCATTTCTCGTCATTTCATCATCAGAGCTCTTGTTGGTGACAATATCCTTGAGTTCAGTGGCTTGTTGATTGCCTTAGCCTCTCTTGACTCGCTTTTTATCATTGTTCTAGTTCATGTAGTGTCTCAAATTAGTTTCTCAATTTGAGTTAGAATTAAATGTTCTGTGGTCCTATTTGTGTGGCATCTACTCTTGGTGGCCTCTTGGTCATTCATTTATTTATTTCCACCTCTACGTCCAGTTTGATGTTGCTCATAACCAGTCTGTGGTCACTTCTAGTGTTGACTTGGTTGATGACTGTTACGTCTGTGGCAATGTCTGGCCTGGTTGTTAGGATGTAGTAAATTTTGGTCTTCGTTACACCATTTGGGCTTTTCCACGTCCATCTCTTCCCTGCTTTCTTCTGGAACATGGTATTCATGATTTTGTACTGTATTGATGTTGCCCATTCTACCAAGGTGTTGCCTCTTTCGTTGCCCAACTTGAACCCAAATTTGCCCATTGCCGTTTCCATAGGGTTTGTTCTTTCACCTATTTGAGCATTGAAGTCTCCCGTCACTATCGTGAAGTGGTTTGGTTTCCCTAAAATCTCATCGACGTCGTTGTAGAAGCTATTTATGTCTTCTTCTGAGTATGATGTTGTTGGTGCAAATACTTGCACTATTTTTAATTTGCAGCACTTTGTTATGCACAGAACAAGTTCTGCTACTCTGGGGCTGATGCTGTTTACCTTCACTATATTTTGTGACCATGTATTATATATAATAATATAACAGCATTTGTCTGCGCCATGAATCTAGCAACTAAACCATCTAGGGGCACGTTTCAGGATTATGGAGATTTCCTTTAAAAAAGTAAAAATAGAAATGCAGTTGTATAATAAATTGATCAGTATAAATTATTCAATATAAATAACTAATGTCTGTCATAATAATACTAACATACCAATACTAATAAATACAAGTTAATACTATTACACGCTAAAAATAAATAAACAACAATAAAACAGTTGATAAATAATGAATATTAAAATGTTCAGATTGTATAAATGTTTATTCAAAGTGAAAGCGTTCTTTGTATGTATTTTGACAGCTGAGAATATAATTGTTTAAAATTTTACAGAATACAGCGATAGCATTTCCTCGTGTGGTTTCTCGATGCAGACTCTGTGAGTGAGTGGAAACAAGACGGGTGTGTGGCCATCTGGCTGAGAGTGCCCATCCTAGCGAGTTCCCTCATCCCAATCGCAGCCTCCGAGGGGTTTGAGTTCCACCATGCGGAGGGTGATTACTCCGTGCTGTGCCAGTGGCTTCAGACAGACACCCACAGCCGTCTCCCCCCCTTCGCCACCCATCAGGTAGGCGTCGCAGGTAAGACTAGTGGCGCCCACTATCTCACGAGTAACGAGACAGTGTGTCAGACTTTCCATGTTACGAATACCGTAATAAATATATGTCTTCTGACACCTAAACAATTATTTACTTTCACCACCATAAATATGTATAATTATAATTATGCTCTGTATCGATCAATATGCAGGATAACATTTTTGACAGTCACAAATTTTTTTTGGTCTCAGGTGTTTTCCTCCAATGCAGGAATTGTCCTTCTCTAGAATTTGTGAGTCCACTACAGGTTACACATATACCCCCTGTGTGGGATCTTTTACTTCCCCTGGCATAGACACCAGATAGAAGGGACCACTGGCTTTTAGTGTCTCTTCCGAAAGACTCAGGCAAATTTGGGGTGAACAAAATTGTCTAAGTTTTGAAACGGTGGTAGGTGGGATTGAACCACTGACCCCTCGATTGACCGTCCGGCACTCTACTGTGTGACCACTGTTCCCCATGCACTGGGTGGATGGGCACGTGGATGTTAACTGACACACGTATATTCCAGTTGAGATGTTTTATAAGGTTCAAACACCCATTTACACCCATTCCAAGGCATAACTAACACTATATATGATTTTTGATGACTTTTTGATCCTTCTTGTTTTACCCATCTACCACTGACATGTCTACCCCATGGTAGTTGTCTCCCCATCCACAACAGGTTTTACCCATCTACCGCTGACATGTCTAGTTGTCTCCCCATCAACAACAGGTTTTACCCATCTACCGCTGACATGTCTAGTTGTCTCCCCATCAACAACAGGTTTTACCCATCTACCACTGACATGTCTACCCCATGGTAGTTGTCTCCCCATCAACAACAGGTTTTACCCATCTACCGCTGACATGTCTACCCCATGGTAGTTGTCTCCCCATCCACAACAGGTTTTACCCATCTACCGCTGACATGTCTAGTTGTCTCCCCATCAACAACAGGTTTTACCCATCTACCGCTGACATGTCTACCCCATGGTAGTTGTCTCCCCATCCACAACAGGTTTTACCCATCTACCGCTGACATGTCTAGTTGTCTCCCCATCAACAACAGGTTTTACCCATCTACCACTGACCCATGTTTCCCTTTTCCCCATGGTTTGTTGTCTCCCCATCAACAACAGGTTTTACCCATCTACCACTGACATGTCTACCCCATGGTAGTTGTCTCCCCATCCACAACAGGTTTTACCCATCTACCGCTGACATGTCTAGTTGTCTCCCCATCAACAACAGGTTTTACCCATCTACCACTGACATGTCTACCCCATGGTAGTTGTCTCCCCATCAACAACAGGTTTTACCCGTCCAACGGTCCAAGTGATGGGTGGACGGGTGTCTGCATAAAGCTATGTGTATCACCGAAACTATTTAAATTGAAATTCACTAGGGCTAATGAATGAATGTTGAAAATCTCTTCTAAAGGCAAATGTGGCAGCTCATTTCACACATCCCTGTACCACCTGCTTGGGTGCTTGGTCCTACCCACATGTCATAATGGCGCATAATAATATACAACAGTAAAACATGACTATATAAAATGTACATAATTTACACGATAAATAAAATGCATGATTATAATAATAAATAAATAGATAAATAAATATAGCTTCTAGAAACAATAATAAAAAATTAATAATAAATAGATTAATAAGTTAATAATTACCCGGTAATGATAAAGTAAGACACAAACATAATTTTAGAAACCATAATTATGACTAAGATAAATTCAGTATATTATACTCTACAAGTTGTCTATAAATGCAGGCTTAAAAATGTGTTTTTAAATGAGATTTGACAGCGAGTCTATGAGGTGCAGACAGACTGGAAGATCATTCCATAGGCATGGGGCGTCACTAAAAAAACATACCAGTAGATTTCTAATTTCCACACGTCTACCATTCATGTGGCCTACCTTTCATATATATATATATATATATATATATATATATATATATATATATATGTGCCCTCTCGTCCTCCATTTCAGTAACCACCTCTCCTAACAAGCCAGGGGTGTTTGCTAAGCAAAACTACCCCTGGCAGATCTGCTACACATAGTGTGGGAGTTTGCAGAGTCAAACTAGCTGCGAGAACAGCGAAAATACCTGCGCCAATTTGAAGACGGATAAATGATTTCTGGGAATTCCAGTGTTATCATCCATCCGACAAATTGTATGAGCAGCTGAAAGGTTTTGTGTATTCAAATATTTGCTTCTACATTGCATGTATCATGATTGGCTGAAAACACCCAAAATGATATCACATGACTGGAGACAAACCACACTCCTCGAAGGCAATTTCATTGGCCCAGATTAAGAGTTTTGCAAAGGAATCAGCCAGTGGAGTTGGTGTCTGGAACTGATGTGTGCAGCCGTAGTGACCCCTGGTGCAAGAGGATATATCCACCCACAGTCTGTGTAATTGCCACACTGTATGGAGTGTGCCTTCAACTATGATGGCTCCTGTAACATGCCTTCAACTATGATGGCTCCTGTAACATGCCTTCAACTATGATGGCTCCTGTAACGTGCCTTCAACTAAGATGGCTCCATGTAACATGCCTTCAACTAAGATGGCTCCTGTAACGTGCCTTCAACTAAGATGGCTTCAACTATGATGGCTCCTGTAACGTGCCTTCAACTATGATGGCTCCTGTAACGTGCCTTCAACTATGATGGCTCCTGTAACGTGCCTTCAACTATGATGGCTCCTGTAACATGCCTTCAACTATGATGGCTCCTGTAACATGCCTTCAACTATGATGGCTCCTGTAACGTGCCTTCAACTATGATGGCTCCTGTAACGTGCCTTCAACTATGATGGCTCCTGTAACGTGCCTTCAACTATGATGGCTCCTGTAACGTGCCGTCAGCTATGATGGCTCCTGTAACGTGCCTTCAACTATGATGGCTCCTGTAACGTGCCTTCAACTATGATGGCTCCTGTAACGTGCCTTCAACTATGATGGCTCCTGTAACATGCCTTCAACTATGATGGCTCCTGTAACATGCCTTCAACTATGATGGCTCCTGTAACATGCCTTCAACTATGATGGCTTCTGTAACGTGCCTTCAACTATGATGGCTCGTGTAACATGCCTTCAACTAAGATGGCTCCTGTAACATGCCTTCAACTATGATGGCTCCTGTAACATGCCTTCAACTATGATGGCTCGTGTAACATGCCTTCAACTAAGATGGCTCCTGTAACGTGCCTTCAACTAAGATGGCTTCAACTATGATGGCTCCTGTAACATGCCTTCAACTATGATGGCTCGTGTAACATGCCTTCAACTATGATGGCTCGTGTAACATGCCTTCAACTAAGATGGCTCCTGTAACGTGCCTTCAACTATGATGGCTTCAACTATGATGGCTCCTGTAACATGCCTTCAACTATGATGGCTCCTGTAACATGCCTTCAACTATGATGGCTCCTGTAACATGCCTTCAACTATGATGGCTCCTGTAACGTGCCTTCAACTATGATGGCTTCTGTAACGTGCCTTCAACTATGATGGCTCGTGTAACATGCCTTCAACTAAGATGGCTCCTGTAACATGCCTTCAACTATGATGGCTCCTGTAACATGCCTTCAACTATGATGGCTCCTGTAACATGCCTTCAACTATGATGGCTCCTGTAACATGCCTTCAACTAAGATGGCTCCTGTAACATGCCTTCAACTAAGATGGCTCCTGTAACATGCCTTCAACTATGATGGCTCCTGTAACATGCCTTCAACTAAGATGGCTCCTGTAACGTGGTTGGTGTTTGCTGTGTTGTAGGTTGTGTGTTGAGAGACGACACAAAGGAAGTGATCGTGGTAAAAGACAAGCACAGATCGGTAGGTCGGCCTACACAACTTATGGGCAGTGGTGGGGTCAGCTCCAAAAATACACACTGCCAAAAGATTACCGGTATAACTTCTTTATTGTGACAGCGGCAAATGTTCAATGACTCACTGAAATTTGTTTGCTGGGCATGAATCTAAGAAGATTTAAAAAACAAAATGTAAAGGTGAACTAACATAATGCAAAGAAACGCTAAGAAACTCCTTGAATGAGCAATTCCTTTTGATGAGCTTAAGTTGGTTAGCTGTATTGATGAGACATACAAGTTTAATTCAGCAGCTCCTACACCACAAATGAGTTGACCCAGAAATGACAGTTTGAAATTGTCTGAGTTATGGCTTCTTAACACACATCATCTTACATAAATAATTCCACCATTATTTTTCTCAGAGAATAACTGCTCTTTCATGGCGTTGTTATCATTTGTTGGATACGTCAAAGTTTTGCTAGGAAACATGCTATGGTTCAGTATGGGAGATGTTTACTGATAGATATATCAGAGTTTGATAGTCAGAGTGAATAGTTACCTTACAGCATATTTATGGAAATTTGCAGCATTTCGATCCACTACTTCCATTAATATCACATGATTGAAACGTTGCAAGACTCCATGTGTTTCTTTTGCAGCACACATTGTGGAAGTTCCCAGGAGGTCTGTCAGAGGTGGGGGAAGACATAGGTGAGTCCCACTTACAGAGGGATGGCCTGTACACATGTCCAGTTCTGTCTACAGTATCCTTCCTTGTCCAGTGCAACTTTCAAACTATTTCCAGCACCTGGCAACGTTCTAGGATTATAACTTCTGTGAAAGCTGGAATCGTAGCACAAACCATTCAGATTTTGATTATGTGAAGTGTTAAAATAACACCAGTCAGTTTAGTAAAGTCATGCAGAGATGCATATGTTTATTTGAGTGGTCAAAAGAACGGACACTGGTCATTACATTGGTAGCTTTGCACAGCCAAGTGCCAGGTCGATATTAGCCTTCATCACACACTACGTTTTTGTCAGTTTTTGAGACGGCAATAAAAGTCGACAGAGAAAAGTTACATGTGGGTTGTCACTCACAGAGAGGTGACACAGTGTCATGTGACTCATCGGATGAAGCACTCAATTCTATCAACTCATTAAAACATACCATCATGTAAATTGATAGGCTGAATTGTTAAACTTACACCACTTCAAGATATAATACCAGATGTGTTGCCCTGAGCTCTTGTGACATAATTACAGCTTTAGTGGGACATTTCAACGCGTGACAGGTGAACGGAAATATATGGCGGTTATTTGTTTTTCAAGTTATTTGTTATAAGAAGTCAACTATTACTTTGGTCCGTACGTAACTATAAACATGTTCAGCAGCTGCCAGTTAAGAAGCCTGTGTTGCAGGTGTGACGGCCGAGAGGGAGGTGTTTGAAGAAACGGGCGTAAAAACAGGCAAGTTTATTAGTAATTGTGAAGCTGTAACTGAGGGACTTTTTATTAGTAGAATACTAGGGTACCGCTGTGGCACAGTGGGTAGAGTAGTACATTGCTCCAGACCACTCAGCTGTATGAGTACATGGCTATAGACCGAGTTGGATATTTGTGTACGAACAGTGTTTGCGCATTAATTGGAGCATGGCTGGATGCTTCCCAGAGAAGCCGAGATGGTGTTCCATTGAACAGGTCAGCCAGGAAGTAAAGTGTATAGCACTTTGAGTAATCGTGAGGATTGGGTACTGCTATATGCTACCTTTTTTATTCTCTTGCTACCAATGTTGAAGTAAGGTTGTTTGTCCTGTTAAATGTTGTAACCTGAGGCCAGTTTTATGAGCCATGAAGGACGTTCTTAAAGCTCAGATGGCTGTCATAGTAAATGACAATTTGTTTCAAAAGTATTTCTGTCACTTTAAGAACATGTCATGAAGCCGACCTCTGGCAAACATCACAGGACTTTGGGTTAAACACAAGAAACAATGTTGTTTGCTATTACATACTTATTTTGAATGTGGAACATTAAAATTTAAAAAACATTTTGTGGGCAGTATACCTTCAACATATTTATTCTGATATTAAGAACATTATTATTATATTAAAATATGAGGGACAGACACAATCAGTTTGAGCATGGAACAATCAGATTTAAAAATACAAAAGACTACATTATAACCATCAACAAACATAATTAAACAATGTGACCATCTCAACAAGCAAAATTATTCTTGTTAGCTTGCATTTACATTTATGATAATAGTCTATTTCAGACAAAGAGCCACAAACAGATGTGCACAGAGAAAATGCATGTTATATATATATATATATGTGTGTGTGTAATGTTTTGGATTGAAATATACATTTAGTAATCACCACACGTTAACACAATTTATATAAGTAATAACAGTTAATAACAGAATAAATGGTAAATGAATAGTCATTGGTCTTGCAGTAAACACTCAGATAAGATACCAATAATCCCCAAAAGGGTGAGGGTGAGGGTGGTGGAGCCATTGATAAAAATAGAAAAATTACTTTAATACACGACAGTGAACACAAACTGTGACACATTCTGCTCTTTACATACACTTTCAACTGTGTCAGTAAACCATTTTCCAGTTCACTGACATGTAATAAGTTCTAAACATTATTACCAGTAGAAAGAAGTTGCACACCTGTAGTACTTGTACTTATTTTAGCAACTCTGTCACTTTGAATACAGCAACAATGACAATCTCGTACAGTGTAAGAACTAAGAAGCACACACTATTATTTTCTACACAATGAATTTTGTACAACAGACATTATATTTTAGCTAACTTATTTATTTTATCACTATCATTGCAGTATAGCTGGTATTAGTGTTTTGTTTTTAATTTTATATCTGTAAATATACATACAATATAATTAATACGTAGCATATTTTATACATTTTTTATCACAGCGTATCATTACTATTTATTGTTATTACAATCAATACACATAATTTTATGTATGCAGACTTATCATCATTACGTTTAGCTACTTACACGTATGTACACATGCGTGAACAGGACACCCGTCCCGGATTTCATGGTGTTAAAATAAAGTGTTATTATGTGCTGCAGAATGTCGCGGCATCCTTGCCTTTCGGCAACAACACCGTCATCCTGGCGCATTCGGTCGCTCCGACCTCTACTTCGTGTGTCACCTCGTTCCGCTGACCTTTGACCTACATCCGTGCGCCATTGAGATCGACGAGTGTCGGTGGATCGGTCTCGCCGAACTTGAGCACCAGAAGCCACTGCCAGCACTGATGCTGCGGGTCCTACAACTGGTGCGGCAGGGGCTGCATGACGGTTTCGAGAACGTTGTTCTGGAACCGGAGAATTGTAAATCGATGTACGTTGGGAACATGTTCAAGATGTATAACACGCCCTTCCTCCGGACCAGAGAGGCTGTGGGGGAGGCCAATACGGGATAGACAAGGTCAAAGATCATCAGTTGACAAGGTCACACTGTGACAAAAAGAAAGTGCCAGTTGAAATAAATACCTCAGGTTTGTAGCGAGCTCAAAAGGGTGTTAGCTTTGAAGATACACAAAAGTACAGTTCTGATTCGGAGCTGTCGTTAAAATGAAACTATTCCTGGTAAAAGATATTACAGAGTAAACATGTTTGGTTACAAAGAATTCATTCAGAATGAGTTCAAGTGCAGTCTTTCGATTGTCGGCCGTACCATGTTTGTCTATTGTAGGCCATATCTTGTCTTTCACCATATCAAATAAATTCTGGTTCATCATCAGATCTTTTTCAAAAATTTGTGTTTACTTTTCTGTATCCTGAAAGAGTTGCTGGTCTCAACAACTTAGGGTGTGTACAAAGTGTATTTCTTGCAAGCAGCAGACACTGAGACACATTATTTGACCTCACATGGATCATTCATACAAATTGGTTTCCAAAATAAAATGTTTGCTGCACTTTTTAAAAATATGCATGCAGATAAGAAACGTCATTATTTTTTATGAAACGAAACTAATAATTGCCACCACAGGGCCATCACCATGTATGTTTTCAATGTTATTAAAAGTTAAGACACATCCTTACCTCAAACAAACTAATTTACCTGCTGCTGTAGATTTAATGTTTTTACATGCCCCCCCCCATTGCCCTCCCACTCTAGTTCACCTGTTGCTATAATGGGACATCACTGCCAGCTTTTTTTGATTTAGTGGGATAAAACATAAAGCAAGTAGACAAAATTACATTGTGCACACAAAATTCACAGTAATAAGCCTCAATTTTTGGCGTGCGTAGAAACTATTATTAATATCATTGAGCACATGTTTACGATATGGTAAGGTTGGTTGTCAAGGGTTTGGTTGCAGTTGCAATAAAGATATTACACAGAAGGGTTTGATACTGTGTTTGACATTAGTTCACCTTGTTACCTGTTGGAATTCCTGTGATATGATCACTTCGTAAATGAGACAATGATATGAGTTAAATGCATGTGATTGTTATTTTACATCAGTAAAATGAAACCTGATATTACACGTGATTACAGTACATATATCATTGGCTACGTATATTGGTAGATTAAAACATTTTGATTTATCCACCACTGCACCTTATTATCTGTTTACACATCTGGCAATCAGTACATACACACCTGTACATCTCGCATATGTATATATGTTCATGAGTTTCCTTTTATGAGATTTCTTATGCTGCCAAACATCCACATAAAATGTTGGTGTTTCTCCGAGTTAGATTGTTGTGTTGTATGTTACAATGTTCTTGTTGACAACTTGTGCAAATGCGTATCAATAAATATTGTTGTTTGTACTGGTACTAGTCCTTGTTTCGCCTCCCTTGGACGATATGGAATACAACATCCCCTGGGACTTCAGGAGAGTCCCACGGATCTGTACTTGGGCCTTACTTCTATTCTGTGTACATTAATGACATTCCAGACACTTTTATCTCCACTGCTAAACTCTGCTCATGACACCATAATGTGTAATGTTTATTTTAAAGCTCTCTATTATAGGTCTTTATTATATGTCTTTATTATAGAGCTCTCACCCAAGATAAACACAACTGGCCTAAGACCACATTTGTGTTTTCTACAGGCAGCCATTATAACGTTTCATTCATTTCCTATTGAAATAACGTAGATCTGTTAACGAAACAGATGCCATGTCCTTCCGTGTCTCGTCAGCCAGTTGAGGGTGAGTGGTATATGGAAGAGAAGACTTCAATTGAAAACAACTTACATCCAGGTGTTGTCGACTCAGTAAAGCTTCTTCATCTGCCACGAAAACTGCAAGCAAATCAATCGTTTTAAAACTGAAACCAAGAAACTTCAGTTTGAAATTGTGCCAAACCTATCTACTGTGAAATTGGCCTTAACTAGGGAGCTCGACACAAAAGTAATGACATAACATGTATGACTGGCATTTGAGGCCAGAACCAAATTCAGTCAGATAGTCAGATGTAGCAATTACTATTTACTTTGCATACAGCAATAGGAGAATATGGAGACTGTGTAAACAAACCCTACAGGTTTGTATCTTTACCATTTTACAAAAGGCAGTTGTAAAAATAAGCTTGCTCCACACGCTGAACACAATCACACACAAGCTCCCTGACAAACATGCCGACACACAAACACACTGACACACTCACTGACAAATATGCTGGCACACACATAACCATACTTGCTGACAAATATGCTGGCACACATAACCACACACTCGCTGATAAACATGCCAACACACACAACCACTGACACAAAAACCTGGTGACAAACATAACCACACCAACTCACCGATAAACACGCTGTCACACAACCACACCGACAAACTCAGACCCACACAAACACGCCATCACATACAACCACACCAACTCACTGACACACACAACTACACTGACAAACACGCTGACACATACAACTACATTGACAAAACAAACATGCCGATACATGCCTGTCAACACAGATATCAACACTAAGAAACATCAAAATGCATCCACACTGACAAACACGATGACATGTACCAATACACACGAATGTTGACATGTCACCGACATACATGCAGACACATAACCATACCGAGACATACAAACACATACCGAAACACAAACGTGTTGACACACTAACACACATGCTCTAGGTGGGTGAGTCTTACCCTTAGCATCCAAACAAACCCGTTCTTCGCCTTCATTACTGCCTGTCGTCTTCACAGTGACATCTCTCAACCGAACGACTTTAAACTGAATCTTTCACACATTTAATGTCTTCTCTGATTCTTCTCCCAGCGACTGCGACATTCTCCATCTTCCTCACTTCAGTCTTCTGTCTGGCTCGAACACATCTTCCGCCATCTTCCACCCACCCTGTCCCCACGCCATAGACGGTAGCAATCTCTTTTCTCAAGTGTTTTAGTGGTGGCCACAAGTGGTGTTTTATAACATTAAATGATGGCCACCACGCATTCTTTTATTCATCAAATCTCTTATCATTGTTGACGTTTTTTCTAATGCCCACAACACCACTTTCATTTTCTCTTTTCACTGGGCATTCTCAATGTTTTTTTCTCAATGTACAACAATCGTTTGAACACAGTAACGCGCATGAACAGGAAATGAGAGAGAGAGAGAATGAACACACGTGATCCCAGGAAGGCTGCACAGTAACTGTCAGTGCCAGTGACATCCACATATTGAAATACCATTGTTACTATTTCACTCCTCACTAAATACGGAGTTATACAGAAAAGTCACCATTAAACAGTCGGCATTATTAAATCTACGTAGCTTCTTAAATTGCAAAACATCTTGCTGTATTACTGAGGACATTATTTCTGCGCAAAGGTCCCGATGGTGCATCCGGTTGTTGACATTTTTCAGTATATAAGATCAATGTTAAGGAGCAAAATCTATTTTAAGGTGGAAAATCTGGCTGAAGAATGCTAGTGAAATAACCCCAGATGTAGGTGAATGTCACAAGCAGCCTTCCTGCGTACACGTGCATTTCATAAACACAGTCAATGCAACAGTTTGAACACACACACCTAACAATTACACATCCGTAATATCAACACATGGGCGTTTGTTTTGAAACACACCAAAAAACACTATTGCAATTTAGAATAATCTTGTCATGTCAAATGGATTAGTTATCTGACTAGTCTTACAGAAGGAAGTTATTACAATGTCATCCAGTATCCGTGTAACACAGGTGTGTAACAAAATTACAACCAACACAGTTCTGTTACATGCCTTTACATTACCAACATGAAAAGGCAGGACCAACACCAATAAAGAATGCTGAACTGTGACAGATATAACACACAGAACACCGCATCAAAGGCACACTGGTTGCTAAGCAGGCCAAACAGAACCTACTATGACAGAAATTATAAAACGTCAATATTTCCCAATGGTTTGTCGGTTTGAAATTCCAAATACAGCATAACACAAAACATTGATATGTTCTGTGCTTGTCAGGTGCTGGGTGAATTTCTTCAAATTTATTTTTAATTATTATAACTTCTCAATCATATACGAGACGCATGTATCCAGACAGATGCATACATCCTTGAAATAAATGTGTAACAAAACAAATGCATTCATTGTATAAATAAACATTTTGTGACTATCCTGTTGCCTTCTAAGAACAACGAAGACGCCAACTTGAGGATTTCCGATCTGTGTTGAGATGAGAATAGCAACCAGTGAGACTTGAGTACCTGGCCGCCTGTAGTCTCTGCACTATCTCACAACCATAACATTGACATACAAATACAATCGCACAATACACACTGTAACGGTATAAACATATCATTTCCACTTCTAGCTACATCACAGGACCACCAAGTCACAAAAATGATATGTAGTTCATGGAGCTCGATGATTTTTAGCTACAGCGAAAATGATATCTGACAATTTTGCTGCGAGACAGTGACTTTGTACTGAAGGATCCAACGGAAAAAGATGTAAATAAATAAACGGCCCAGACGCTGCATATTATAATGGCACAAAACTGTTTACTCATATCTGGAGATCGATCAAGACTAAAGTAGGGTAATTTTTAACTGCTTCCCTAATTTGCTGCTGTAGCTTGTATATACTCTAGACCCTAAACACATTCACTGGCTGGCATTTGGTACCAGGTAGTGATGTAACGGGGGTGTAACACAAACTCCCACGTAAACAGTGCACACATTAATTACATTTATGAAAACATCGCACAGCAATGACTGCAGCTCGTACGCCGTAAAACCCAACAAATCGACGACAACGGAAATATGTACAAAGAAAAACAAACAATGGTTTACAACTGTTCACAAACGTGTAGAAACATTTTGTAAAACGACAGTGCGAACCATTCCAGTCTATGCACCATTCCACAGTCTGCATAGCGTTCCACAGTCTGCATAACGTTCAACAGTCTGCATAGCGTTCAACAGTCTGCATAGCTTTCAACAGTCTGCATAACGTTCCACAGTCTGCATAACGTTCCACAGTCTGCATAGCGTTCCACAGTCTGCATAACGTTCAACAGTCTGCATAACATTCCAGTCTGCATAGCGTTCAACAGTCTGCATAGCGTTCAACAGTCTGCATAACGTTCAACAGTCTGCATAATGTTCAACAGTCTACATAACGTTCCACAGTCTGCATAACGTTCCACAGTCTGCATAGCGTTCCACAGTCTGCATAACGTTCAACAGCCTGCATAACGTTCCACAGCCTGCATAACGTTCCACAGCCTGCATAATGTTCTACAGTCTGCATAACGTTCAACAGTCTGCATAACGTTCCACAGTTTGCACAATGTTCCACAGTCTGCACTACGTTCCACAGTCTGCATAACGGTCCACAGTCTGCATAACGTTCAACAGTCTGCATAACGTTCAACAGTCTGCATAATGTTCAACAGTCTGCATAACATTCAACAGTCTGCATAATGTTCAACAGACTGCACACCGTTCCACAGTCTGTGAACCGTTCCACGGTCTGCGTAAGGTTCCGCATCTGCTATTGTTCCATAGACCAGATGAGTTTGTACTTGCCGCCAAGCACCTTGAGCAAATTAACAAACGACACCATGTCAACGTGCTCGGCAACGTTCATCCTCCAAAGAGCGCATCAACAAAGTAAATCACTAGTTTGTATAGCATCCTAACGTCTGCACCGTATCGACGTCAGAGTCATTGTCACATCAGAAATAAAAACAAGTTTATCACAAAGAGATCGTCACCAGTCGCAGACATCAACGCGGCGCACGACAGTTGGAAAAATAATATTGAATCTTAACCGAGGCTCCCTCCAGGCGAAATTGTACGACAGACTCGAGTGGGGGCAGCACCGTCAGGGCCAAAGTTCAAACACATGACTAGAGTTCGGAGCAGGCTCGCTCTGCTCAGTGACTTACACTTTTGAACAGGTCTGCTTTTATGGCACAATAACATAAGGAACATATGCGATATTCGCACGAGCAAATTGAGGCTCTTACTCGGAAATGCACATTAGGAAGAGAAATACAACACACCGAAATGTCCCGGCTCAGAAAGTACAAAGTAATTGTTCCAAGGCCGAGCCACGGGGCAAGAGTTATCAGCCATAATGAGCAGAGGGCACAATGACAGACCACCCCAATCACCCGAGTCTGGTCATGCCCCGGCACTGAGCCAGCCAGAAACAGGCTATGTACATGTGACACAACAGGTGGCGCCACTATCTCCGCCACGATCGGCTCTCGTCTTCCTCGTCCTCTTCCTCGTCGACGCTCAACAGGACATCGTCGTCAGCATCCTCCACCTGGGCGCAGGACAGGACAGGACAGAAGTCAGGACAGTTTTAGTAGGATTTTATATCATGACAATGGGGGGGGGGTCGATCGGGTCGCCACTAAGAAACATTGCTAAATTCTCAGATTATGATGCAATAATCTAAATAAATAGTTTGCATGATACATATTCGACAACGAACATGACTTGAGAGTTTATTCGAAAACAGAGAAATAGAAGCAAGACGGCCAAAATTGGAACAACCTACTCGATCAAGTGCTTACGTGACCATGAACTTCAAATGTGTTTTTCTTAGTTTGAATCTTTCTACACCATACATGTTCAGTGTCAAATATTGCTGGCTATATATAAGCTCTGTCCGTGGTTTTTACACAGTTGAAAACCTTAACCCATTTTTCCTTAAGCTACTGCAGATGAGTTACAGCCAGTTCCTGATCATTTCCACAAAATCAATCTGTCAGCATTAAAAAAATAACAGGCCTTCATTTAAAATGGAAATAACTTTATTATTTCTCAATCCATTTTTAAATGTGATATACTTTAGAAAGGAGATAAAATAAACTATCAAGTCGCACCAACAAACTCGTAGTTTTAACATATATTACATGTGGTATATGGCAAAACATGCCCATTAAATTTAAACCTATTTTGATGTTTGTCACATTACTTTTCACCGGACATTTTTGCTATGAAGGAGGCAACATGTCAACGAGCAAGTTGAGTTTATTTTATACATTACTCTCTACTGAAAACAAAGGTATAACTTTTTCACATATCTTGGATAATAATCTCATTATGTAAAATTATTTGCAATTCCCCCATGTCAGTTGACTGAACGCCAAAATGTGGATCTAAAATACTCAAGGTAACAACTTTGGTCAACATTTCAACGTCAGTTTATTTATGAAGTAGTTCCGTCGTTGAAAATAATATTAACTTTGTTGGAGTCAACAATACGGCCTGGTGTGAGGTGGGCAAAAATAGGTGTCGTTGTCGGTTGACCCCATTTCACCGATAAATGTCGCATCAAATACCATGACCGTGCATCTTATATCGTTATCCACTTGTCTGCCTTCTTGTTTTCACCAGTATGAAGTAAATTAGTGGAGCTATCTCTCAAAATGCGTCAACACTTAACGGTCTTTGATTTCATTTTAGCTTGGGGGTACCCGCTTTGTACGGCAAATACCCAAAGAACGGCACTGATTGGACGAAAACTATGGGTTTCCTAGTGACGCCGATATGCTGACGTCATTCGGTCACATATCTCTATCCAGCCAATGAGATTCCAAACTACAACTAGACTCGTATTCCTGATACAAAGAGTAACTACAACTAGACTTGTATTCCTGATACAAAGAGTAACTACAACTAGACTTGTATTCCTGATACAAAGAGTAACTTAACTGTCTCTATTCCTTTTACTTGGGGGTAACTACACAGACTTGTTTTACGGCACAATGACTCTTTCATACAGAACAGTCACATGATTGGACGAAAACTATGGGTTTCCTAGTGACGCCGATATGCTGACGTCATTCGGTCACATATCTCTATCCAGCCAATGAGATTCCAAACTACAACTAGACTCGTATTCCTGATACAAAGAGTAACTACAACTAGACTTGTATTCCTGATACAAAGAGTAACTACAACTAGACTCGTATACTGGATAAAAGGGGTTAATTTATGTTCTTTCCACTGGTGTAACTAACAGATTGTTATTACACATGACTCATTTCATCAGAACACGTCACATTTCTAAAGCAATGTTTTCAGTACTGATGTTTACAAAAGGCCTGCCTCACAGTAGTGGTTTCTACAGATGGTGTACACCTTAACAACCCCAGGAGAGTGCGTTTGCACCGGCTGGGCTAACAAGAACCCCGTCATCATCAGTCTCCCCTCCCCCGCTCCCCAACACAAGGCTGTGATCCTCACCTCCTGGTCGTTGGCTCCCACCTCCAGGACGTCGTCCTCCCCTTCCCCGACATCCTCACTTCCCGGGATGAGCTCCTCTGACAGCGACGCTGTCGGCTTCGATGCACTCTTGAACCAGGCGAGGGCGAGAGGCTGCCCCTTGAACATGTGGCCTTCTCGTATGGCCTACAGCACGACACAACACGAACAGTTCAGTCGGAATCACAACTAGCTTTACACACACACGCACGCACGCACGCACGCATGCACGCACGCACGCACGCCCACCCACCCACACCAACCAACCTACCTATGGAGACCATTACAATATTTTAAACAGATATTTGTTCCTGTGACCATTTTGTCTCACTTGCTCGGCCATGTAACTTCGTGGAGAAGATAGTCTAGTGACATAACCGACTTTTGAACGTTATCTGTGTGAGGAGCTAAAAAGTGCTGCCACCTCAGAGCCTGGGTAATCGAGGCTAATCCTGCTTCATAAACAACTGCAAATTTGTGTTTCTGTTTATTTTTGTGTGAATATAAGTTTAATACTTCTAACAATACAGTATTAACTTATAAAAGTACATCCTTTAATTTTCATTTCATAGTTGGCCCGAAAGACAATCGGTGTCTCTGCCCTAAGGTAAGGCCACATGGTGGCAACATTGGCAGAGCAATAATTCCCCAGGTGGATGTGACGTGCTAAAAAGTGCTGCCACCTGTGGGTAATCGAGACTAATGACTATTTAATTTCTACTGTAGCCAACTGCAGCACTGCAAATTTACTTGGGGTTGACTGAAGGTCACATAACCACTTCTGTCTTTTTAAACACATCATCTAGTGGAAGGTGAGAAGTTACTGCTGCAAGACAGCGAATGAATAAAGATTGGTGTATTAGTGTATGGAACGGTGAGAGGAAATGGCTTAATAGTCGATCATCAGTTTTGCCAAAACCGATCAATTATATCATTGGTTTGTGGGCGGCCTTTCCAGGAAGTCTGGTGACAACATGTCAGTGACATCATATGTACCTTAATGAACATCACATTTACCTGGGTGAACATCATATTTACCTGGATTAACATCATATTTACCTGGATGAAAACAGCTAATTATATAAACAACCAACAAATGGAAATTATCAAATTGCCAAAGGTCGTTTATACTTCTTTGCATTCTCCCGTAATGCAAGGTTTCCAATGATATCTATAGCATTTTTAGTGATGTGTTTTTCATACATTTTGCGTGTTAACATGGTAGTCATTTAGTGTAGGTTTTGCGACAGATTTCAGCACAAAAACACCGCTTCAAAATTTTGCACAAATATTACCACACAATTCTACCCTTATGCAAATCAGTAACCCTTACAGAAACATAAGCATTGCATTGTGTTATCAATGATATGATATGAGTTACAACAGCAAGTAAACGACGTACATTTTCTGCTTCCTTTCTTGTCTTGAAGTTGAGGATGACACAGGGCGTAGAGTCGTCATGTACGATGTCCTCCACTTCTCCAAACAGCTACAACAACGGGAAAATAACATCAGCTGAGGTTATGTCTCAATTTTACACTCCATTACAGGAACACGACGCCACGCCATTGTGTGTTGTATTTGTGCTATTCAATGTACATGTCCCATTTACTGTAGACCCTCATTTTAGCACCGTCTCACAACAATTTCCAAGGTCAAATTCATTACTGAATCGTTTAGTTTAATGTCTATCACTGTTACACGAGATTCAACACTCAGTGATAAAAATATGGGATGATTCACATAAATTATCATATATAAGTTATCATATATAAATTTCTTGTATTAAGTTGCCCATAAGAGAGATGCATAAAGCCAGCCAGCCAGCCCGCCCGCCCGCCCACCCGCCAGCCAGCCAGCCCGACCGCCCATCAGCCACAAACCCAATCTTACCGTGTGACAGGGAGAAAGATGACAACAACATTCAGGGACAATCACATCGTTGTGGAAACCAGATGAAAGTGCAACTCACAGAGAAGTGTGCGACGACATCGTCCCGGTCATCCACACTGTAGCCCTTGACCAGGACTTGCTTCGGCCGTCGATCAACGGTCAGCACAGAGTTGTAGCGCCCTCTACCGACACCACGTCCCCGGATGCCAGTCGGAAAATGTAGCCCTCTTCCTCGTCCTCCCCTCATGGGGGGTCCACCCAACAACCCTAGTGCAATTGCCTGTACCAAGTGAAACAGTGGTTTAACACAGGCAGAAATAAATAGCGGACAGGATAACTGATAAAAAAACACATTACAAACTTCCTCGTGCGCCGGAGTCACTACTGCTGACTACACCAGTATAGACAGCAGTACCCCTAGACAGACAGCAGTGCCCCTAGACAGACAGTAATACCCCTAGACAGACAGCAGTACCCCTAGACAGACAGCAGTACCCCTAGACAGACAGCAGTACCCCTAGACAGACAGCAGTACCCCTAGACAGACAGCAGTACCCCTAGACAGAGAGCAGTACCCCTAGACAGACAGCAGTACCCCTAGACAGACAGCAGTACCCCTAGACAGACAGCAGTACCCCTAGACAGACAGCAGTACCCCTAGACAGACAGCAGTACCCCTAGACAGACAGCAGTACCCCTAGACAGACAGCAGTACCCCTAGACAGACAGCAGTACCCCTAGACAGACAGCAGTACCCCTAGACAGACAGCAGTACCCCTAGACAGACAGCAGTACCCCTAGACAGACAGCAGTACCCCTAGACAGACAGCAGTGCCCCTAGACAGACAGCAGTACCCCTAGACAGACAGCAGTGCCCCTAGACAGACAGCAGTGCCCCTAGACAGACAGCAGTACCCCTAGACAGACAGCAGTACCCCTAGACAGACAGCAGTACCCCTAGACAGACAGCAGTACCCCTAGACAGAGAGCAGTACCCCTAGACAGACAGCAGTACCCCTAGACAGAGAGCAGTACCCCTAGACAGACAGCAGTACCCCTAGACAGACAGCAGTACCCCTAGACAGACAGCAGTACCCCTAGACAGAGAGCAGTACCCCTAGACAGACAGCAGTGCCCCTAGACAGAGAGCAGTGCCCCTAGACAGACAGCAGTACCCCTAGACAGACAGCAGTACCCCTAGACAGACAGCAGTACCCCTAGACAGACAGCAGTACCCCTAGACAGACAGCAGTACCCCTAGACAGACAGCAGTACCCCTAGACAGACAGCAGTACCCCTAGACAGACAGCAGTACCCCTAGACAGACAGCAGTACCCCTAGACAGACAGCAGTACCCCTAGACAGACAGCAGTACCCCTAGACAGACAGCAGTACCCCTAGACAGAGAGCAGTACCCCTAGACAGACAGCAGTACCCCTAGACAGACAGCAGTACCCCTAGACAGACAGCAGTACCCCTAGACAGAGAGCAGTACCCCTAGACAGACAGCAGTACCCCTAGACAGCCAGCAGTACCCCTAGTTAAACCGCTTTTCAATGAAGCTCTGCCAATGACACGCTGCTCATGGTACATGCAATGTTTGGGACGATGACGCAAAAATCTGAATACATATAACCATTGAGCAGCCAGTGCACTTGGGCGGTCAAGTCTTTATACTGGAATTCACAGAAAGTATTTATCTGTCTTCAAACTGGCGTGGGTATTTATGCTGTTCTCACGGCTAGTTCAATTCAGATAACTCTCACCCTGCGCATCAGGGATCCACCAGGGCTAGTGTTGCATGGCAAACAGCCCTGGCTTGTGAAACTCATTACAAATGCTTACTTGGGTTGTTGACATATCCCTAAAGATTTGACTTCTAAGAAACAATGCATTTATGAGTAGCAAAACAAACATACTTATAAGCAAACATGTTCAAGGGTGTGGCTATTGTAAATAGCAAGTATGTGTTAGACAGAATACTTGCTTTGTTTTGACTGATAAATTCATCAAAGGAAGCTACTTGCCCGGGGGACTAGAGTCAGCTAAAGTTGACTAAACCCCAGGCATTTCTACCGACATGAGGCGAGAGGAAGTGTGTCAAGTGTGACCGCTGTTGGTGACACAAACAAGCAATGCCAAGGACGTGAATGTTACCTCCTTTTTCAGCTCTGACACTTTGCGACGCAGGGTCGATGTGTCCGCGCCCTCGTTCTGCTTTGAGATGATGTCGAGCTCGGTGTCAAGAATGGCTTTCTGGGCCTGCAGCAAACACACCAGCATAAACTATGGCATTCTCAATTTGAATCAAGCATTTGTATTTAACCCTTAAGATCTCAGCCATTTTTTATATGCGGCCCACTCATTACCATTGCAAGCCCGGTGTATTTTCACCCCAAAACGCCTCCAAAGTCAATCTAACTACATGAACTAATATAATAACCTTGTTTATGAAAACTGTCAAGCATTCTGTCAAAATATCAACATAGAAACTTGAGATAATCCAAAGGAAAGTTGCGAAGCGGATAAACTGTTGTTTACCGTGCCACCATTTTGTCTTCAACTTTGGTTTCGCGGGGTCAATGACGCTACATTTGAAATCACGGTTCCGATTGGCTGAATGGACTGAACTCACGTGGTTTATTTTTGACAGATGGGCCACTCACAGAGGTTTGTTTTGATACCCCATATGTGGGGGTGTAGACTTTATGAATGGATGAGTAAATTAATTCATCAGGACATAATAAAATCTCCCAAGTATGTATCATGTGATTTTTTACCTCGACTGCAAAGAATTTGTCACTGAATCTATGCAAGGAATAATATACACTATGCTACATTCTTTGTATGTTTTATGCAACTGTCAAGAAACATTTACATGTTTTCACATCAAAGAACATTTTATTTACAGCACAGACATCATATCTGGCATCCTTGCAAATCTCAGCCACAAACACACAAGACTGATGTTCACGTCTATGCAGTAAGTTGACCACTATAGAGACAAGACAAACGGTCAGCACTGACCTGCTGCCTGGACTTGAGACGGTCAACAGCCTGCTGGGAGGTGACCGGGGCGCAGGTGACTGGGAGGGGTGCAGTCGTCTGGGTCAACTCTTTTTTCAGGGTCTCAATGCTCTCTGCCAGCTGCTTCACTGTCTGTAGACACAGGGGTAGGGTGAGACAGTGGTAGGGCGAATAGTCGTGGGACAGGTCTTGTAACAGGATAAAACTGTGGCAAGGTGGGTGGACCAATAGTAGCATACTGGATGAATAGTGGCAGGACCCATAGTGGCACACTGGGTGAATAGTGGCAGGACCCATAGTGGCACACTGGGTGAATAGTGGCAGGACGAATAGTGGCACATTGGATGAATAGGGCAGGACCAATAGTGGCACACTGGACAAATAGTGGCAGGACAAATAGTGGCATATTTTTGTGAATAGTAGCAAGACCAATAATAGCACATTGAGTGAATAGTGGCAGGACCAATAGTGGCACATTTTGGTGAATAGCGGCAGGACCAATAGTGGCACATTTGGTGAATAGTAGCAGGACCAATAGTGGCACACTGGGTGAACAGTGGCATGACAAATAGTGGAACATTGGGTGAATAGTGACAGGACCAATAGTGGCACATTTTGGTGAATAGTGACAGAACAAATAGTGGCACATTTTGGTGAATAGTGGCAGGACCAATAGTGGCACATAGGGTGAATAGCGGCTGGACCAATAGTGGCACATTGGGTGAATAGTGGCAGGACCAATAGTGGCACACTGGGTGAATAGTGGCAGGACCAATAGTGGCACATTTTGGTGAATAGTGGCAAGACCAATAATGGCACATTGGGTGAATAGTGAACTGAGTGAACTGACACAGGATGAGTGACCGGACACCGGACGGGTGAACTGAAACAGGACGAGTGAACTGACACAGGACGAGTGAACTGACACAGGACGAGTGAACTGACACAGGACGAGTGAACGGACACAGGACGAGTGAACTGACACCGGACCAGTGAACTGACACAGGACGAGTGAACTGACACAGGACCAGTGAACTGACACAGGACGAGTGAACTGACACAGGACGAGTGAACTGACACAGGACGAGTGAACTGACACAGGACGAGTGAACTGACACAGGACGAGTGAACTGACACAGGACGAGTGAACTGACACAGGACGAGTGAACTGACACAGGACGAGTGAACTGACACAGGACGAGTGAACTGACACAGGACGAGTGAACTGACACAGGACGAGTGAACTGACACAGGACGAGTGAACTGACACAGGACGAGTGAACTGACACAGGACGAGTGAACTGACACCGGACGAGTGAACTGACACAGGACGAGTGAACTGACACAGGACCAGTGAACTGACACAGGACGAGTGAACTGACACAGGACGAGTGAACTGACACAGGACGAGTGAACTGACACAGGACGAGTGAACTGACACAGGACGAGTGAACTGACACAGGACGAGTGAACTGACACAGGACGAGTGAACTGACACAGGACGAGTGAACTGACACAGGACGAGTGAACTGACACAGGACCAGTGAACTGACACAGGACAAGTGAACTGACACAGGACCAGTGAACTGACACAGGACCAGTGAACTGACACAGGACCAGTGAACTGACACAGGACCAGTGAACTGACACAGGACGAGAGAACTGACACAGGACAAGTGAACTGACCTTCATGAAGAGTAGACGGTCCTCAGCACTCATGTTCTTGTTCTTCTCCAGTTTCTCTATGAGCAGCTGAAAGACCGCGGCAAACACCGAGTAATGACCACCCAACAAACCAGCATATTGTACTGGATGTGCTTTTTCTAAACACTAATTTGAAAGTGAGAGAAAATAAGCATATTGAGGTAGCATCTTCAAAGTACACACAAATGTACTGTCTAACTGTAACATCAGTACGATGAGGGTAGGCAGAAGTACGGAAGATTTACAAAAAGTTACAATAAATTCAAGCAAATTTGTGAATCAACAGAGTCAAAGAAAATATCAAAAAACAAAGTAGATTATTTATACATTTAAAAATAAAACAAAATACACAAACATTATGCCATCCGCCAACTCAGATACCATACAAAAAGTATGGTATCTGAACATGACACATTTTGTGTGATGCCTCGAGTGTTTTATGAAATAATAATAATAAATAACAGTATTTGTCTACGCCATATCTCTAGCAATAAAACCATTCAGAGGCGCGTTACACTTTACAGGAATATACAGATTACCTTAAAATAAAAATACAGATGTAGTTTTAAAATAAATAGATCGGTAAAAATACTGATGCCTCCCTACCTTCTGTTGCTGGATTTGTTTCTGCAACAACGCCTGCTTCTGTTTTGCAATCTCCAACGTTTTTCTGAGCACGTCCTGAAAAATCCAAGATCGCTGGACTTAGACACGCTGTCATAATACTCTACGGAGTGGATGCCGTTAGATCAGTAGCATGAATGTCACCGCAAGTTACTATAGCATACTGTGCAAACACATGTAGCATACCCTGATTTGCATGCTTACTTTGATTGCATCAACTGAATTTACACATACAACACAGTTGAGATTAGAGGTGTGTTAACACATGTATCATACCTTTCTCTGCTGCTTCTTTGCTGCCTCCTGTGAGTTTGCGTTGCCGAGTCGCGCGGCCACCGATGGATGTGTGCCCGTGTTGTAGACAGTGCGGGAGAGTTCACCCGTTGGGGACACAACCACCGACTTCTACAGAACCACAACCAAACACTCACACACACAGTCGGCTCTCAATTTGCAAAGTTACATCAGCACCGAGAGACCGTTTCACTAAGATAATTTCTCCTTAAACAAATTCTGCTGTTAAACTTAATGATTTTTTTTTACAAAACACAAATATCCATTGCCATATTACATTGGACAATATTTCTATGACACACCAGTGACAATGTTCAGCTGGCGCGTCATGGTGTCAACAGTTTTCAGGTGTTCAAAGCGGAAAAACAAGTTGAAAAGCTCTTAACAGCGTCAGTGAAATGGTCCCCAGACCATGTTTGCTTACGATGGGTCGAAATCATGGATTGGAAATTCAAGTAGCAAAAATATATATCATTGACTTTCAGTTATTTATGTTCACTAAGCTTTAGAAACTAACAATTTTTTCTAAAAAAACCTTGGACAATTATACACTTGACTTACAGAACTATTTTGAAGACACTAAAGCATGACACAAGACCCACCTTGCTGTCACCCTCGGCAGGGACTGTCTTTAGTCGGTTGTTGAGCTGTAGTTTGTGGGGTGGAGGTATGTTTCCCAGTCGGTCCTTGATGGACCTCTTCTGGTCCGCGGCGTATCCCGCTGACTGCTGAGATGGGTCTGTCTGCTGCTGGCCCGGCTGCTGTGGCTGGTGAGGACCAGAGTTGACTCCCTGTGGACATGGCACGGTCTCATTGTCACAAGACTACAATGTCTCAGTCAGTCAGTCTCTCATAAGATAGAGCCCACTTGTCACAAGACCACAGTGTCTCAGTCAGTCTCTCATAAGGTAGAGCCCACTTGTCACAAGACTAGTGTCTCAGTCAGTCTCTCGTAAGATGGAGCCCACTTGTCACAAGAATACAGTGTCTCAGTCAGTCTCTCATAAGGTAAAGCCCACTTGTCACAAGACTACAGTGTCTCAGTCAGTCTCTCGTAAGATAGAGCCCACTTGTCACAAGACTAGTGTCTCAGTCAGTCTCTCGTAAGATGGAGCCCACTTGTCACAAGACTACAGTGTCTCAGTCAGTCTCTCGTAAGGTAGAGCCCACTTGTCACAAGACTACAGTGTCTCAGTCAGTCTCTCATAAGGTAGACCCCACTTGCCACAAGACTACAGTGTCTCAGTCAGTCTCTCGTAAGATGGAGCCCACTTGTCACAAGACTACAGTGTCTCAGTCTGTCTCTCATAAGGTAGACCCCACTTGTCACAAGACTACAGTGTCTCAGTCAGTCTCTCGTAAGGTAGAGCCCACTTGTCACAAGACTACAGTGTCTCAGTCAGTCTCTCGTAAGATGGAGCCCACTTGTCACAAGACTACAGTGTCTCAGTCAGTCTCTCGTAAGGTAGAGCCCACTTGTCACAAAACTACAGTGTCTCAGTCAGTCTCTCATAAGATGGAGGCCACTTGTCACAAGACTACAGTGTCTCTGTCAGTCTCTCATAAGGTAGAGAGAGCCCAAATGTCCCAAGACTACAATATCTAAGTCAGTCTCTCGTAAGGTAGAGCCCACTTGTCACAAAACTACAGTGTCTAAGCCAGTCTCTCATAAGGTAGAGCCCACTTGTCACAAAACTACAGTGTCTCAGTCAGTCTCTCATAAGGTAGAGAGGTAGAGAGAGCCCAAATGTCACAAGACTACAATATCTAAGTCAGTCTCTCGTAAGGTAGAGCCCACTTGTCACAAGACTACAGTGTCTCAGTCAGTCTCTCATAAGGTAGAGAGGTAGAGAGAGCCCAAATGTCACAAGACTACAATATCTAAGTCAGTCTCTCATAAGGTAGAGCCAACTTGTCACAAAACTACAGTGTCTCAGTCAGTCTCTCATAAGGTAGAGCCCACTTGTCACAAGACTACAGTGTCTCTGTCAGTCTCACATAAGGTAGAGAGAGCCCAAATGTCACAAGACTACAATATCTAAGTCAGTCTCTCATGAGTTAAAAAGTTTTGTATGGAATGTGTATGCCATAGTATGAATTCTACACAGAAAGCTGACTGTGGTGTATGAATTGTATACAGACTATGTACCTTGGGCTATGTATTCAATATAGAACTTGTACTGTATATAAAACGTATCCTATACAGATTGCATACCCCAGAGTATGTATTCTTTGTAGAGAAACCATAAATAAAATAATGTGAAATAAGTCCGGGATGAGTAGTTTTAGAGCTGGGACTAGTACAGTTTTAGTAGAGTAGTCCGGTCGGACTAGCTATGACTTGAAAATGGCAGTATTACTTTTAGTAAAACAACAGACAAAGATGATAGAGCATACACTACAATATTCCAATATATATATATATATATATATATATATGTTTAATTAATATGTAATAATGTCTAAGGACTAGTAAAACCAATTCAGGACTAGTCATCTATAAGTCAGCTAGTCCGACAGATTACCAACTCGTGAAAAGTATCGTGCACCCTACCCTGCCTATGTATTCATTTTATACAGAAAATGTACCTTAGGCTACGTATTCTATGCAGAACACAAACCCCAGAATTTTACATGGAAACAAACGTACAACACATACAGTGTATGTATCCTACACGGCAAATGAAATCTTTGCAGGGTATGAATTCTTTACAGAGCACGTACTCCAGGGAAGTGCCACATTCTATGCGACACTGGCTCTGTGGTGAGTTACCTGGCGCTGAGTCTGGTCCCCCGGCCTGTGCCAGAAGATGCGAATGAACCGGTTGTTGAAGACAGGCTCGCTGCTGTGGTACGCCGCTGCCGCCTCCGAGTTGCTCGAGAACGTCACAAGTGCTGCGTCAGGCTCCGAGTTGTAGCACACCTGACACAATCCAACTCACTTCATTGTAGCAAGAAGGACATTTGTCATACAACTGATGACCTCGTGTACAAGAAATTAAATACAGTACATGTTAGATATGTATTTTTAAAATGTATAAAACAGTCAAAAGTCAAAGAAGGGAAATGAACTGACAAAAAAATGAGCCTGTAAACATCAGTATTACTGGGTCAAGGTTCTGACCTGCCGTAACCAAACCCTGTTACATTTCGTGCACCGGTGCCTCCGTCCAGACAGAAGAACACAAAAGTATGAATGACACGACAGCACAAGCTTTCCTCAAGCATGCATGGTTGATTATTACAGACAGCACTGGCGTAGGTAAACCAATGACCTTGGAGATTTTTAGAAGCCTGTTTCGGGTACTCGTGGAAAGAACAGGATAGCAACAAATACTGCAATAAGTTACGAGAGGTTCAAATATGCTACGGTAGAAAAGCTCGCAATTTTCATAGGATGCGCAGTAACTGCTGAGACTTCATTTGCACACAAACACTGATATAACGACCACTTGCTGTCAGTGGAACACTGCTACAGTGACCACGCTTACAGTCTGTGAAACCCTGCTACAGTGACCACGCTTACAGTCTGTGAAACCCTGCTACAGTGACCACGCTTACAGTCTGTGAAACCTTGCTACAGTGACCACGCTTACAGTCTGTGAAACCCTGCTACAGTGACCACGCTTACAGTCTGTGAAACCCTGCTACAGTGACCACGCTTACAGTCTGTGAAACCCTGCTACAGTGACCACGCCTACAGTCTGTGAAACCCTGCTACAGTGACCACGCTTAGTCTGTGAAACCCTGCTACAGTGACCACGCTTACAGTCTGTGAAACCCTGCTACAATGACCACGCTTACAGTCTGTGAAACCCTGCTACAGTGACCACGCTTACAGTCTGTGAAACCCTGCTACAGTGACCACGCTTACAGTCTGTGAAACCCTGCTACAGTGACCACGCTTACAGTCTGTGAAACCCTGCTACAGTGACCACGCTTACAGTCTGTGAAACCCTGCTACAGTGACCACGCTTACAGTCTGTGAAACCCTGCTACAGTGACCACGCTTACAGTCTGTGAAACCCTGCTACAGTGACCACGCTTACAGTCTGTGAAACCCTGCTACAGTGACCACGCTTACAGTCTGTGAAACCCTGCTACAGTGACCACGCTTACAGTCTGTGAAACCCTGCTGACCACGCTTACAGTCTGTGAAACCCTGCTACAGTGACCACGCTTACAGTCTGTGAAACCCTGCTACAGTGACCACGCTTACAGTCTGTGAAACCCTGCTACAGTGACCACGCTTACAGTCTGTGAAACCCTGCTACA
Organism: Ridgeia piscesae; assembly: GCA_025642075.2. Taxonomy (NCBI): domain Eukaryota; kingdom Metazoa; phylum Annelida; class Polychaeta; order Sabellida; family Siboglinidae; genus Ridgeia; species Ridgeia piscesae. The sequence continues at coordinate 102,907 of JAODUO010000133.1, forward strand.
GTGACCACGCTTACAGTCTGTGAAACCCTGCTACGGTAGACCACGCTTCGCAAATTCTACATACCACGCGTTTGTAGCTGTGAAACCCCCTTCATCCACGCACACAAACACCCGATATGACCACTGCTTCAGTTTTGGAAAAACCCGCTACAGTGACCACGCTTACAGTCTGTGAAACCCTGCTACAGTGACCACGCTTACAGTCTGTGAAACCCTGCTACAGTGACCACGCTTACAGTCTGTGAAACCCTGCTACAGTGACCACGCTTACAGTCTGTGAAACCCTGCTACACTGCCCATTCACACAACTGATGGTTGAGCCTAGTGATACTTTGTGAAATTTCAATGATGACTCCAACACTGGGAAACTCTGCTACAACAATCAATAACACAAAAATTGGAACAGTGGCATTCACTCTATGTAATCCTGTTATAATCCACACAGTGGCATTCACTCTATGTAATCCTGTTATAATCCACACAGTGCCATTCACTCTATGTAATCCTGTTATAATCCACACAGTGCCACTCACTCTATGTAATCCTGTTATAATCCACACAGTGGCATTCACTCTATGTAATCCTGTTATAATCCACACAGTGCCATTCACTCTATGTAATCCTGTTATAATCCACACAGTGCCACTTCACTCTATGTAATCCTGTTATAATCCACACAGTGGCATTCACTCTATGTAATCCTGTTATAATCCACACAGTGGCATTCACTCTATGTAATCCTGTTATAATCCACACAGTGGCATTCACTCTATGTAATCCTGTTATAATCCACAGTGCCATTCACTCTATGTAATCCTGTTATAATCCACACAGTGCCATTCACTCTATGTAATCCTGTTATAATCCACACAGTGCCATTCACTCTATGTAATCATGTTATAATCCACACAGTGCCATTCACTCTATGTAATCATGTTATAATCCACACAGTGCCATTCACTCTATGTAATCCTGCTATAATCCACACAGTGCCATTCACTCTATATAATCCTGTTATAATCCACACAGTGCCATTCACTCTATGTAATCCTGTTATAATCCACACAGTGTCATTCACTCTATGTAATCCTGTTATAATCCACACAGTGGCATTCACTCTATGTAATCCTGTTATAATCCACACAGTGCCATTCACTCTATGTAATCCTGTTAAAATCCACACAGTGCCATTCACTCTATGTAATCCTGCTATAATCCACACAGTGCCATTCACTCTATGTAATCCTGCTATAATCCACACAGTGCCATTCACTCTATGTAATCCTGTTAAAATCCACACAGTGCCATTCACTCTATGTAATCCTGCTATAATCCACACAGTGCCATTCATTCTATGTAATCCTGTTATAATCCACACAGTGCCATTCATTCTATGTAATCCTGCTATAATCCACACAGTGCCATTCACTCTATATAATCCTGTTATAATCCACACAGTGCCATTCACTCTATATAATCCTGTTATAATCCACACAGCGTCATTCACTCTATGTAATCCACCACTCCACCCCAGGTAGTTAAATATACCCCCATTCCACCCCAGGTGGTTCAATACACCCCCCTCCACCCCAGGTGGTTCACCTGTAGGTTGACGATTGTGCCGAACTTGCTGAAGTGTTCGTTCATCTTTGAGATATTGTTCATGTTGTGTGGTACTTTGCGTATCTCCAGCGTAGTGTTGTCTGTGTTCATGTTATACCTCCGCGGACCTGGAAGTGACAAACACAACACTTATGAACACCACATGACTACCAACCAAATGAACATCACACAAACACAAACCAAATAAACACCAAATGAACACCAATGCACAATTACTGATGCAACAGCACAACATTTGTGACTGCGCTGAGCAGATTCAAGACATTTTACGACTGCCACTTTAGGGTAGTTTCCTTTGCAAGTTCAATACACACCGAAAGTTTCCTTTGCAAGTTCAATACACACGGAAAGTTTCCTTTGCAAGTTCAATACAACACCGAAATAGCCTAAACTTAAAACTGGTATTGCATATAGTCATCCAATAGGTAAAACAACACTTACGTCTAATTAAATTCCAGTTTATCAATCAAGGTTGAAGTGTACTGTATTTTATGAAGCAACATTTTGCTTTAAGGTAGGACACTGGTCGGGAAATGGATTCTGATGATATCTCAACAACCAGAGAAGCAATCTTAATAAAACTTTCAGGATGTATGTCTGGTGGGAAAAGATGACCAACTGTATAATTTCATCTCATTTGCATAATGGTAACCATGGCAACCGGCTTTTCTGTGAAAATAGGTATGCATGATTTTGCGGGAGGTCTTGCAGAAAAACTAAGCACTTGTTTCCTTCTTTTTTGTTTGTCATTATTCACTGAAGTGTTGTTGAGTGCAATAATGCTGTTTTTGTTCAATCCCTTACAAAATTTATTATCAAAAAGAAGTTGCGAAGAATTATTTACATTTTTCCAAATATTATAACAACTTCAGTCATCAATAAAAATCTTCGTATAAAAGCTATCATGTTTAAAAAGCATCATTGCACTCACTGTACTGTAAGGAATATGTGGTAAAAATATCAGACTCCTAACTTTGGTACTTTTTACGGGAGACCTCCCGCAAAATTGCAATATTGTCGAAAAGTAAGTTTTGAGAAAACGGCAAAAAACCAAATGAACATCAAATATTTTTAATAACACCAGTGTAAAGTCACCATTATGACTGTTTTTTATACCAGCAACATGTGGTAAATATATAATGAAAGTGTGTAAACCATATTCAGTACTTATATGGAGAAAAAAATATAATTTACACAAGTTAAGGTCACTGGTGAAAGCACGCTGACTGTATGGCACACAGCTCAGGGAGCTTCAGACTCATAGAGTCCCCCCCTTGGCCTCCTGTCACACTCCCAGCTGCAGCTTCCCCAGAGCCTTCATCTTCCTGGACGTCTTGGACACTGCTTTGTGGCATGGTTGGCTATTCGCAGTCTCATAAAGAGACGCAACCCTCACAACTTCAGCTCCAGGTGACACGCCGAGGCTGTCTACAGCGTCAACTAGTGCAGTTGCCACCTTGTTGTGCTGCATGACAGCCAGTGCAACTGCCAACTCAGCTGTCTTCTTGCCACTGTGCTTTGATTTTAGAGCTCTCCTCCAGACTGTGGCATGGAGGCTCTCAGTGGCATTGGATGTCTGAATTACTTCTTGCAATGGCGAAGAAATTCATCACTGGCCAAGCGCACTCATACATTGTATATGTATTATGTAATGTTTTTATGAACTAAAATGTAATTAATATATATATATATATATATATAGGTATATACCTATGTGTAGGGCCTATATATATATATATATATATATATATATATATATATATATATACACACACACACACATATATGTACATATATGTATACATACACACATACATCTATTCCTAAATAATTGGTCAGTTTCATAGACACATATCATAAATGATAAGCATACTGTCACAATAATTTTTTGATGAATTATTTAATGTTAAATAAACTGTTTAATTTACCTAAAATAGTTCTCATATCTGATAAGAAAAAAAAATAATGTTAAAAAAGTAAATCCAACAACAGTACCACCTTTCGTTTTACATTAATTCCACACTTGGTTAATATGAATGAAACAAATTCAGTCAAATTAGTTTCTGTAATAAATAAATGTAACTTCTTCGAATAAATCTCAGTTCTTCCGACTGGTAGAGTTACAAAGTTCGTCGGCGCCAGCGCCGCTGTCACTGTCTATGACAGTGCGCGTCGCCGGCGGCCGTAGGCGTAGCCTACGCGGCATAGCAACGCCAGCCCGACGTCGCCGTTTCTTTCCCCGTACGCTGCCGCTTCCGCGGGTCCGTTGCGCGATTGAACAGCGTCATGCAGGCTGTTCATGCAACCTCCCGCGCATTCAGCTCATTTGCGTTTATTGTGTCGTTTCTTTCTTTAAAATTGGTGAACACTACGGAACCTTCGTCGATCGGACGCCATGACACATACAGGTCAATCATCTTGAAGCCGCACCGTGATTGGCTGGCGTCGTTGCATAAGGTCAATTTTAAATAGCTACGTGACCGCGATCACCATATATGGTTCGGGTGAGGTCGGGCTGCCAAGCAACCGGCTCAGACAGTTGGTGATTGGATAGTTTTGCGGCACTTTCGCCGCCGATAACTAATTTATGTACGGATGTCGTCGACTTTTGACTTCGGCAGCGTACAGAAGGGATCATTTCCAACACGCCGATACCAAACATGGCCGCTTTGCAAGGAGCAATGTCTACGTTTGAGCGCGCTGAAAGTTGGCCCGTTTCCGTCGATTTAAAAGTCCATCCGCCATAACGACATTAGCAGCAAGTTGGGTAGCGACATATTTAATCGTTTTTTGACACTTTTAGGACGAATTCAGTGAAATAAAGTTAGCAACATGTGTGGAATACATCGTTCGATCTGAAAATCCACTTTATTAAAAATCGACCGTTTTATCATTTCCTGGCAATTCCCGACCCGCGGCATACGTTAAATGAAATAACGCTGATTTACATTAAACATCATATGAATAATATTACTTTACAAAGTTGAAGCCATTAATGTACAACAGAACATTATTTAGTGATACTAACAGATTGTAACATAACTATATTTAAATGAAACGTCACCATGACTACTGTGTAAACACCGACCTAGCCTGTCAAATGCTTGTCTCTTGTGAGCCGGTGGTCCATTGTTGTAGGGTGCGCCACCACTGCCCTGGTAGGGGGCGCCATGCATCATTGGCTGTGTTGATGACAGCGGTCGCTTCGCAGCAACGACTATCCTATTGTTCTCCATCGGTAAATTATCTGCAATGTATAAAACGCTTGATTAGTGGAACAGACAGCTTATGTAAACTTTGTTTTGAAATAAATGTTGTGAACTGAGGAGTTACTGGCGTGAAAACCACGTAAGGATGACAGGAGTTGGAGACAGAATGAAACAGGCAGGACATGTACAAAGACCAAGTGAAGAGAGACCGACCAATGATGAAGTGGGAGACTAAAACTGAGATAGAATGATAATATCACATGACAGCTGTGGAGGACAAGTGTGAATGGTCGAGAACGGAAAATAATTAGATGACAGAAATGTAACATGAAATGTAAATGAAGTGACCAATGAAGTGACACGAACCCAACCCAGGAAGGGGAAGGAGGTGACAATGCAAACTTCCCGTAAAGAAAACCGCCCTCACCCTCCTTGGCTTGCATGCTCGGCTCGGGTTCCGTTGGCACGCTGACTAGATCCCTCTGGCGAGGGGGTGCTGAGTGGTAGCCGCCCTGGTGGTGACCTCCCCGCTGATGTCCACCCCTCTGGGGACTGCCCCAGTGGGGGCGAATTGCTGGGGCCTCAGGGTTATATGGCTCCATAGGGATGTCTACAGACACAGGACAATTCAATCTTTTCACGCTTTAAATCAAAGCAAACTGAGAATGTGAAATGTGAACCAGACAGCAAAATACAATTTATCACCAAACTGATTAGTTTAATATACAACATAACAAGTTCGCCTAGTTTACATGTTCAAAACTATTCAAGCTCAAAAACAATTAAAAAAGGCAAAACAAGATATTCTGGGTTTTTCTAAATGACAGACTTAGGTAACTATATCATATTTAATAATAATAATAAGTAACTTGTGGTGACATTCATTTTCAGTAACATAAAATAGCTGTTTCAAATAAGATGTAAGATTACTGAACAATGAACACATTCTGAAAAGACATCTATTTTCAGTTTGTAATTATTGTGAACAGATGAGCACATTTTTGTTCGGTGAAAAGAATATACTCTACGTTTACATCGACAGTTATTGATCGATGTATCACACTAACACTGCCACCTGGTGAATAAACTATTGCCACAGAAACCGCACACACAAACCCATTATGTGATTCATTATCAATCAGTTTGGCCAAACCGATGTTCGGCTTTGAAAGTAATAATAATAAACAATATAAGTTATGTATACACAAATAAAATAATAATTAGTGATACCATTGTGACTATGTAATTTTTTTTATAAAATATATAAATAAATTAAGTGAGATTAAGACTTGTAAACCAAATAATATAAATAAAATGTAAACTTTAAACAAATGAATACATATAATATAACATTAAATAAATAACTAAAATCAATCCCATCCACACTAGTACTTACTCTGTGCACCTCCAGGCGGAGGTCGAAAACCCGGGGGTCCAGCTGAATGTGGAACTGAAACGGGCATCGTCCCGGGAGGTGGCGGTGGGTTCTCATTGGTGGACGGCGAGAACGAGGCTGTGAGAAATGACAACAATTATTTAGACTCCCAATACTGCCACAGCGTCCCAATCATTACATGCACCATATAACAAATCTATACCAACCAGTTTACATATTTACACACCAGTAAAACACGTACACTAGTTGGAAATTAGCCAGTTGACCCTTCCTTTCTAACTGTAACAATCTGTATGATTTGCAAACAAAACATGTGCAATATCTGTATCAAACTAGCTGATAACGACAGAAAACATAAAATACACAAACAACATCACAAAATACAGGATTCCAGCTGTCACTGACACAATGCAAGCAAAAAGTGTGGTCCTTAAACGATGACTATCCATAACCAGGCCTTGGGGCTGGTTTCCCCGAGGCATTTATACAGGAATTTATGGGACATTTCATGTAGATCATATAACTCAGAATAGTCGTGGAAACCATTCCAGAAACAACTGTTTCAAAGCCAAACAGACACTCCCACTGTTTAAAGTTTTCCCAAGAAGTGCCAAGCACCCAAATACATGTTTCCAACATGTACTGGCATTGGCAGGTGTTGGTGACACCATTACAAACTTACTAACAAGATTAATCACTAAAATGAACAAGTTCACCTGCTTGTACTATATTTACACTTATACATGCACATGGTGTTCGACAGCAAAAATAAACTGGAAAGCATAACCAAATTATGTATCACCATGCGAATCACATAAAATACAAGTTTAGAATGACGTGCAAGTCTCCGAAAAAATCTTGGCACTTCTTTTGTACATCAGTGCAATATTGGCTGTCACGGAAACATACACCACCAAGACATCGTTTGTATAATATAAAATAAAGCCCCACCATGTCAAGCAGCCCAGAAACGAGCGTAAAATGCGAGCAACCAAAGAGCCGTCAAAATACACTGAGGCGAGACAACGACACAACTGTGCAGTAGTTTGAGGATAACGAAACGACTGTGGCGCCGCGTGTGTGTGTACTCACGCCGAAGCGGCGGCCGCGTGTTAGTGGGGGGAGGGTCGGACGGTCGTACGGGGGGCTGCTGGGCTGGTGGAGGAACCATGGGCATTCTCGGTGGAGGGCCCTGTGAACGATGCAGCAGTGGTGGCTGCCCCATCATTGGGGGGCGATCGTGAGGGGGCATTGGTCCCCTGGGCTGAGGTGGCATACCCTGTCCTGCCGGTACCGCTTGACCTCCTGGCGGTGGCTGCGGCGGCATACCCGGTCCGGGTTGAGCTGGCATGCCCTGGCCTTGAGGGGGCGGCATGCCCTGACCTGGCTGGGGCGGCATGTTCTGACCTTGCTGCGGTGGAATGCCCTGGCCTTGCTGGGGTGGCATGCCCTGGCCCGGACGAGGTGGCATTCCTGGCCCGGGGTGTGGCATACCTAAGAGACAACAGTGGCAAGTGCCAGGGACGTGTAATGTACGCAGATAATTTACTGTTATTGAGAACAAATTTGTGTTCACAAAAGTAAATTTTACACCGTTGAATACTTCATTCCCTGCGTCAGGGGACGGTGATAGAGCAAAAGCTGACACAGATTGCTACACTTACAAAACATGGCCAGAGATTTAGTCACCACAGAGTTACATCGTCAACAAGTCACACCGACATCATGGATCATGCCAGTGTGTTGTGTCGGCATTTAGTCATGTCACCGTCCCAACAGTCATGTCAACACGAAATAATTCCAACATCATGAACATGAGTTGGCTCAGAGTCGAACCACGAAAAATCATTCAAAATTTCTGTTAAGACATGGTTAGACACACAAATAAGTGTACGGTGCAGTACATGGCTGAATGGGGAGTTCAGTAATTATTGCTGAAAACTGAAGTGACTAAACACACGTACCCTGTCCTTGCTGTGGTATCATGCCAGGACCTTGCGGCGGTGGAAGCCTCGGTGGGGGTCCTGGCGGCATTGGTCCCATCATGTGTGACCCCGGGGGAGGACCTACGGTGAGACCACTATGTCATGTGACAGACCACAATAGTTCACTACTATTTCACAAAACTGAGCTGACACAAAAAAGTTACCTGGAATGAAAATATCCCAATTGTTGTATTTTTACATTTTTGAAAATCATACACAATTTACTGTATCAATATCACAATTTTGACTTACACAGGTGTTTTTATGGATGTATTGAACAGTATGTTACATTTGTTAGGATGTATGTTATGAAAGTGAATTTTTTGGACATATCAACTCAAAGAGGAACAAACAAACACGAAATTCACTAAAATGCAGTAAAGGAGCTCTGACCAGCTGGAGGGGGGAACGGAAGGACACTCGGCAGGCTCATGTCGTCCACAATGACCGGGTCACAGCCGTGGTCAAATGGACACAGGTCACCTCGCATGCAGAAACCTTTCTCTGAAAGTGCAGACGTCAGAAAACAGTCAACATTGTGAGAGACAGGGGACTGTGCTGCATTATGGCGACACATTTTAAGTGTAAGACTGCTGTAGTAGCCCTCATACAATAACGATGCATGGTCGCAAAGAACACTGCTTTGTACAGAAGTCTTGAAAATACATTGACTCAGAATTTTTTATTACTTCTGCATAACATAGCAATTCGTGGATATTTCATACAGCTGGTCATCTACATCCTTGTGCAGCCGTAGTGTCCCGTGGTTGGGCGAAGACCTCAGCATGGTGTTTGTGAGTAAGTGTACTTTCAAGATTTTATGCAAAATTTTCTTCGACAGCAGGTATCCGCTAATAATTAATTAAATTAAAGAAAAACGCAGAAACCTTTTTTATTATTTCAACATTTTCTTTTTATCAAACTAGCATATTTGGGGTAATAAGTTGACATATCTAGGTAGGAAAATAATTGGCTAATTACACTTGGAATTAGTTCTTCGGATGTACCGGGTAGCGAAATGTTAAACAGGGGTTAAACAAATGTAATTTAAAAACATTACACTTTACAACATTCAAACAGCAATAACTCAAGACTTGATTTTCAATTAGATAAAAATTAAAAATAAATATATCAAGTCACCAAATAAACAAATAAAAAGAATTTAAAAACATAAATCACTTCAAGACAATTATAAAAAAAGTTATAAATTAATAACAATTAGTTAATTATAAATGCAAAGACAACTAACCATCGTAGTCACGACAACGAGGGCGAGACGGCCTCGCATCAACATGACCAGGCGGTGGTATTCGGAAGTCGCGGTAGTCTTTATCTCCACGATCGGAGAGTGGCGTTGAGCTGCGACTGTCAAGGCTGCCACTACGTCTACGTCCTACAGCAGTGTCACCAATGCATGTATGTGTCATCACTTGTCATTTATTTTCAACTGATTCCTCAACAAACTATATATTCTATATTTCATTACGTTTAAATCTAGCCTGTTTACTACTACGTTTATTCTATTTTTGCAGAGTAAATAAAATTTACACGCAATTTAATTTTTTTTAATTTATTTGAACATTTAAAGAAATTTCTTTTAGTCTAAGGAAGGACATTCTAAGGATTACGGACATGTGTAATTTTTCACATTCGGTGTTTTTTATTTTACCAAATTTCCACTGTTGCAACCACCCACAAAATGAACATACAATTTTTACTACTCTATGAAACCAGCAGAAATATAAAGTATATTTACCTGTAATTGCTGGAGACTTTGACCGTGACTTTGACCTTGACGGTGACCTAGATAATGACCGGGAGTTTGAGCGATGTGGTCGACCTCGTTCTCTCGATCGACTGCGAGATCGCCGTGGAGACACGTTTCGCTTAGGTGGCGTGTAACGTGACCGTCTTGAATCTGAGTCGTATCGACTATATCTACTGCGTGTCCGTCCAACCGGTGAACGGCGGCGATCATACCCGTGGCGCCTCCTATCATCACGTCTGTCATCTCTACAAAATACTCACATTCATGAACAGTGTAACCAGTTAATTTACATCATAGTTGGCTGGGTTAATCCAGATCAAACTACTATATTTTCGGAAATAAAACCATGCACGCTATTCAAGTAAATAAAATTGGGTATTTCCAAATATCAAAAGTATAACAATTTGTTACCCAAGGTTGGGGGGCCCTTTTTGAATGTAAATTGTTGGCATCATAAATTAGAGAACATTTGTAGTCTAACAGTAAAACAGAAGTCTCAGGAGTAATCAGCTGGTGACTTGGTACAAATTGTCTCTACTTTGCAGCATACACGTGTTATTACATTACACATTACAATACATTGTGTATAAATTACATCATAAATCTGTCAGCATACAATTTATGTAGGAATTTTGGCAATATATTGTAATTGGTTTAGATTGTAAATTGTAAAATGTCTTTACAAGCACATGTAACCATCCAACCGACTCACCCAACAAGTCAAATATCTCAGTTTCTCTCCATAGAGTTCACAGATGTAACATTTCATAACCAAAAATCCAAATCACCATCACGTTATTTGGTGTTAGGCCCCAATTCAGAGCGATACTCTACCCACGTTTACACGTCAACAGCTGCACTGAAAGCAGAAGAGTCTGTCCACATACCTGTCTTTGTTAGGGCTGTGACTTCTGGTGCGTTTGCCTCGTGTGTCTTCTTTCTCTTTCAACTGCAGTCAGAAAGTTAGACATTTTACTCATCAGACTTCAGCAATGAAATAAGAAACACACTACGCAAATTATAGTAAAAACATGATAATACCTGAATCAATAGCATTGCTCTCAGGCGCTTTACATGGGTGTACAAATATTAGTTAAGATGAGGTGATATATTAAAAAAAAAAGCATTGTAAATATAGGCCTCTATAGGAAATAATAAATTTTACCAAACAGTCATTGCATTAGTTATACCTCAGTGTGCAAATAATTAAAAGTATATGATAAATATTAAACAAAAACTACATAACATAACTAAAATGTAGTAAAATTTGATATTTTAAAATGATAATAATTGCATGATGTATGGGTAAATGCATTTGATGAAAGTTCACATGATCATATCACAGAAAAGCTAATCTAAAACTGTATGTCTTTAAGAACTGTTTTGAACTGTGCCTGTGTCTTTGTCGTCCTGACTCTGTGTAGCAATCCATTTCACCGAGTGGCTGCTGCAACGGCAAAACAGCTATCACCGTGAGTGACCGTCTGTGAATCCAATACTGACAATAGTGGCAAGACACAGATGAACTGATATGTGTGTGTGTGTGCATGTGTGTTGACAGCTAGACTCAAGTGGCTGGTGTGTGCTTAGCATCAGTCTACTACACATGTACACAACCCCAACCTCAGGCTTTGACTTCTTTGTATCCTCCTTGCCGCTACCGGCGTTCTGTGACGTCAGACGACGGCCGCTACTGTTGTTGCCTCCAGCGTTGGCCGAGGCAGCTATTACATCTGGCTTGGTGGCGCCACTAGTCGTACTCGTGTTCACATTCGGCTTCGCCTCTGTCTTGACTCCTGTGGCTGTCAGGTAGGAGTGATGTCGCAGACATTCAAATAGTGTGTCCACGAACTGCTTTGTCTCTGCAAACAAACCAACTCACAGTAGACACGGAGGTTTCTCTCCATAGCTTTATGTAGAGACCCATCCACCCATCATTTGGACGGGTAAAACGAATATGGACGTGTAGAAATATGGGTGGACGGGCAAAAAAATGAAGAAGCAAAAAAAAGTATTCCAAAACCATAGATATTGTTAGTTATGCCTTAAAAGTGAGTGAAAATGGTGTCACATGTGTGTTTGTAGTCCATTTCAGGTCATCAGACACATTTCAAAGTTTGTAAACTGGCTTAACAGTTGACATCCACCAAAACATGTGTGACTGGCAATAATTTATCCTGCATAAAGCCCTGTTTCTCTCCACATATGGCTACATTCTAAACTCACTGTTTTCAATTTCTTTAACAGTGGTTCTGCAATAAATTGCACTGGTGAGCCAACAGGCAAACATTGCATTTATTTGCAGTGCAAGTGAGACGTTGTGCTCTGTAGATAAAACACATGCAACGGGTCTATAAAGACACACATTGTGCAGGCAAATTGTGCTGGCAATATATTCCATGTTGACAACCATCCCAAAATATAGTAATTATTACACTACAATTAAATCCTGCACTAACTGTCAAAGACAGATCACAAACCAGATGACTGTTGACAAATCCTGTAACAAACACTACTTATATAACAGATACCAGGCATTTCAGGCCAAAATTCTACACAACGGTATCATTTTCATAAAACGTGACTGACATGCAGACATTTAGTATCAGGAGATAGCCAACAGATTTATTTTATATAACATACCTTTTATTCATCAGCAGATTCAATGACAGCTATTTACAATGACCTACACAACTAATTTACTCATCCATTTATAGTAAGTTCTGTCACTGGTATATTAAGTTTTGTCATTGGCTGACCTGCCAAAAATGAAATAAACGGGCTGAGTCAATCAGGGCCTTATGCAGAACAAAAACTTTCCAGTCACACATTTTTGGGGTACATATGTGGATGTTAATTCAATCAAAATATGTGACCCATCTTAAAAAAAATGAGTCGGATGTTGGTAAAACTGATTTTCCGTAAATGCCGTTTTTTGTTTAAAAAAAATGCAAATCCAACAATTTTTAGATTTTCTCTGAATTCATTAGTATTCATTTTATCAGTTTTTACAATTGGTAGCATCTATTTAAGTCTGTTTTGTTTATGTTGGTGTTGTGTTCGAAGAACTATACAAAGCATTCTGCTTTTTGCAAGACCAAATTATTGCCAGTCACACATGTTTTGGTGGACACATGGATGTCAACTGTTAAGCCAGTTTACAAACTTTAAAATGTGTCTGATGACCTGAAATGGACTACAAACACACATATAACACCATTCACACTCACTTGTGAGGCATAACTGACAATATCTATGGTTTTAGAAGACCTTTTTTGCTCCATTTTTTTTACCAGTCAACCACCCGTCTCAGGTTTCTGCATAAAACTATGCGACACGGAAAAAGCCATTAATTGCACGTGGTCTTTGGCGCTAAATTTGGGACAATTCCTTACTAATCGGGCATCACGACGAAGCTTACAGTGTCATCGTTCCATATATGGGCTCATTTATGTTGATAAATGCAAACTGTGACCCATAGTAGGCCTTGAATGTGTGGCCTGTTTGCCTCAGTGTGTAAACAACGACATAGCAACGTCATCCAGGGCACTGGAACCACTGCTTGGTGGAGTGAGAAGGTTATATAAATAATCAGTACACGTGCAGGCACACTGCACACGTTTATATGCAAATTGCTGTCAACATGACCCAGATTAATATGATGTTCGATGTAGGAGACGAGGCGGGCTGGCTTTAGCATGGCGGGGCGGGGGGACTGTCACCCACACTGTGATCGCTGTGCTAACAACACGCAAGTAAGGATGTGGTTGGTCTAGAAACTAGTCACATTACGGATGATTTATCTGAATATTGTCACAGATCTCTTGTCGTTATGTAGCTACGTTATACCCTTTAGTATTAAACTTGTTAAATATGACCATGTGTTGTGATTCTTACTGTTGAAGCCTTTTCTAACAAAGATCTTGTTTTCATATAAACAGAATATCTCCAGCATGCCATTATCTATTCATGTTACAAATTTCAATAAGATCTGTCCATGGTAACTAAGGTACATTTCATGAAGCATGACAAAGTTGTTGAAACTTAGAAGGGAGTTTTCTCAGTTTGAAGGTTTCTGCCCGCACATATTTGGCGAGCCGTAACTTTACTTATTATTGACGTATATTCTTACATGATACATCATGTGAAAGCCGAGACTGCGCTCTTTCCAAAGGTACCACTAACTAAATTTTGGAAATTACCGACATCCGATTCATTTTGTTAAGATGGGTCACATATAGTCAACATATACAGTACATGCAAGCCAGTCAGATGTGCTTTATGACCTGAAATAAACCTGTTTCATCCACCAATATTTCTAGCAATCCACAACAGGTTTTATTGACTGCTACATAAAAACTTTCCTTTACCTTACAGCACTTTGTTATTATCTGAATAAAATTGATTGAAGCTAATTAGTAGTGATATAACTTACTTTCAACAAGGAAGACATCAAGCTGTGCCATACACAACCCTCTCAGTTCTTCCTCCGTCTTATCCTTTTTCACCAAAGCCACAACATAACGGGCCAGTGCGTTGGGGTCTGCATCACATCTGTAATCATTATCAACATCAAATTAGCATAATCTCAAGGCCATCACAAAGATGACCGTCACATGAACAGCAACTGTTAGAATTGCATAACTGTCTTACTAACACATAACCACTGGATTGCGTACGGTAACAGCACTGAACACTTTCACAGATGACAATGTTATCAAAATAATCAACATGTATTTATTTTAGCTGCAAATAGTCAGAAATTGAGAAAGAGCAACTATTTTATTAACAAATTATATTTTACAGACAGTGAGAAATGTTGACAAAGTAAGATAACATTTTTGCCAGTATATTGGTAGACATGTATGTGCATGTTAACTCACGTACACACAACTCAGCCAAGATGTGTATGACCTAAAATAAATTACAAACATGTGTGACACCAATTCTAAAAAAAGCATAATTACTGACATCTATGATTTTTGAAGACTTTTTGCTCCTTATTTTTTATCCGTCCACCACCTTAAAGGTACATAAATATGTTCAGAGTCTGCAAGAAATCTTGTGATTTCGGGAGCTTTTTTAAAAGAAATTCTGATGCCATTGGGTTAAAAATAGCAACTTAAAACATGCTCACATATTATAACCAGTGGTATCTAAATGTGTCATAGGTATCTTTTCATGTGGTTTTATGACATGTGTGAAACTACTTATACAAATAACTTGTGTGATGACTCAATAGTATCATGTTTACCTAAAAATCATGGGTTTTAGTAACAAGGCTGGTAATAAAGTGTCATTTAATAACTTTTCTAACATCAGGCACACATTGGAAATTTGTCATGCACTAAAAGCTACTAAATATGCCACATAATTGTGGGGGTACTTGTGTAAACTGCAATAATGAAGTGCAGTAGTGCACAAAACCAAGTGGATAAATTTGCATAAATCCATAATCATGTTACAGTTTGAAGTTGACTTACAAGTTTGATTATGAAACTAAAATCGCGCAAAGCACTGTCTTGCAAGTATTATCATAACCCATTACTTTAGTAGTTTAGTTCATAAACATTTTGCTAAGCGTGTAGAACATGACTGTATATACGCCTATCTGTTTAGAACTTTAGACCAGTCCCTGGATTTCACGGTGGAGCGTTTGCGGTTTGATTCAATTGATCATCATCATGATGTCAATGACGCCGTCAGTGATCCGTTTATTGAAATAATTTGTTCTTTATGTATACAATAATTAAATGACAAGATTCAACTGCTATTACAGTGGAGCACGTACAGTCACAGAATAACGTAAGTGTAGCATGTTATGCTCCATCATTTTAAACGAGAAAAACTTTCGTTTTACGGGTGGATACCACGAGATGCGAGATCAAACTTACATCGGTAATAACGTCTGGATAAGCCAGGATTTAAATGCGTCAAGGTTTTCAATTATCATTTTGATGTAATGCAACAAGAAAACACCCAATCAAACAAAGTTCTGAATCGATTTGCTTTTGCAAATTGCCATCCGTAGATATTTATGATCTAAATATCACAATCTAGCTTCGCAACTGCGATGATTTCTTCAAAACAAGATGGCAGCGATGCCAAAATCTCGAACAGCTGTCATGTGACAAAGTCAATACACAACTGTGATACTTCGATTACACAACATACAATTTTACTATTTGAAGCGTTATACCACAATAACCCCAACATTCGATGTATACAATATTGAAAACTAAAGTGCATATGACATTTGCAATGTGTAAACGCTTTCCCGCGTTCCTGGTCATGTGACGTTTTACTACAAAATGTCTTCTGTTTGACAACTTTGGTCCACGTGCTTTCTCCAGTAGCCGGCTGAAATGCCGCCGAGATCAAAACAATCCAGAATTGACTGGCACCAGTGCAGTTCATGTGACTGCACTGTATCCAGTAGAGACGCTTCGTTGCACGCTGACCAGTGTAGACCAGATGAACCGATGCAGCTAAAAACGTTGAACTTATCAAATATAAAACTCGGTTTTTTCTCTGGAAAATCCAAATGTTTTGTTGGTCTGTTGACAGTGTTTGGAGGTATACTTGCGTTTTGTTTTACAAAAGACTTTTCTGCATTTCTATTGGGCGGTAGTCTTTAGACTATCCCTATAAATGGCATACCCATTTAAACTGTTCAG
Source organism: Ridgeia piscesae (assembly GCA_025642075.2). Lineage (NCBI taxonomy): Eukaryota > Metazoa > Annelida > Polychaeta > Sabellida > Siboglinidae > Ridgeia > Ridgeia piscesae. Next base: position 119,565 of record JAODUO010000133.1, read on the forward strand.
CTTCAGAATCAAGTTATGAGAATTTTAGGGTTAAAAAACCCTCAACTATCTCTAAGTGTGTCCATGCACCTTATAGAATAGATAACCTGGCCATTTCCCAACAACTCTCCTCTGTAGTAGCACCACAAATCTATATACAATAAATTCCGTGTCATGAAATCAATTCGTCATTTGGTTGAATCACATTCACACTCTAAACATTTGGCGGTCACATATATGCTCCAGTCACGATGTTTGTCTGTCCCTGGCCATTCATGATAAATATGTAATAATTTTGTAAGTTGCACCTCTGTGCTTGAATTATTTTGAGGATAACGTACACTACAAAAGTTTCCATATATATATAGATTGACCCCCCAAATATGACGCCCTTTATTGAAGGCCCCTAAACTGGGCAGTAGTATCACTAAAAATTGTCTGCATATGTTTCTGCAGAGTAGAAGATTTTATGATTGTCTTAAAATATGCATGATCTCTTCAATCAGATGTTCCGGATCATCTCGACAAGTCAACTTCCGACCGTCTCGTGTTCATGCATCCGAGTGCAATGCATCTTGGGGGATTCTGTATTGGACAACCCGTTGTGGTTGATAACACGCACGTCTTCACAGCCTGGCCCTGTCACGGGGTGTCCCCGACATCTGTCGGAGTTTCCCAGAATGCCCTGGATGTCACACTGAAACTCAAGCCAAATGTTGGGGTTCTCGTCTATAAACCAATACATCCACATATTCCCGCAACTGAACTGTGTCTCACAGTCAGGTTAGTATATAAATAAGTATGGCAGCTAAATAAGAGTTTATAGTGAACTACAATTTCTATGTGCTCAGGATATAGATCGGTTGCTACTGAGAAGAGTTTTCTGCAGTGTAATGTAATTGATTGTGATTAGAGTTAGTAAGAGTGACACATGATTATTTGTAAAATAAGTGTAATTGATCATGATTATGTTTGCATGTAATAATTACTACATTAAGGGACACTTCCTGGGATAAAATCTACTCTGCCCTTAGTAACACACGATTGATGCTCTTTCAGATGATGATGCCGCCAACATATTTAAATATATCATAAGAGTACACAACATGAAACAAAGTCTTTAAATTTGCCATTTTACAGAAATTCCCAAGGATGTCCGGTTTGAATTTGTTGCTCTAGTGTGACGTCAGTTGTGGTTTTGGCATAATCTTGTGCAGTGCAGTCGCACAGTGGTGTGTAAATAACACTGAGAGCGCTGGCAATCCTGGCAAATGTCAGCAACATTTTCCACAACTGATGTCACGATTCTGCACCTCATGCATTTCCCCAAAACAGACTTTTCCAAGCCGGTACCATGACAGCTCCTGTTTAATGTCAATTTTATTAATGATCCGGTTTCATGTTATTTAATAACTGATTTACCTCTTAATAAACTGTTTTATTTTCTCCATATATTTTGGCTGTTTCTCACAGCCTTAATTCTTCATGTGACAAGCTGGAGCAACTACCACCCGCCAGTCATGCTCCAGCTTGTGTCACATGATGTAAGTCATGTGACACGACCATGAAATTCAGTCCGCTGAAGAAGGCTGTGAGAGACAGCCGAAATATATGGAGAAATCAAAACAGTTTAGTGAGAGGTAAATCAGTTACTAAATAAATTTTTTAATGTTTCATTAAACTTGTTATTTTGGGTTGTCATTACATTGAATAATACATATGTGCATGCATATTTTTATACTTATTATAATGTTTATGGAGGACAAAATATGGCCTTTAATAATCATGGATGCATTGGCTGTATGTTGTTTCCAACATGCAACTGAAATTACAAATTTTCTGACATTCAAATAAATGTTGTGACATTCAAATGAGTAAACAATTCAGACTTTCATTTCTTTAATCACAGGAGTCGGTCGAGTTTTGCAGACTCTCAAGTCTTCCAAGCATATGTAGCTTCAAAACTAGGTAAGTTTCTGATGTCTAGTTCTTGCACTAGCAGACTTCTAAAATAGACACGCTTGCATTTGTGTGTACACACGTCTCCATACATATGTGTCTGCATCCAACAGCATGTTACCATTTTCATCCGAGATTGTGGCCGATGTGGCATATAAGATGTTAAACTATGACATCTCAGAAGAACTGTGAAACTTATATATATATAAATTCCCATTGTGAATATTTCTGGTGTAGAGTTCATAATGGATATTAGAATTAGGATCATTGTTACTAAATTGTTCACGAATTTACCTGTGTTTTCTGCAGTTGTTCGGTAAATCGAACAGTTTGGGCTGTCTATCTAACTTGCTATATAATACATAGGCCTACAATGAACTCAATATATCACTACACCATGAGACTATTTTGCACACATGCAGGGCTTTATGCAGGATACAATTATTGCCAATCACACATGTTTTGGTGGACACATGGATGTTAACTGTTAAGCCAGTTTACAAAGTTTCAAATGTGTCTGATGACCTGAAATGGACTACAAACACACATGTGACACCATTTTCACTCACTTTCTAACAATATCTATGGTTTTGAAAGACTTTTTTTTGCTCCTTTGTTTTTTTACCCCTCCACCACCTGTTTTTACCCATCCAAATGACGGGTGGATGGGTCTCTACATAAAGCTATGCACAATTTAAAGTACCGGTACAACTAGACAAGTCATACTTATTCCCAGTTTCAAAACGAGAACAAATTGATTCTGTAGCAGAAAGTCTGATTAATTAATTACAAGTTTGTTTTGTTTCAGTGGATCAGATCCTCACAACAGATAGCCCTGTTCATCTTACATATTACGGATGTCCATGCGAACTTCGAGTTTCAAAGATCGCTGGAGAAGGCCAACACGTCGTAAAAGCTCCTCTGTCTCCTCCAGACGTCACTACTAGTCCTCGACAACATGACGTCGACGATCTGGTGCGAAATTTGTCACAGGAGATCGACACTCTACGACTAAACTCCACTGGAAACAGCACCCGTGAAATTGAAACGCCAAAACGGCACCTTGGGAAATGCAAAGACTTTCAGTCACCCAGCGGTGAATCGGACATATCAGTGTTACCACATCGGCTGTTTCAGAGGACTGATAATGTGTTCTTTGTTGTGAATCGGAGGACAAAAGTTGTCTTAGAAAGTGATAGCGATGTGTTGGGAAATGGTAGCAACAAACAGACAAAGACAGTGTGCGTGGAAGACATCGGGGGCTTGCACAAGCAGCTTGCCGTCATCACAGATATGATCCGGTTATGCCTTGATACGCCAGACATATTTCAACAGCAAGGTAACTTGACGCGGTCACTTAGACCATCTCACAAGTTTTTGTTCCTAAAACTGCCTTAAAATTATCATCACGTGCAGGAGTCACAGATTGTGTTAGTTCCAGCTCTTCTCTACCCCCCCATCCCCCCCCCGGCACATCATATCCTCATTTAACATCAACTAATTTATTCACCCACAATGAGTGGCAAGTGAGTGTTCTATATAGCTGCATTGAACATCTGGAATGAACATTACAGTATTTAAAAAATGAAACATTTTGTTTGAAAGTGCACTAAACCTTCAGTGATCCCCACCTGTGACAATGGTGACTCTTGCAAGCCGCTGTTGATAATCTTGCCTATTGATTTTATTTGTCATGTCTTTGAGCCCTGGTTCCTGAAGATGTTGGCACTAAACGTTTGTTCTTATCTGAGTCACTAAACTAGTTTCCTGGTATATTAGAACACACATAGTTTACATTAAAAATAATGATTCTTCTTTATACACGACTTGTTTGAAACTCATGTCGATGTTTCGACCAATGTCATGATTTCCTCTGCTGAGACGGCAGGGCAAGCACATGACCTAACACGCCATCTGCATTAACACAGTTCCTGATGACGACATCGCATGTGTTCAGTGATCAAAACGTCAATGTGGATTTAACATTTATAGTTGCATATTAACAAAATGCATTACTCAATAACTCTGCCGACTTGGTGAACATGTTCATGAATATAATTTACACTTTAGAGACGTGTCTGTGCTCTGTCTCCAGGTCTCTCTGTCCCCCATGGTGTCCTGTTGTACGGTCCGCCCGGCACGGGGAAGACCATGCTGGCCAGCGCCATTCTCACGCAGTCGTCACACGCCCATGTCGTCACAGTCAGCGGCTCAGACATATGGAGCAGGTGGGTGGGTCAAGCCACGGGCGGTGACCACATGCACTACTCCTGGTGTATACGGATAATGTTGGATATACTGGTAGAAATTGATAATGGTAAAGAGCAATGTGTTTCTATACAAAAGTTCACCTGCATATATAATTATGTTTTACATATGTCATTGGTTGTGCGTGTAGGACACACGCTCACTTCCATATGGAATATTCTGGAATAAAATGATTCGTTCGTTCGTTCGTTCGTTCGTTCGTTCGTTCGTTCGTTCGTTCGTTCGTTCGTTCGTTGTTGTTGTTGTTGGTTGTTGGTTGTTGTTGTTGTGGTTGTTCGTTCGTTGGTTGTTGGTTGTTGGTTGTTGTTGGTTGGTTGGTTGGTTGTTGGTTGTTGTTGGTTGTTGGTTGCGTTGTTCGTTGTTGTTGGTTGGTTCGTTGTTGTTGTTGTCGTTCGTTCGTTCGTTCGTGCGTTCGTTGCGTTCGTTGTTCGTTCGTTCGTTCGTTCGTTCGTTCGTTCGTTCGTTCGTTCGTGCGTTCGTGCGTTCTATTGTATTTCTGTGTCCTCAGATATTATGGGGAGTCAGAAGCGAAACTGATGCAGTTCTTCAAAGAAGCCAGGAAAAGGTAGGAAACTTGTGAATGATTTTAATTTAGCACCATCTTATATCTACCGTTGACACCTTTCTACGCTGCTGGGAAGTGTGAACCATTGGTTGGCCATACGAACTAGAGATACAGTGATATATGTCTGTGTCTGTGACATGTTCAACCCTAATATGGCTGTTGTTCACAAGAACATATAAAAAAGTTCTTGCAGTTTATTGCATTGTTATCTGCTAAAAATGACAGTAGCATCTGACCCTCCTCACCTATTATAACACTTTACAACTAACAAATATGTGTAAGAAAATACATTACATTAGACAAATTATTGTGCTTTAAATTGTACTTGGTAATTTGCAGAGCACCAAGTTTGATGTTCATCGACGAATTAAATGCAATGTGTCCACGGAGGGAATCGTCAAACAACGAGGTTGAAAAACGTGTCATCGCATGTCTTGTGTCACAGTTTGATGCAATGGTTAGTTTTTCGTTTATTATTGGCAGGTCTGTTATCAATAGTTACATTTTAATTTTTTTTAATCATGTTTTGTCTTATCTAACTCTAATTGAGCTACCTGGGAGGTACTCTATATCTGGAATAGACTTGGGATGTGATATTTTTCCTCGTAATATGCATCTCAAACTCCAAACTTAACCTAATAACACCATAGAAGAGAGGCAATGCTGTTACGTTTTACTTTCTACAAATTAAGGGTTACTGATGGTTTCAGGGTTCACACCACATGTTTGATGGAAGTACATCAGTTGTTTGTTACAGAAATGCATTTTTGTTTGAAGCGCTGATCAATTGTAGCAATTGTTTGTGATTACAAAAAATATCCATAATGAAAAATTTGATGCCAAGAAATGTAATTTACAAAGACACTCGGAAGTGACTATGTGACTAGACGATGGTCATTTCTGCAAGATAATTTAATTAAAAATATTGTTGAAAATGTATCGTCATGTTTTACTCCCACTATTAAATATTAATCGTGGTAATTTACCTTGTTATGTGAACCCGGCATTAATTTAAGTTTACTCTGTTATAAGTGGTTGATTAGAAAGCGTCATTGTACATGTCTTTCATTGTCATTTTCGTTGTCCTATTGTGACTAGGTTGCTAGCGGTGACCGTGTGTTTGTCATTGCGGCAACCAGCAAACGGGATGACATTGACCCAGCTTTGAGACGACCAGGCCGATTGGACGGCGAGGTGGAGATCGGTGTGCCTTCTATGAAAGACCGTGTCGATGTGAGTGCTGCCATCTTCTTCTTCGTCTTCCATTTAAGTACATAATCCCACGCTGGAGCACTGTCGCACTGGTTAAGATTATTAAAAATAGTAAGCTTGTTATCTTTCTGCAGCATCATTGCTATGATAGCTAAAAGGAGATAAAAGTATGTGCACATTGTGCCTAAATGTCTAGAGTGGCCAACCTTCCCTTGAAGGTGTCAAGGGTCAGGGATGTCACTAACTGACTATGCACTCGGGCAGCTGGGTCCATAGGCGGATACCAGCTGGATAGAAGGAGTGCTTCAGGACATCAGTTCTGTGGTAGGGGATGTGACAGCGCAAACTGTGACCTTGACCTTGGGTGGACAGATGCTCCTTAGGAATACAAGGCTTTTGTTTGTATCAATGTGGGCATTCCAAATCAGATGCTATGATGGCCGCAAGGTACTTGTCATTGTTAACAAGAGGAAGGTCACTACAATGAATGGTGTACGTAGTCATAACTTTTGTGATTCTAATGACCTCACATTTGTTGTGATTTAATCTTCCAATCTTTCTCCCAATTTTGCAATTTGTTGACATCATCCTGCAAGATTTGGCTGTCATTCTTGGTCTTGATTTGTCAGTACAGGAGGCTACTATATATAATCATTTCGCCAGTAGACAGGAGTGTTAGCCAAGTTGAAAACAATTGACGATGGCTGTTTTCAATATATGGTATGGTAATATTTCCGGGCTCTTATCCTTTGTACAAATGCTGAGGACACAATGTCGATATAACTGGGAAGTATTAAGCCATACCATACTAATTGCAGAATAGTGGCCTAGTTGTGTAGCTACGTGGTTTGTTCACCTGTGTATAGTGCTTGTGAATCTGTGAGCCAGGTGAAGATTTGATATTGCCCAGTAAAAGCCACATGTGCAACGTTCCTTGGCATTCATGGGCCATTAGTATTCAGGGTTTCTGTCAAAGCTGAAGGCGAAACAAATTATTTTGATTTGTTTACAGATAGGTAACTTTTGAAAGTCAATCGTCCACTAGACCAGTGCTTTAGCACATAGACAAGTGAGGTCTTGATTCAGCATTCCGCTGGATGTGTAGATGATTTGATGAACTTCAAATGCTGTTTAGTGTCTTGCATAGATTATGGACAGTTTGCTGTTTCCTCGTAACAATTTGTTCAGCAAACAGTGTCAAACAGCACAAGACCAGTCATTCTGCAGTAATGTCATTGGCATGATTTCAGCCTCAGGGACGATTCCGGAGGTCCTCGTTGACACACAAGAGTCAGATCGGCATTCGGCATTATACTCCCATGTATGTTTAGCGTATTTTTGTTTACCTTCAGATTCTTACCTGTCAACTCAGAAATGTGCGTCACGTCCTCACTAGTACAGAGATCTCGTCCGTTGCTGAGCGTGCCCATGGATTTGTCGGTGCTGACCTGTCGGCGATTTGCAAAGAAGGTATGAAATGATGCCATTGGTCAGTTTATTTGTCCCACTAATGATCACCAGTTGAGCAGTTGACCATTATTTTCATTCAAGAGTGAGAATTAGACAACTGATGGGTGAATCCGTGGCAAAATTATCTAAATCTGCCATATTGACATGTTGAAGTTTATTATGAAGTATGTTTTGTATTTTTTTAAATACAGTCAACCCTGCTTATATGTGCATACACCATTTGCTCAGTTGATTTGTGCAAATAGCTGGGTTATGCAATAAAATTAAATTGACTCAAAAACTGAAAGACTTGGGCATGGTATTTTGTCAGCAATAATAACACTTGACTTATGTACGAATTCCAGGATCATTTTTATTTATACATTAAAAATGTTGCATAATAACACAAACCTACATACAGTGTATATAGTCGCGTTTTACAGTAAAATGAGTGAAACCATCTCGAATGACAACAGAACAACGGGAACTGTCAACAACTGTGAC